>NADL03000877.1:0-183008 GCA_002205965.3 Kappaphycus alvarezii
TGACGTCTAGGCTTGTGGTAAATCGGTTGAGTGTCACTAAGTTCGAACGAATGAGTAACCGGTACACTTGCTTGTCTTAAATCTGAAACGCTCCATGCAATTACTTCGGAAGATGTTAACATGTCGGATATTTTCAGTGAGGCGGGGGCGGGAAGTTGCTGCACTTTTCCTTGGATTTCTGCCATTTGGCGACCTTTTTCTTCTTGATCCCCAACCTCAATATTTTGAAGGACCTCTTCCGTCGTGCTCACATCTTCATATATGGAGTTCGCCGTATTCTTATTTTCTTTGCAAAGGTAATCTTCTTTCATGCTCCGAATTCTGTCCTTTGATTCGATATCATCGCAAAAAGAAACACATTCGGGTTTCAAACTTATCCTAGAATCCCAGTCGTCATCTGTTTCAAACCCGGAATCATAATCGTCCCATGCCATGTTCATTAACCCCCCGAGGGTACCCTCTTCCACTTCCGAAAGTGTTAGTTAGTTCCGAATCTTCGCTGTCATAGATAGAAGTGAAATCTTCACTGTCCGTTTCTTTTAAATCTTCAGGATGCGTGCTTTTGTCGAAATCCAGGGGCATCTTCACGGTTCTGCCGTCAATATTAACTGAAACCATTTGGTTGCCCAAGTCAATGCATGTTCCTAGTCTTTCCATTGTGGGGCAACCAATGATTGCATCGAAAGGGAGATCCGGCATGACAAGAAAGTCTACATCAACTTTAGAGTCCCCAAAGAACACGGAAACCTTGTCAACAGTGCCCATGCATTTTGAGACGGTTCCATCCACTGCAGTTATTTTTCGAGTCGTTGGAGTAATGTCGAGACCTAGATCTGTCACCAAAGTTTCTGAAATGAGGTTTGGAACAGCACCCGAATCGAAAAGAGCTTGGGGTTTTCATACCCAATACTTTGACTGGTACCAGCTTAAGACGTCTTGGTGCTGTCGAGGCCAATTGAAGAAACAGTTTCTTACCCTTAGCGGACTTATTAGACCTGATAATTTTTTTGAGTTCTTTTCTCGCATCCTCTGCGTCGCCCCTCAAAAGTTGACCAAACGTTATCCCAGTTGGGGCCGATGCAAGCTCAGCCACCAAATTGTACCTCTTCACATACTCTAGTACGTCCTTAGAGATACTCTTAAATTTCTTACTCTTTTTCGTCTTCTTGGCCGGAGTGACTCCCACTCATGGAACAACTTGATCAGACCTCCTGGTTCGAGGAGGTACAGGTGCTGGGATATGCTCCAGCATTTCATACTCTAGCCTAGGTTTCTTCGATAAAATGTTCCCTTCCCCATCCCTTTTTGTCACACTGACTTGACTAATCTCTTCAGCGATGGATACGTTACCGGCATCCGTCAACCTTTGATCCCTTCTATTTTGTAAGATTTTCACCTCTGGTCCTGACTTACTCCTTGTTTCCGATAAATTTGCCCTCCTGTTGTCTTTAGACCAGCAGTTACTTTCATGATGCCCATATCGACCGCACTTTGCACAACGAGTGTTTCTATATGGATTATCAGGACACCTGTTTGCAAAGTGTCCAGGCTTGTGACAGTAAGAACAGACTTCTGCGGCTTTAGGGGCCCCAGACTGGTTCTTCTTAATGGTAAGAGTATGGCTTTCCAACTGCGAGGTTATCATGTCAAGTCGATTATCGAATCGGGTTTCCAACCTTTCTTCCAAGTTTTTGACATCGATCCTGACAGATTCTAATGCCGCTGCACTAGTAGCCGGCCTTTGATAATTCTTTTCAGGATGTACGATAGACATCGATGTGCGGGTTTCCCTCGGTACCTCACTCAGTGACTGAAACGTCTCCGAATTTTTGACAAATTCTACTATGGTACCCTTCAGTTCATCAAAAGTGTGAGGGCCCTTGATGAGGAGGAAATCGGAGAGCCGCTTATCCCCCGTAGCCGCCTTACGCAGCATTCCGTACTTGGCTTGGGCATTGACCCAGCCTTTTCATAAAGATCACACAAGCACACTAATGAGCTTAACAAATCGTCGAAGTTGAGCCGGGCCTCTATGGCGGTACGAATCATCTCATCTGTTTCTACCTCCTTAGCATACTCTTTCACAAGCCACTCACATACCTCACCGAAGTTACGCCCATTCCCGTTAAGAGACCACCCGTCGATAAACTTGGACTTATATTTGTGCTTTGCGTCACCATGAAGATAGGCGAAGATACTTGCGGCCTTCTCTTCATCGCCCTTCTCTCGCATCACAACGTTGACATATGTGTAAAGAAACTCCTCAACGTCTTCAGTCTTGCCCCCTGTGAACGTTATACGAGAAGCGTTGAGATCCATGATTGCAGAAAAGAAATCCCCCCGAAGTGTTCCTTACTACTGCTCAACTCGAATACCTCGGGTGCAACCCCCTCCACAAGAGTACCAAATGATAGGGGTAAATCGGCGGGGGAAGAAATCTTCAGAACCAATTACCCTGAGAAGGAGGTGTTGCGAGCGACAAAAGTGCTACCGTGGTATTGTTGAACGAACAAAAGGGAGTGTATATAGAAGAGAGTTGAGAAAGCTACAAGCAAGTATAAAAGGGGCAGGGTCTACCACAGACGCTCTGCGACTAGCGTAAGAAAAAGTTTTCTTGGGTCTGAAGTTGACTCTCAACTTCCTAACTATTTGGGACTTGACTTGAAGTTGTCTGCCAAATTGCTTGACTTCTCCATGAGGAAGCAGTTCACTCAGCTTATATAGACTTTTGGCTACCCCTAAAGTCCGAACAAAACTACAGAAGATACCAAGAAATGCATAAAAATACTTTGTGTGGACAATATACTCTAAGCAAAAGATACTTAAGAAACTAACCATTAATTTGGTCCTCTTATTTCCCATTCTCTAAATCAGATCCAAACAACTCCTCTAAAATATCCATGCTGTCCAAGCAGTCCCCACAAATATCTGCGAATGGCTCACAGCTCTCTATTTCCCCCTGGGGAGATATCTAGACTACTAAAGATATCTCCATCCGGTTCCATCGCGGGCACAACTTGATCCATACTCTCCATTCCAGGCCCCACCAGTCCAACACTTTCCATGCCCCCCTGTTCCCTCATCCTCCTCGTCCTCGTCCTCGTCCTCCTCCCCATCCTCCTCGTCCTCCTCCTCTTCCTCCTCCTCATCCTCTTCCTCCTCCTCATCCTCTTCCTCTTACTCCTCTTCCTCCTCCTCCTCCTGAGCCTCGTACACTAGCTCAGGGGCTAACCATTCCTCGAAGGACTCCCCGCTCTCCTCCTCGACCTTCTCAGCCTCTCCAGGACTTACCTCCCTCGCTTCTTCTTCTATGAAGAGGCGGCGAACGAACTCGATGATTTGCTTCTTTGTTTGCCGCCGGATGTAGTCGTCGGCATCGGTTGGCCCGTAGGCGGCGAGACGAAGGCCATTGATGGGACCGGAGGGGCGGTTTTTGGAAATAGGGGCACAGGGGCGAAGGTTGTTCATTTTGATAGACGTTGGGGAACGGGATGCAATGTAGGGTGTTTTGGGTGTGTGGGGGGAGAGGGGTGATGAGTAAAATGATCGGGGGCATTTGGAACTTAGAATAAAGGGGTTTAAATAGGCTCCCGGGGCAGGTTCTATAGATTAGGAATAGGTAAAATAAATCTGCAAGAGATTTTGCAGTAGTGCATTTGCGCCCTTCTTCACAAAAAGGCGAATTTGGAGGAGGAGGTAAGCTAAAAGGGAAAAGGGACTTGATTCGGGGTCGATTCAGAGGATTAAATACAGTATAAAAATATCTAGATAAAATGGAAGTAAATTTGGAAATGACGGTGGGAGAAGTTAGGGGCGAGATCGTTGTAGGTTGCTGGATTACACGAGGGGAGGACCATTTCTTGTATTACGTGAAGGGAGGACCATTTCCTGTATTAAATGAGGGGAGGACCATTTTTGTATTACACCATGTACAGGGAGGTTTATAGGATCCTTACTGCTACTGGAAGTATCATCCGAAGTAAGCACGTCAAATTTTCATAGGAATGTTTTCCAGGGCACTTTGATGCGGTAAATCATGGATACTTTCATGACACCGGTGACATGTACTCTGAATCTTCTAGTGAATCCAATGCCTCTGTCAAGATCGATCTGTCCATCTATAGTAACAATGAGGACCCAGCTGGTACAAATAATGGTAATGATAATCCTTCACTTGAACTTGCTTCTATCGCCCTCATTACCTATATTCATCAGACCTCTACCAATCAAATTCCACAGATTTGAATCGAAGGGACGGAAAAACTGTCGATACTTAAGCACAACAACAACAAGGCGATCATCAAGTAGGGTCCCGGAACAGTTTCAAGTACAATATTCGGCAGTTAAATCGTGTTTACTTCTTGCTCACTGCACTGCCGTCCGCAGCGAAGACATCTGATGAGCTTACAGTTTAGGAACCTCTGAAATAACGGGAAGCATCCTAGTGGGTTCACACAATTATTGAAGAGTTCAATACTCTCAAAGAATTATCTACTTACGTTGACGATCAAGAAATTACCTCAAATATAGAAGTGGTCTCAACTTGCATTGCATTTCGACTAAAACGTGACCAGTATGGCACGAATAATTCGTTCAAAAGAAGACTTGTCGCACTGGGCAATTTGCAGAGCTGAAATGGTATAACTGCGGTAGAGCTGCATGCTTCTATAGTATGCATTGATATGATACGACTTCTGCTCACTCTATCAGTGCCATTTGGCAAGTATCAAAAGTACTCGGACGTTAAAGTTGCGTTTCTACATGCAACCCTGCTAGCATCCTTACAATACTGGACCACGTCGCAAAAGATTACGGGAGGTTCAGATGCCGATGGCAAAATTTTTCGCTTACGCCAGTCCTTCTGTGGGTTGTTACAGGCACCAGGACTATGGATTAAGCTACTTGGTGAGTTTCTTCAATTGCTTGGCTTCACTGTACTCGAAACGACTCAGTTTGTGTTTCCTTGGCACTCGAGGGGTGGTGTGGTGTATATTCTTGCATATATGGATATTATTTTGCTATTTGGTGAAAAAATCCAATTTAAAAAGCTCAGGAAGGCTTACAGGAAAAGCTACAACCTACGGATCTTGTAATTCATGTTTTCTTTCTCGATATCAAGTTTGAGCACACCACGCGGGGAATCTTTCTTTCCCAATCTTCGTTTATTGCTGAGACAATTGGAAAAAATAAAGTAACATGGAAGAAGCAAAGTAGAAAATGTGTCCTCTCCCTCTGGCTCGCCTTCTTTCAGACGAGCCAAAACCTCTCACTGATGATAAAGTTCGGAATGTTGAAAGCTGTACTATGTGAAAAACCTGTTGTTCAATTCTTTATATTTCCGCTACAACGAGACTAGATTCGAGCACTTCTATGTCCATGTTAGCAAAACTTATGGCCAATAGTCCCCCGGCCCAGGAATCCCCTAAAAAAGATCAATTATCTAATTGGAACTCGCCATATGGGCACTCTACTGAGGAAGCCTGCAAAGGACGCCCAGAGAATTAATTTAATAGTTTGGTGCGACCCAGACTGGGGTCAAGGCAAAGAAGGACGCCGCTCTCGCTCTGACCTTTTAGGGATTTTCAATGACAGCCCGATGACTCGGAGTTCTAAGCTTGAGATTTTAATCTCAGTATCATCAACGGAAGCAGGATTTATCGCCCTTTCGATCTGTATTTGTTGTGGAAACTGGGGGTTTGGCGTCTCGGTCCGCCCTGGGGTACTCAGTCCTGAGTGCTACGTGCCCAACGCAGCCAAGTCAGGGTGATGTAGGCCAAGGTCGGTCGCAACCCTAATCTCAGTGGAGTTAGGCGAGTGCTAGAGAAACCGGACGAGTTGTTCAGTCTGGTTTACCGATGACACGCTTAGTCTTCAAGCTAGAGGTGGTCGATGCCGAGGCGCGGTCACACATAAGTACTGTGTCCCGCCGAGGCGTCGTTGACGGGATTGGCTTCCTAGTTTTTGGATCTAAAATACAATCAACTGTAAGCTAGAGTTGCACCTGTGACTGTAAAGCGGGTTGAGTGACTTCTCGTCGCTTTGTCTCAACAGTATTAAGGATGTTGCCTGGATAAGAAACGTTTTTGAAGAACTTGATTTCATGTGAGATAAACCCACAGTTTTATATCAAGATAGCCGGGGTACTATTAGTTGGTCTGATGGAACCCTCATTCTTGGAAGAATTTCTCACGTAGAAGTCAAATATTGACACGTTCATGATGCTGTCGAGAATGGTTTTGTGTTTATTGAATACACACCATCTGAGCGGAACAGAGCATATTTACATACTAAGACTTTAACTGGAAGCGGCTTCATCCGGTACTGTATGCGGACCTCCTGGAAGCTCCGGGATATCAGTAAGTCGAGGGGGCGTGTCCGCGGTGCAACTTTAGGAGATTTGTCCTCTATCCTCTTTCGGGCTTAACATATGGCATACGTGTTAGGTTCCCGTCCGGGAACTAAACACGTGTAGGACTATCAGATCAATATGATGCTTTTTCTTTAAATCTTTAATGATTAATCTTCTTTACGTGGCCCAGCTATTCATTTGGCAGTGCCCTATCTGGTCTACTGTAGGTTTGTCAGATGCATAAGTTGGAATTCAGTTTGACCGATAGTGACCATTTACACTTTCCATAGGTCTCAAAAAGTAATGAATGGGGAATGCAGAGCTGGTAACGATCAGCTTGCTGCTCCCTAAGGAAGTTCATGAGAAAAAAGTCTTATTCACTTTCAAGAGAGCCTACCTATCACGGAGGTTTCGATAGCAAATTTACATCTTTTATGATTCGGCCGCATTGAGGGAGGTGACCAGATTAGAAGTATGCACCCTCCTGTGGTAGGGCGTCAAGGGGTTCAAGAAGTTGACGTCGAGGAAGTTCGTGACTCCATCGCTTCCCGTCGCCCAGATTTATGGCCTCGTGCGATGGACACCGTCTCGCGGTTCGACGGTAGCGTGGCTGGACGCTTTCTGCAGGTCCACCGCGAGGAGGACGACTTGGCGGTCGTGTTGTCATGTTGCGTGCACACCACGCTCACAGTGCGGGAGATGACCCCCGAAACAGTAGAAGGCTTTAGGGCAGTTTCGTCTCCATCACGGTAAGTCCGAAGGTAACAGCGGGACTTGGAGCCGCACCGCGAATACACAGGGGTCAACAATGGCTTTGAGGCTAGGGCACGAGGCGCAGTACACCCATTCCTTGGCACCCGGGAGGGTCATAGAGGCGCGGAATGCGTGCCTTTTTTGATCCCCGGAGCAAATACTCTCTTGCACCCCTGCAATAAATGTGTCGGTTAGTTTCTATTGCGATGGTGTGGTACGTGAGCAAAAGGCAGTAAATGGGGGAATCCTGGACTGCAGACAGGAGAGTGATCAATTCTGGTGGGCATCCAAAGAGTTGTTATAGGTTGCAAAGTTCCTGATAGGAGTGAGCAGAGCAACCTGTTGGCGGCCGAGCTGGAGGCGAGGAAAGCTCCTACAGCGATGTTCTTGGCGGAAGTGAATCCGATCCCATTGGAAGGCCGCTTCGCATCCAGTGAATTCACTGGAAGTTGGAGTTTACGCAAAACCTCCGAATCTAGAACCCCTTCGCCAGTGTGCGGACGCTGCGCTCCGTCATATCGCCGTGCGTGGCGGCGCCCTCAGCTGTGGGCAACGTTGGGACTACGAGCAGTAGATGACCGATTTTGCAGACCACAAAGCAATTTGGGAGCAGCTAGAACGCTTCTTTCATATCCTCGAGGTCGACGGTGGCCCCGAGGAACGGTTCTAGGGACTGGGTATGGGTAGTAAAAGTTCCCTTTGTGAAGGTCTGTGAGCCGACCGAAGCATTGCGGAGGAGTGTGCCCTCACCATACTCTTGTTCGAGGACCTTCAGGCAGAAGCGCTGCACAGATTTTGGTGGGGTCACTGGCCGCCAGACTATTTCATTTTGGCAAAGAGAAATGCAAACCCTTGGTGGTAGAGTCAAGAGAAGAGAGGATTTCAACTGCCCGGCGGGGTTGGTAGTGGCGCACAATGATTTACCCGTCGTCACGGTACCAGATTGGGACCAGCATGCGGCATATTTGTTTGTCTTCCTCGTCTTGGGAACTTAGAAGCTCTTGGAGCTTGAGTACAAAGGGGTGCAGAACCAAGTCGAAGAGGAGGCTACCGAGGTTTTCCCATAGTTGCGTTCCTCGCATGCTTCTGATAATACTATCAGAAGCATGCAAGGAACGCTATGGCTACCAGTTTACAGGTACGCTGGCTCGAGAGTATAGAAGTACGAGACTCACGGTAGTAACTCCGGGAGGAGTATCCTGACGGTTTCCAAGGAAGCAGCAGGACTGCACAAATTTAACGCATTTTTCAAGTCTGCAGTCAGCATACTGTAAGCGGAATCCGTTCCGAACTTTTGAACAACCCATCGAACGCCGTGCACAACTGCGTCGGTTCCAGCTCGAGTGGTTGTTCTCATTTTTAGGGGCTGAAGGTACTCAGCTGCCGTCGGGGTAGCCCGCTTCATGAGACAGCTGAATGCCATTCTACGTGGCGTTTGTGCTGTCCTTTTTTTGTGCGTATCTGAGCGCGAAATCTCTCCGCTATGGCCACCTCTGCGCCGAACTACATATCGACTTCCACCCGATGGCTTTCGATATATACGAGTCTGCCGGTCCCGGTGCCGAACGAGGTCTGTCCAGAATTGCTGAGTACATCGCACTACGTAAAGGCAGTAGCCCTGCCTTCGAGCGCGATCGCTTGTTCACGATTATCAGTTCGCTCGTACAACAACGAACTTCTGTCGCGATCAACCGACGACTACTCAACCGTTCCTGGCTCGGATAGATTTTTCCCCTTTTGAGGACCGCTAGCCCCCCCTTTTCTGCTTGGTAAAGTCTTCTTCTTCTTTTTTTGCTAACGTCATAAAGGGCACGACGGCTATCCAAAGAACCAGAGCTGGCGTAGTTCTACCTTCGGCAAGGATATTCACCACCCTTGCGAGCGCAACTAAGAATCCAGACAGTCCAGATGAGGATGGGGCTCGCAATAGTTCAACTATGTGAGATGGTCGCAGGCCAGAACGTCCGGCGGAGGATCCAGGTTTAAAACTGCTGGCAGCTATAAGGACTTCCTCCTCAATGAAGTTGCGGAACGGCATGTTGGTTTCTCCTTGAGAAAAACCCCTCGCCCTGTTTAGGGGCGGTTTCTTCCGACGTTTGTCGAGCAGGGCCTGGATGACGCTATGGGTTGGTGGGAGGACACCGAGCGAACCTAGGGCTTGGGCAGCCTTAACAAATACCCCCTCGTTGGCCAGGCCGGTGACCTGTCTAATGTGCAGCTGATGCTTGTCGCTGGCGGCTGTGGCTGTCAGTGAATGATCAGTAAACCGTTGGATGGCTGCTTCCCAAAGTCCGTGGAACTGGCCTTGGTTCCATAATGCTATCCGCTCCCTCATTTTGTCGGCAAGAGACTGTCGTCGGTTCTCGGGTGTGTCGGAGCCGGAGCAGGACAGTGTTGCAAGCATGACGGCTGGGAATAGGAACAGTTTGGCGAAAGCGTGCGAGGCCCCCGGGGCTCTAGCTTAGTAAGCTTGTACGTCCTCATTTACAGCCAGTGCATATGTTTCGGGAAGGAATCCTAGGAACTTAGTGGGTATATGCGCCATGACGGGGTTGTAACTAGTGCAAAATTTGTGCCATCGGGAGTAGCACTTGTACGGGGAGTTCCAAGCGGTTGGGGGTGTCCGGATGAGTTCCGGGGCCATGCCGGGACTCGGGGTTTGGTGCCGGTGGGGCGGGGACGGCTTGGAGTTGTACAGTTTCGGCTGTATGTTCCTCTGAAAAGCCATCAAGGGGAAGATCCGGGCGCGATGCACGAGGCGTGATGTGCTGTTGTGACACTCCTTCATTTCTTGGGTATCGTGGAGAGGTTTGTAGAGTTTGGACGCTGTAGGCACTGAGTATTTGGGGTACGGAGAGTAGGAAGACGTGTAGAGCGCGGTATCGCTCGGACCCGAAACCTTGGAGCGGACATATTGGTTGTGGTAGCTGCAGTACCAGTAACCGATTTTCGCTAACTCCTGATTCAGAGTACCGTAGTCCTGGCGCTTGGGATTCCCGATAGTTGAGTTTTGGCATGTGCTGTGGGCAGATGAGCCAGAGCCTGTGCTACTGTTTGGATCTTGGGGTTTTTGCTGGGGGCAGAGGGGGCAGTGCCCAGGGAGAGACGGCAGCCTTCTCGACGCCGGGCCTTCTATGGGGCGGGAGGAGAACCATCTGGGGTCGTCCCCTTGGATTGGGACGTGCTCTACCAGGTCCGCAGAAACTGATTTTTCGCGATTACCAGACGCGGTCAAAGTGATAATACATACCACCGCCACTAGATGTCCTAACACGGTGAACACGACTACGCGGTTGGTCCTATTGCAGCACTTATTACAGTACTGTACTGTACGCCAACCCTCGGAACCTGTACACAAGTTCTGTATGCACCTGAGCCTTCCCCCTTTCAACACTGTAATTGTCACTGGCGTCTTTCTCTCAGAAAGTGACCTTTTGAGAAATCGAGCCCGTCGTTGGAGCGCATGGGATCCTTAGGGAATCCCGATCGGCGATGAAGAGGCGGCTTGAGTGATCTTTGTGGTGCCGGTGGGCTGTGCCGCAGCGGCAGTGGAAGTGGGGCCCTGAGCAGGGGTCATATCTAGGTCGCTTGGTTGCAAAGCTTGCGTACTTTGAAGCTCTCTGCATTCAATAGGAAAGCTCTGCAGACAAGAAGAGAAACAGAGCGTCAGTGGCGGAAATTTTAAAGCTAGGGGAGGAGCATCACGGTTGCTCTTACATACAATACGAGGACGGCCAGACACCCAGACATAACGTACTATGCAATGCTGTCCAACGCCTCGGCAAAGGGGTTGGCATCTCGGCGCTTGCTGAATACTCGCTTCCCTCTTCTGCCTTGCGGATGAACCTGTGCATCCCCAGTGCTTGCGGACTCGCCCACCATAATACCCCTGCGGACGGCACCGTGGCATGTTCTCACCCCTAGTCACAGGTCTCCTCGGGTGCTCGGTGTGGAGGCGCTGCCTCTACCCTGGTCAGATTTGTTGAAGTCATGATATCTGACGAGGAGAAGTACAGCCGTTTTCGGCCCACAAAAAAATTTCATTGGGTGGCTACATCAATTGATGACGTTTACCTTTTAATATCTTTTCTTGATATAGTTTAGCGCAACAGCTGAGATGTTACCCAAAAGCTGAGCTGTTTCCCAAAAGTCTCCATCTAAGGGGGCTGATGGGTACCCCCTCGAACTAAAGTGGGGGGAGGGTGCTAACAGTCCGAAAGCAGTGTCTACAGTACCGTGCTATGCTGGTAAAGTACTGTACAGACTATATACATATTGTACGGACAGTACTGTACACATAAGGAGGAAGGTGGGAAGGTCATTTATTGTAACAGATAATCTGGCTGCTGCCTAGTCAACTTGTATGGTAGTGTCTATGTACGTCTAATATTTCGGCGGGCGCTGATGATACTCCATTAGATCGGATATATCTTCCAAGAGTAAAAGACCCAAACGTTCCCTCTTATGTCAGTACGTAGAGGTGAAGCAAACGAGCGAACAGGCCGCATCGGAGGTTAATTCCAATATACCTAATATTCAGTCTGGAAAACCATAGGATAGATCGGATATATCTTCCAAGAGTAAAACACCCAAACGTTTCCCCTAATATTCAAAGATGCAGTATATGTTCTGTGAAACTTTCTGTTCTGTTCTGTGAAACACAGAGGGAGGCAGCCGGGGCACTGTTGAAGGAACAGTAGAGACGATGATAGTGGGTTTCAGAAAGTTCGGGGCAAAGGATGTATGGAGTGTACCTGGATTCTCACAGGCATCCAGATTAGCCCCCTTTATACAGATAGTACTGTAGCTCAACTCTAGAAATTCTTTACTTTGTTAGCTCAGTAGAACTTACTAAGAAACATAGAGGTGTAACTATATAATTGTACTATCTAGAATGAGTCTATATAAGTAAAATGATGACGTGGTGCCCCACGTCAAATAAAAAAAGGAAGGAAAATCAAACATCTAAATTAATTTAAGACGATGTGGTTTCTCTGTTACACCACTGTGTAGTAGAGAATTGGAAAAGCGACAGCGAGGCAAGTCTTTATTACAGAATGGTGTAACAAAGACATTGTTACACTATTCTCTCCCCTGGAGTATTGACGTACTCGTCAATGATACTGCGAGAGTATGTTATGTTTCCGAATATACTCTTGGGAATCACCATTTACTACAGTAGAATCATCTTCTGTAACATCAAGAAATTCCTTCGTCGGTTTCCACTACCCCTCATGACGTGGCACACCACGTATCTAAACCAAGAACTTGTAACCACGTCCAACCTTTTTGTGATCCAAGATAATCTCAACTTCTAATTCTTGTCCACCAGACAGTTTAAGCGGTGCAGGTGCGGGACAAATGGGTAAAGCAATGTCATCGGGATGCTCCAAATGTGGTGTGGTGTAAATGATATAAATGAATGGGTGGATTTTAATATGAGCAGGGAAATGCAGTCGAACAAAATTCTTACCAATCAGGTCCTTAACCAAAAAATGCCCAAATCTGCGCGCAGCAAGCTTTTTAGAATCTTGGGACCCACAATAAACAGCCATAAACAAATAACGATTGATTCATAGCTCTGAACGGACTTCATAATGTAAAATCTTGTACAGCCTTGAATCATATGCAGATTGCCGAGTTTTTGCCACTTTGTAGGCAAATTGAGTATTCTCGAGAGAAATCTTGAGCCTTGAACGAAGCTCATCTAATCTCTGAAGAGGTATGAGGATCCCAGCCAAAAAGTCTAATAGAAATTTTGGTGTCCATCCCAAATCCAACTCAAATGGTTACATACCCATATCATCGCTCACAGCCGAGTTGTATGCAAATTCTGCAGAGGGAAGCAGTTCATCCCAGTCATCCTGATGATACGAGTAATAGGAATGGATATTGTTCTCCATCATCTTGTTCATAATCTCGGAGCACCATCTGTTTTTGGGTGCCTACTTGTAGACATTTCTAATTTCACCCCACAAAGATTCATTAGTGTCTTTTAAAACTTTGAAATTAACTTGCTGTCCCTATCTGAGGTCAAATCGTCGGGCAAACCGTGGTTCTTGAGGACGTTCGCGGAAAAGTCTCGAGCCTTGTCCTCAACATAATCTGATGTTTTGGATTTCAGAATATAGACTCGACGAGGAAGTCGATCAACCCAAGTCGTGATGGCATCATGACCGCTCCTCGTCAGGAGTAAACTCACAACGAAATCTGTGGCTAACGATCCCCCATTCCAGTGACATTAGATCAGTCAACTTTTTTTTTTGATTAGAGTCCTTATACTGCTGACACGTGAGACATCCTTCACAATACTTTCGAGCATCCCGACTATTATGTTTCCAATGGAAGTTTTCTAATCTGGACAGTGTCTTCGAAAATTCAAAATATCCACCAACTTTCGAGTTGTGAGCAATTTGCAAAATATCCGAAACTGACCTTCTTGGTACGCACAACTATCCATTGTAAAACAGCCTCAAACCATCTTTTCGGAACATCTGCAGAATTCTTTCAAGTTTCTGCTTCTGAACCACATCCTCTGGCCAGTCTCCTTCCGTGGCTTTTACCACTGGACCGAAGAACTGGTCTTCATCATACTGAGTAATGATCTGATCAACATCAAGGTAGGAAACTTCAACGTTATTCATTGAGACGTCACGATCACCTCTCATTATGTGCGAAGCTCTGAATAATGCATCCCCCAAGACGTGAATTTTTCCAGGCTTCAGTTTGATGAGAAAGATTCCGAAGTTACTGAGAGTTTCGAACCAACGTGCTTCTTTCGGACTCAGTTTTTGTTTTGTGAAGAAGCTCTTAAGCACCTGGTTGTCTGTGAAAATCTCAAATTCGGACCCTTCAAGATAGCACCTGAATCGTCAGAGAATACTAATCAAATCCAGCAGCTCTCTGTCGTTTGCAGTGTAGTCCGACTGAGTTGGGGAAATCTTCTTTGTGCAGAAAGACATTAAGCGATCTTTTCCATTCTCATCCAAATGCGTCATAGTTCCACCGACAACGAGCTGTGAAGCATCTACATGACCACGAAATGGCTTTTTCCAATTGGGAGCGACTAAGATTGGAGCCAATTTCATCCCTTCCTTTAGCTTCCGGAAAGCTTTATCACACTGTTGATCCCGTTTCCCTATACCTCGACCTTTCTTTGTCAGAGCTGTGAGAGGTGCAGAAATTGCAGAGATCTTCGGAATTAAACTACAGAAAAACTCTGTTAAAACCAAGAAACTTCTCAACTCCGTTAGAGGTTCAGGTTTTTGCCAGCTTTTTAACACTTCGATCTTCTCAGGATTGACACAAATGCCGTCCCTACTGACTTTTAAACCTGAAAACTCCAGTGTATTCTTAACGAAAGAGCATTACTTCGGAGAGATGTACAGCTTGTGATCTTTAAGTCGCTTTAATAAAAATTTCAGATGTTCGTTATTTCCTTCCTCATCCTTACTGAATATGAGAAGATCGTCCATGTAGACAACCAAGAAGACATCGATGCAATCATAGAGGATCTAGTTCATCAAAGTTTGGAAGGTAGCAGGAACGTTGTAAAGCCCCACTGGCAAACAATATATTCAAATCGCCCATACTTTGTATTGAACGCAGTCTTTTCGATGAAGTCTGGTTTCACCCTTATCTGATGAAATCCAGTTTTCAGATCAAGCTTGGAGGGAAATTTCGCATCTCCAAACCGATCGAACATTTCATCAGAACGAGGAAGTGAAGCATTATTCTTTTCGATGGTGCGATTCAAAGCGCGATAATCGACAACACCTCTAAGTTTTCCATCCCTTTCATTCACAAAGAAAAGTAGTGCTCCATATGGTGATTTCCTGATCTTCGCTTTTCTCATAAGAGACACGACGAAACATTTTTGCTGCCCTAAGTTCAGATGGAGACAACTGGAATAAAGGTCGATGGGGTGCCTTTTCTCCTTCCTCCATTTCGATCTCACGATCAACTGATGGAATCGGAGGAACGCTCCTTGCCAATTCATCCTGAAAGATATCTTTAAAGTTATCCAGTAATCTGCACAGTCTTCCATTGAACTTTGAATCTGTCACTCCTCTCATACTGTGAACTTTACGTCACTGAAATACGTCGAAGTCACCCCTATGCCCCAGCATTAGTCTGAATTTCTTCACTCCCAAATTGGACACATCAATATGGTTTTATTCATCGGGATCAATCACTGGAATGGAAGCATCTTTCACCATCACAATCCGTTTCGGATAGTCGACACGTGGATTGTGGGCATCGAACCACGGCATTCCCAACAGAACATCATTCCTTGGTCTAGGACACAGCTCAACTAGAAGTTTTGGTATGTATGTTCGCCTAACTTAATAGCTCCGTCGGAAATGATCTCAGATACTTCCTCAGTACCTCCCTTCTGAGAATAGCACACAGTGACTCGTTCACGCCAAATCTCAAACAAATTCCTATTTCGCTTTAGGAACTCGGCTGAAATCAGTTTGCATTGGATCCATCGTCCTTTATTACTTTGACTGATATTCCATTCAGTCTTTCTTCAAGTACTAACAAAGGCTCTACTGGTATTGGTCTATCAGTGGGGATGCTGTCATCATGACTAGACGTGATTCCATTGGATTCGGGTTCGGAGGTTCTCGACTTAATACTTTCCTTTGAGAATTCCGCTCCGGTGATGTCCACAAAAGTTTCACTCTGCTCATTTGGGCATCTGTTCACACTCACTATTGGTCTCACCTGTGTGTTCACCAAGTGTAGTGGACCAACTAGTTTTCCGAGTCAGAGCCATTCAAATCATTACTAAGTCCTACCTGTGTATTGTTCGCCACTATGCGATTACCACTCCTCTTACCTTTACTCTCGTTTCCTTTTTTGTGTTTACAAGGTCTACATACCACCTTATGGCAGGTAAAGCATCTGTTTTCCATCAAGTCTTTCTGACGCTGCCCATCGTTTTTACGTTAGAGGTTTCCGATATGCATCGGCATAGGACCTGAGTCATTTCGATTGTTAAGAAATGAACCTCTGCCATTGGAGAAACCTGCACCGTAAAATGATCAATCAACGTTAAGAGCAATGGTCATCGAAGCTTCAAACTTGGATGGGATCCCTTTACGAATCTCCAACAGACTGTGGGTTTTGTGAGGTTTGAGACCTTCACAGAACCCCGCCAATTTTCCCGACTCACTGATACCGTGAATATTGATAACCGAATTCCTGAACTCCGAGAGGTACGGGGCCACACTTGTTTTCTTGTGGATCTTGGTAAAATTTTCGCTAGCTTCAATGACACTGTCCTGGCGGACAGACTATGCCCCAAAGAGGAGTTTGAAAGCTTCCCATGTAGGCAGAACAGAATTCTCGGACACAAGCGTATACCTCCAGCTTGCAGCAGTTCTGTTCATGATTGTCGAGGCAAATTCGATAGCATTCTGGGCACTGATGACTTTATCATGGCCCACCTGAATAAGTCTTAGGTAATTTTCGACTGAATGCAGAAATGAACGAACCGTTAACACATCTCGAGTCCCATCGAACAACACAGGCTTATTTGGTTTGAGGAAACACAACGAACCTCTTCCTTAAAGGTCTTGCACCAACACTAAAACTTGAATAAAAGAACTTGAAGAAGAAATCTGCGAGGTATTCGTCCCTGGACGAAGGGTTTGCTCCCTGCCCGGGGATGGTTTGACTCATCAGCAGCTTTGATCACACCTACACTCCAGTGTGACTCGGCAATCCGTTCAGAATATCCCCACCAATCAATTATGTAGACTTTAATCGGTGTCCTCACCCTATAGGAAAGCCTCTTCAGCCGACTTTAAGCTAGCAAATGACCAAAAAATACCATTCCTGATCACGTAAACCTTAGTCCAAGGCCAGTCCAAGTCAACTCTATGAAGCGTTTCCTCAACCCGTGACCCAGTCGGTGCACCTAGCTAACAGCAGATGAGTGCAAAAGGATTGTATAGGAATACTTTGAGGGGACCCTCAAATGGGGACTTGGTCAGAAGTATGGCTTTACTAAAGCAACTTAGTTAAGCCTAACTGTTCAGTCTAAGTATTCTAACCAGGATCACACAGCCTCGTGTGGCCTGCAGGCTACCTGAAAAGAATAACATAGAGAACGCAGACTATGCCACTCCCCCAAGTTCCAGGTTTACTAGCTCTCAAATTTGTAACCGCGACCTTCGTAGAATAATGGGGTCTAGAGTACTTGGCACTTCATCCCGTAGGCACTCTCTTGTACTGGGGACTCCTGCCCAGAGGAACAGTATATTATATTGCTTACAGTAACACCTGTCAGCAAAATGTTTTTAGAATTCAGCAACCCACAAAAAGATACACGTGCAAAAATACCTCGAACAAGAGCAAGACGGAAGCGAAACTGCAGCGCACCTGACGGAAGCGATGCTATCAGTGAAACAGAGAGGGAGGTAGACGTGGCGCTGTTAAAGGAACAGTACAGGCGATGGTAGTGGGTTTCAGAAAGTGGGGGCAAAGGGTGTACGGATTGTACCTGGATTCCCACAAAAATCCAGATTAGCCCCCTTTATACAGATAGTACTGTAGCTCAACTCTAGAAATTACATACTTTGTAAGCTCAGTAGAACTTACTAAAAAACATAGAGGTGTAACTATATAATTGTACTATCTAGAATGAGCCTACGTAAAAAAATGATGACGTGGGGCCCCACGTCAAATAAAAGAAGGAAGGAAAATCAAACATCTAAATTAACTTAAGACGATGCGGTTTCTCTATTACACCACTGTGTAATAGAGAAAATTTATTACACCACTGTGTAATAGAGAAAATTGGAATAGCGACAGCGAAAAGTCTCTATTATACAGTGCTGTAACAGAGGCATTGTTACACTTCTGCTTTTCATTTTTTAAGCGGGAATGTCAGCTTTTCATACCTTTCGTGCAACAATAGTATCAAAGTGAGCGAGTAATGTAAGAAAGTGTGACGAAACTGTGCGGAAACTCTCCTTGTCAAATTAGAAGATCTAACTCACCGCTTATTCACGCTTTTAGTTTGCTATTTTACTAGAGTCATATATATATTCTTTCATGGCTATTGGTTTTTAAATCGAAGCCTTAATTTTTGCGTGTGTGGTTTTCTGTTTCCCCGTTCCCGTAAAAAATTGTTACTGCTTACCTATCAATGGAGTTTCTTCACAGGTAGCACCGAAATTACGGAACTTGATATATTCTTGTAGAACTACGCTTCCGAAATTGTATGTAAGAGAACAAATCTCTCCTAATTACGATTAGAAAGGAAGTTGGCTGGCTAAAATTGGCTTACAGTCAAATCAGGAATTTCGGCCCTCGCAGAGAAGGTCTGTTAAGCCTATCACTCCCGCCATGGTCAGTTAGCCTTGCTTGACGCAGAGTCAAGTTCGAACATTTGGTACTGCAGGAAAGGCAAGTCATTTACTTATCGAATAGATAGAGGCAATGTTGATTTTTAATAACGAGAAGTTATATTCAGAAAAGCTCCGCCCAGATAGCCCTAATCAAGAGAATAAAGGCCTTGGAAAAGGTTGGAAGTCAAATTCAAACTAAAACCTTCAATCAATTTCCTACTCTCTAGGCGAGGTGGTAGGATCTTTTTTTTATAGTTGCTTACTAGATCCGTCCCTCATATTTTACGTCCACTCCTCCTCATTCCTCGTTGACGTCTAGAGGAGCAGTTTATTCGCTCTCAAAGACTCTCAACTCGGGTAGTTATTGACTCCCTTTTCTGCTGATGCGTTGTTTATCGGATCAATATACTCCTCCAGCTCATCGGCTTTCACGTCTACCGGGCATTAGGCAACGATAGTTCCCGGTTCTTTTGCCATCTTGCCTATAAAGTAGCCTCGCTTCGCGGTAGTACCCTCAATAGGAATTCCACGACTTCACTATGCAATTCGCTTTCTGCTTGCAAAGTGGGCATATCTGTTGAAATGGGAATAGGTTATTGTCACGATAAACGGGAAAATTGAAAGAAGGATGAAGTTGGAAAGGGAAAAACTTGAATAGTTGAACGGTTGACGAGTCCAATGCCACATTCATCAGATTTTACTCCAACTGAACCACTTATATAGACAACAGTTCGATAAACCTACCAAACTCGAACTAGAACATCCTGAGCCCCCAAAAGGTAGGAAGTCAGCTCAAGAATCCAGAAACTTCCGAAGCCACCCACAAAACTATCCGGTGAACTTCCACGTTAACATCAAATAGACTAACCGTCTCAATTCATACTTAAGAGACGTCTCACATGAGCTAATGTAATTACTTAATCACATATTCTACAACACGTATAAGACAGAGACAAAACCACGTTTCAACTAGGAACATCTCAGTATTCCTCAGGACGCGAATTTCGCATCCTGGACACGTCCTGTGCGCAACCTGAGTGCGTTCTGGACCCAACATGGAGCCATCCTACAAGTACTTATGTAATTTCTAATCCGAAAATCAGTCAGAAAATACTCGTATCAACACCCCCTCTTGCGACATGCGCGTCCACGTCCTGAGACATCCTGAGTCGCATTCTCTGCTGGAAAAACACTAAGTCCCAACCTGTGCGTCTTGAACAGAGCACGTGGCAACAGCTTTGTCAAAACATCAGCCGTCATATCCTGAGTCGAATAATACTGCATCCTGATAACTCCACGCTCGATATTCTCCTTGACGAAGTTCCATCGAATCGAAACGTGCTTCGCATAACACACTCCCTCGTTGCTCCAAGCAATAGCCCCCTCATTGTCCTCCATCAGGGGGGTTGCCGTATCCTGAACAACGTCCAACTCACTCAACAATTGTCGTAACCAAATGATCATCTTCGTGCCTTCACTCAAGGACACGAATTCAGCCTCGGCAGTGGAGAGCGCAACAATTCCTTGCTTCAAAGTCCTCGAACCTACCGTCGTATTCCCAACCTGGAGCAATATTCCGTTTGTCGACTTCCGATCAGCCCGATCTCCAGCTCAATCCGCATCACAAAAGCAGATGAGCGTACGACCAGATCCTCCTGAAATCCTCAGCAAGTCCCGCGAAGATATCGAAGCACTCTCTTGAGTGCACTCCAGTGAATCTCCCTCGGCGCTGATGCAAACCTGCACAGGATGGAGATAGCAGCACTAATGTCAGGCCTAGTCCTCGTGGCGATGAACAACAAGCAACCCAACAACTCCTGATACAACCCTCGATCAGCAAGTGTTCCATCAACCTCGACCACATCACGAAGAGTCCCTTCGCACATCGGGGTAGACACAGGTTTGCAGGATATCATGCCAAACCTCTCCAAAACCTGCAGGACGTAATGTCTCTGCGACAACCATGCCCTCTATGCACCCTGGACGAAAACCAAACCCAGAAAGCATCGAAGAGTTCCGAGGTCCTCGACATCCAGATGTGAACAAAGTTCCTTCTTGACCTTGTCCACCAGGCTCTCATCCTCACCCATGAGGATGATATCATCGACGTACAGCAATAATCAAACATGTCCACGTCGATACACACAGTCATCAGCCATCAGCTTCGTAAAGCCCATCATCTCCATGACGGATTCTCACTTGTCATGCCACAACCTGGGAGCTTTTTTCAGTCCATACAGTCCCCGACGAAGCTTCAAGACTTGACCAGGTTCGCACAGCTTAATACCATCAGGAGCCATGATATAAACATCATCATCAATCTCTTCATGCAAGAAAGCCGTGCGAACATCCATCTGCTGAATGCAGTATCCCCTCTGAACTGCCACAGTGAGGCAGGTACGAATAGTTGCGATTTCAACCACTGGGGCGAAGTTCTGATCCACATTACCTTGCATGAACCCCCTGACGACCAGACGAGCCTTGTGTCTGATCACATCACCCTTCTCATCACACTGGCGCAGGAAAACAAACCTTTTAGACAAAGGGCGAATACCATCAGGCTTCTTCACAACCTTCCATGTCTCGTGCTTGCCAAGTGACTCAAACTCTCTGAGTCCATGGTTTCTTTCCACTGCGCAGCCTCATCACTTTCCAAAGCCTCCTTCACACTTGAAGGCTCAAGTCTGGAGACATCCAAAATCTCCAATACCCTTGCTGCTTTGGCTGATCCTGGACTGTAGAAAGCAGGCGCTTTCCTCTCACGTTTGGGATATCGACGACCGTCGACTTCCCCGGCATCAGATTCCCGAACAGCATCTCCACCCCGTCCAATAACGGGATAATGTGTGAGCAAATCAGGAGAGTCCATCACAGGATGCTTTTCTGGGTCTCTCTGCACATCCTGAGAGCCCACGCGTGCATCCTGAGATACAAATAGCCCATCCTGGGAATCTACCTGCACATCCTGATCAATATTGTCAGGTCCAGGTTGCACATTCTGTGGTCCAAGATGATCACTAGCATCTGTGCGCACAACCTGAGGGTCATTACGCACAACCTGAGTAGCATCCTCGTCTTCTAGAAGAGATGGAGAAGGCATATCCCAATTTTTCTCCCAGTCACGAGCCGGAAACTTATCCTCAACCACAGTCACGTCCCTGGAAATAATTGCAACATTCCGGGACGGTATCTAAAGGTTTTACTGGCTGTTCTCCATGCATCCTACCAACACACCAAGTTCTGACTTGGTATCAAGCTTCTTGCGCAACTCCTTCGGAATGTGGTGCCAAGTCAAACATCCGAAGGTTCGAAAGTAAGCCACATCAGGTTTACAACCTGTCATAATCTCGTAGGATGACTTTGAATGATATCTCGAGCAGAAGAAAACATTCTGTATCCTGGCTACATGCACCACAGCCTCCGCCCAAAATACCCTGGGCAACGAAGCGTGCGATTGATCCTCTCGGCGATCCCATTCAGGTTGGGAGAATATGCAGAACAAGTGGAGTGCTCAATACCCCTCTGTTCAAGATACTCCTTGAATTCTGAGTTGAGATACTCCCCTCCAATGTCACTGTGGACTCGCTTCACGGTGCAGTCAAACTTCCTCTCCAACCAAACCTGAAAGACCTTGAAGTGTCTCAGGACGTGACTTTTCCTTGCGATAGGAACGAAAACCACATATCCTGAACGGTGATTCACAAAAGTAACGAAATACTTTGATCCCGAGAACGAGTTCACAGACATAGGCCCACAAACATCCGTATGAATCACAGCACACTTCTCACGCGAACGATGGTTGCTCCTGCGCAAGACCTGCCTTGTCTGCTTTCCCTTCATGCAACTGCTGCATGAGCCCGCGCAAGAACTGCGCGTCCTGAAGTTGAACCCTGTGACCACTCCTATTCGAAAGAGTTCCTTGATACTCTCGACGTTGGCATGTCCAAGTCTCTCATGCCATAGCTCCAAATCAGGATGAGAATCTGCGTCAGTCCTTCAATGCTCGGACTTGGCAACGCATGCTGAGCGTTGCTCACATTGCACAGGTTGAGCAACCACTTGATATACACCACGAACCATCCTCACCATGAACTGCATTATCTCATGGTACATTCCGTTGCACCGCTGCCGTCCAATGTTGATCTGGTAACCTTCTCCGCAAAGTCTTGAAAAAGAAAGAAGGTTTGAGAAAAGCTGAGGTACTCAAAATACATTTTTCAGCACAATGATTCGCTCATACAAGTCCCCAGACGTTCCGACGAACGTCTGTAAGGCAAGAGTTCCGCGGTGCATAGCAAAAACACTCTTGCCATCACCAAGCATAATCGCGCGAGGATCGATTTCCTGCGCATCCTGGAGCCAATCTCGGTTCCACACCATATGGTCCGAAGCACCGGAGTCATCAAGGAAGATATCGCTCCTCCTGCCCACCGGATGTTTCATCACTGCAGCATATTCTTGTTCGCTTTCGCTGCGACTCCAGCACTCCAAGTGCTCCACATCCTCTGATATAGTACTGCATAATTCACTCCCGTGCCGTTCCGGACACGAACAACAAGTCCCTTCATCGGAACTTGAAACAAAAGAAACAGGCGACACGAAATCATCATCACCCTGCGCCATCAGCAGTCTAGCCTGCCGCGCATTTCCGCCATCCTGTTCTTGTACTGCTGGAACATCCGCAGAATTAACTCGATTCTGCGCCTTCACATCCTTGAGCCGACAGTTCCTCTTGATGTGCCTTACCTTGTTGCAACCGAAGCAACGACGCTTCTCAATCCAAGAACTGGTTCCATTCTTTCCAGATCTTGACCTGAAGTTCTTCTGACCACTCCTATTCGCGGCGGGAGCACGTCCTGAATCAGCTGCCTTAGGTGCTTTCACGCCACCTGATCTCTGCAACTGATCCTCATACTCCTGCAAAAAGGTCGCCGTGACAGTCTACCAATCCAGCTTCTTATCCCTGGTCTGCAGCGATGCAATCACATGACCAAACGGCGAACTTCTCTTGTCACCCAAAGAAGATAGGAGCATTGCCACCTGCAAGTCCTCAGCAATCCCACTTCCCATCGCACTCAGGCGATTGAAGGTTTCCTCGAAGTTGTGGATAAAATCCTGCATCGACTCACTCCGATAGCACGTCCTGGACAGCTTCGCTTGAAGCTGAACCTCGGTAGCCGTGTTCGATATAGCGTACCTATCCTGCAAGCGTTTCCGCATGGCAACCGGATTATTCCTCGAAGCCATACACATCCTGAGAGAACGATCCCCCAGACCCTGAATCACCACCGCGCGAGCAGAAGCGATATTCTTGCTCACATCCGCACCGACCTCCTCACCCTGAGCCAAAACGTCCTCCTGAATCATTCCAAGAACCTCCTTGCTGGCTTCCAGCGCAGCTTCGGTTCTAGCACACCACAGCTTGAAATCCTCTCCAGGTTTACCATAGAACTTGTAAACCTTCTTGTTATCTTCTATGGTTACGACTTAACCAACACAACAAAATAATCCGAGAACGAAACGGTTGACTCCAACGACGACGAGAAAGGGCAGAAACAGCAAAAATGAAGAACGAAAAGGGTAGGTTAACGTGGGTCTGGGTCCATAATCTGTTGAAATGGGAATAGGTTATTGTCACGATAAACGGGAAAATTGAAAGAAGGATGAAGTTGGAAAGGGAAAAACTTGAACAGTTGAACGGTTGACGAGTCCAATGCCACATTCATCAGATTTTACTCCAACTGAACCACTTATATAGACAACAGTTCGATAAACCTACCAAACTCGAACTAGAACATCCTGAGCCCCCAAAAGGTAGGAAGTCAGCTCAAGAATCCAGAAACTTCCGAAGCCACCCACAAAACTATCCGGTGAACTTCCACGTTAACATCAAATAGACTAACCGTCTCAATTCATACTTAAGAGACGTCTCACATGAGCTAATGTAATTACTTAATCACATATTCTACAACACGTATAAGACAGAGACAAAACCACGTTTCAACTAGGAACATCTCAGTATTCCTCAGGACGCGAATTTCGCATCCTGGACACGTCCTGTGCGCAACCTGAGTGCGTTCTGGACCCAACATGGAGCCATCCTACAAGTACTTATGTAATTTCTAATCCGAAAATCATTCAGAAAATACTCGTATCAACAAAGTCCAGCAGGTCCTTACACGCCATCTCTCTGAGTTGACATTTGCATTGCAGCCAACCTTCTGCGCCGTTGAGTGCATCCTTAGTCACTAAAGATTTCTCTCGGAAAGGACAGTACACAAACTCTTTACCACCCTGGATAGTCATAGAAGCACGAAACAGCCGCCGCTTGGAACCTTCGGGAGGTATTACTTCTTGTACCGCCTCATAGGTTTCATGCGTCAATGGCTTTCTCGATGGTGCTCTTGTGAGTACCATTAAAATGAACAGGATAGTCTAAACGACAAAAAAGATGTCGACCAGCTCCGATGAGCGTCTGCAGCCGCTCTATATGCTCCCAGCTTCTTAATAGAAGCTGACGGCAATATCTTTCACATCTTTTTAAAGGGTGAGAAAGAAGCCAAGAATGCTCTAGACGCGATGTTCCTCGCGACTGTCAGTCCTATTCCAGGAAACGATAATTTAACGTCATTGGGTTTGACAACTAACTGGAGCTCGCAAAATACCTGTGTCTAGTACTTCCCCTGCTAATAATCGGACACGGTCCTCCCTCATTCGGTCGAAACCTTCCACGTCTCCTTCGGCGCAGGATAGAGTCATTACGCGCAACAGATAGCCTATTTTGCAGACGCTGAAAAAGTTACTATGTCGCTGAAACGCCAGTTTCGTACTCTCAGTACTTACCCCACAGTAGAGGAGCTTTAGACCACCAGATAGTGCAATTCTGCAGCGAAAAGCGCAGTCCTCGGCTTTTAGCAACATGTTGGTTGATCGACAGCGAACCGTATCGGTAGTAAATCAAGAGCTTGTTTTGGATTTCGAGAGTTTTGGATCCCATTCTCTCAGTCATTATAGGTACCAGTTGGAAACACAACGTACTAGGGGAAATCTGAGTGTCTGTAATCCATGAAAAATGAGGTCAGCTGTTCCGTGGTAAGGAGCAAGATTCGGGTGTTTAACTCTTTGAAGGGGAAAAGGTTTAGGTGTTATACTCTTGGAAGATATATACAATCTATCTCTAATCAGTAAAGTGGGGAAAATGGGGGGTTGATTTACTGTGGTAGATATGTGGGTTGGTACAGTAAGGTACCCCAAATTCCCGCCTTTTCAAGCAAACTTGATTGAACGGAGGAGGAAGGTTAAGTGTATTGTCGTCAGTAGGCGCGATTGAGGAATTCCCGAAAAGCTCCAAGTGATTACTTGGGATTATGAGTAAACGTAACTAGAGCCAGTCTATTTACCAATGTATTGAGGCTTAAATGCATAGAGGGTCAGTGGCCTTCGTGCGCACTTCTCTAACCATAGATCAGGGTGCGACCAAGACAAATTGTAGGACGTGTTAGCTCAGGCCATCACGATTATGTGATGTCGCCTCCAGACAGGTCATGGGCAAACCGTACTTTGGAGGAATGAAGGTGTGAGTTACATTGGATTTGCAGAATATTATTGTATTATCGAGGATGACATTAGTTGTGCTACCGGACTACGAATACCGCGCAAGCAAGCTTGTACATACAGAGCACAGTTTCACTGACTCATTGTGGCCGAGCCAAACTACACTCCTTTGAGAGGCTGTCGGAATCTTAATACCATACCGTTCTGTTTGTTCACTCCGTGGAGAGGTAGATGCATGGAAACATGTTTGAATAGATGTCACCCGTCCATAACTTATGATGGCTCTGACAGCAAACCAATTATTGTTGCGGCTATGGCAGCTAGCGCCCATTTTCGTGGTGTAGACTTCAGTTAGCAGAACAAATTTATTCTGCTGTATACCTAAATTGGTAGCTTCGATGTTGCCAACTTAGACTGCGTGCACTGCATGACTCTACTTTTGTTCTTTATATGTCATGTTTTTCAGACTAGGGCCATGTATTTAATTGTACAGCATGCTGCCATAATAGGTGACAACGCAGAAGCAGAAAAGGCGATGTGCCGGGCGTTACAATTCGCAGTTCCATACTGGATGTTTGAGATGCCGGTCGTCTACATGCAGGCTTTAATAATGAATGTCTCACTTCAATTGATGGGTCCTTTTTGGAAACAAAGTATCACGTTGCTGAAGCACCCTCCGTTTTGGATGCCACCGTTTTCGTCTCACTCACAGAGTCCTGAAATGGAAAATTGTTAGAAGGCTGCACTTTCATTGAGGTTCTATCTGCGCTGTTTACTTTGTCGAACGCATAACATGTAGCAAAAATTCCGATTTCTCTCAGTTGGTTATCCATAATGAGTTTACATAGTATCTAGCCCACCAAACGGGATACAGACTCAGTTTACTGCACAAAGAACTGTCGACGTGAGGGTTACCTACATGTTGTATATAACACATCCCCGCCCCTCCTGGTACACCAAACACTCTCTCTCCCAAATCTCAGTTCATCTCTGACTCGCATTCTCACCGCAGCACGAAAAGACTTCAAGGATGTCTCGCTTGTTCTTCTTCGCTCTCGCCCTTGTGGCGTTGCTTCTCACAACCTCCGCTGAGATTCCCACATCAACCAACACTATTCGAGCTGCAGACGCCCAGCTTGCCAAGCCTCTGTCCCTTGGTAACATCGTTCGCTCCGGTGATGATGACGACGATGACGACGATGACGACGATGACGACAACGGTGGTAGTAACGGTGGAGGAAAGACCATTTCTAGGACAGTTTTCTTCTGTGATGCCATTCGGGGCCTAGGGTTCCTCCGTCGCTGCCGCTTGTGTGTCAGGAGTTGCCTCCGCCGTTTTGGCGTCACTATTGAAAAGAAGATTCCTATTGGCAGCGGTGGCAGTGATGACGACGATGACGACGACGACGACGACGACGATTGCGATGATGACGATGATGACGATGATGATTACTACAGTGGTGGTTGTAGAGGGAAAACGAAATTCATAACGCGCACTAGAAGGGTTTGTGGTAGAGGTAATCGTCGCTGTTTCTGGTGCTCTCGTAGATGCCGTTTCCGTTTTGGTGCTGCTAGAGTGGTGGTTACTGGGGTCGGTGGCAATAGCGGCGGAGATGACGATGATGATGATGATGACAGGCGTTGAAGAAACCGTAGAGGAAGTCCTGGGGCGGAAGCAGGAATGTGAGCTCTCGGTAGATGATTAATGACAACGATAGACAAAGTTTTGTATTAGTCTCAACGGAGAGCCCCATTTATGTTTCGTCTCATGCCATCCAGTAAACACTGATTCCATTTTCATCCAAGGGATCCACATCATTTGCTTCTGATTAAGTAATCTATCCAAGCAAGTTCATGAAAGCATACTATCGGTACAACGATACGTTTGTTTCTGTTACAACAACATTAATGACCTAAACATTTTTCGTGGCGTATTCCTATGCCCTGTTTTGATTACGGATAAACTCTGCACGCTTTATCCGACATTAAGTCTTTCATTGTTTCCAACCCGGCTACAAAACTTTCAGAGCGAGTTTGGAGATAGAGGAACACGAGGGGTTCATTTAATGTGACGGATATGCTGGCTGAAACCGATTCAACTTTTATGATAGTGAAAAAATCGAGACAGCGATGCCCATTGTTAGTATTTATAGGGACTCGCTTTGACAAAAGAAAGTTGGTGTGATCAGAAAGCAAGTCAATACCGGATTGAATCAGTGCTACATTGTAAGAAAAGTGTAATGAGCGGCCATAAGCGAGCAGAAATAGTGTGAGTCGAAACTCTCACTCCCGCGATTATCTGTTTCTATAATTTCTATGATCTCTCAATGTAAATATCTACTGACGAAGACCATCTGAATGCAGAAGAAGACATTGCCACGCTTACCTGGAACAATTATCTGGAAGCCATATGGATTTTGCAATGTTCTGGCAGTATAATCTTGTACATTATTACTACCGACCTTTTAAATAGTTCAAATCGGAGTCCTGCCGTGACGCCCCTGAGTGATAGCTAATTTATGGAATGATTGACAGATATCCTTGCACGGAAAGAGCTGGAGGACTGAGAGGCAAGTTCGACCAGGTATTGCAAACCGTCAAAGAAGAGGTCTTCGCATTAGAACTTTGACACCTACTACTCGACCGTTTAAGATTATTAGAAAGTGGTTTGTGGGTCTTCCAATATTACTCCTGTCTAGGGAACCACCGAATGGTCCCGGTCTTTTCAAAAATCTTTCTGAATGAATAGCATGGAGAGGCCCAGTGTGGTTTTGTTGTTGTTGTAGGTGAGTTGCATAACCTTCAAAGACAAACGAATGGCTTTTCTGATTGGATCTCATCGTAATTATTATTTAGACTGCTAACTACTGTCAAACAATACCGATACTTTCTCTCACTTGTTATTGAAAGCATTGGTGTTACCGTATTTTACTTTACGGCACCCTCAATCGGTTTTTTAACAAATAAAGACATTGAATCCTGTTAGTATTAATACTTGTCACAAAGGCAGTTATTATTAGGTAGCTTGCACATATTCGAATTCATCTACGGTATTATGTTGAATAAATCAACTTTACTTTCAATTGCTAGTAGGGCTACTGCTTGGATTCAACAGCCGCTCTTTTGTCGTGTTTAACCCCGCCTCTAAAATTCCGGTTTAAATAATCCTTCTGTCTGGACTTACAACTCTCTGGATTTTTTCTCAGCTTTATTCGCATAAGAATTATCGATTAGCTCTCTTGCAACCACCGTTAAGAATTTTTGTAGTAGTTACAGTACTTTTGATTGAGGTGATTTCTCACACGCTACTCTGTCCTTCTGTTGTTATTAGCTTTTGGTAAAAATATAATAGCGGTATAATGTTTCCACCCTCGGGTTCTATGTATTCATCTTCTGTATTCCCAAGAGAGGACAAGTTTACAAAGTTATCAGAAAATTGTAGTTTATTCCATTGTATCATTTACATCCACGTAATTTTTTCTACATCTGAATTCTCTATCTGAGTATCTAGTTCCGTTAACTATTTTCGTACTGCATGAAAGTCACAGACTATAGCTCAATTTGAAGCCCTTATCACTTTTATATATCCACTTCGAGGTCTTTCTTTTGTAAAAGCAAATTTATTCTCTCTCGACAAAAGGTGGCGCTTCTTCTGCAGGACAGGTAATATTTTTCTATCTTTTAGTAGCTGTAGATACTATGAAATTCCTTTGAAATAAATGAAATATTTTCGGACCAATAATGGCTACCTTTACTCATATATTTCATGAAAATCATACACTTCAATTTTGTGCACCGATGAACGTTAAAGTTTTGCTGCAACGATACTCGGCTCAGACAAAAATATTTCTCCGCATTTTCTATTCTTTGAGTTCATTCGCGCCCACGTAATCACAGTTCGCGAGAAACTCCCATAGTATATTCTTTTGTTACATTTTTGAATGAAATTTAATGGGCATTTATTTTGTAATGTTCTTCATTCATTTTAATACCAATTCAAAAATATAATTACCACTCTACTTACTCACTTCTACTGAACTAGTGTAAATCTACAGCTCGAAACTATAAATATCCTTCGAGCCCAAAATGTATGACATTTCATCCAAACTTTTTGTAAATGGGTCAGTTTTTTATTTGAACTGTCTTGATATATTTATTAGTTCATTTTTTATAATTGTTTTTTAAAAAGTATACTACTTATTTGATGAATAAGTTTTCCAAGTGTTATGTATGAAATTCAATTTCCGATTTTTCAACTGTATCATGAAAATCTGTACTTGGTGGAAGGTGAGGGTTTCTACAAGGTGTGGATCGTCGTAAAAGTGAAAATTTCCAATCTTATTCACACTATTAATGATGTTGGTTTTCCATAGTAAATATCTTCTTCCAATGATATGAACATCCACGGATTTACAATATGAATGTACACATACTTAAAGGAATAAATCATAAACTAGCACCATATTACTATTTACACTAAAAACATTAACAATACAGAATGAAAATTATTTAAGGACTGAATAAAATCTTCAACACAATATGTATAATTTTTTTTGTGACCTCTGCTCTGATTGTTAAATCAAATGTTCATCAAATCTATTCCACATTTTAAAACTTTTTATATGGCATTTGCTGTGCAGAACATATTTGACGTAAACTAAACTGATAATAATGCTTTTGCTCATCCCAAATAAAGCCCTTTCGTTGAAAATTTCGTAACAGCAAAGAATTCACATTATAGGACCCTTAATTGTATTACCTGTGGTAAATTAACAGTTCCTTACTACCCAAATTGTCCACAGGACTGAGGGGACTAATTCCGGCTATTTTTCTGCAAATGAATGTTTTCGTGTAAAATAATACATAAAAGTGTAACTTATGTCCAAATTTCTCATCATTTAAAATTTTATATAATTTTTGCTATTTTCGATTCTTAGGAGTCGAGGTGTATTTTAAAAACCTTCATTTCTTCAATGACTCAGTTTATCAAAAGAATGCGTTTTTATCCGGTAAAGATTTTTGAACAAAATATATAAATTTCAAGTTTTACATTGGACCTTCCCGCCGCTACGTGACGGAGGTGGGGAGCTTTGTTCCACAGGGTAGTTCCCTATGGGCCTTTTTCTTTGGGGAACAGACGGGGCCGAGTGAGAATTCGACCTTTATTCATCAAATACTTACGAACAAAATGTCCCTCACGGAGCTGGTCAAAACACCATTCGCTAACTTGGACGCTTTTACACGAGGTAGCAATTTCGCATATGATTGCCGCCGCCACGTGACCGATTCCCTAGTCACGCTACACGGTTACACTGTGCAGGCGGGTGAACCGTTGGAGTTCAGACACGAGATGCTTGACCTGCGCATTAAACCGTTGAAGTCATGTTCCTGTTCACGGGGCAGGGAACGGACTTCATTTTCTAAAGCGAAGTAGACTAGTCAAAAAAGAAGGAAATATTGTCTAGGCGGCTTTACCTTCTTCGAAACGTCCGACCAAGCGACCTCTGCCTCCGCAAAAGGCTTCGTGGGATCCTTCGGGAAGTTTTAATCATGTCAATCTCCTTAGTCCTTCTCTTCCTCTCCGTAATCGTCTGACAAGTCGAACATGGGACCTTTGTTCTTATGCTTTTGAATAGTGTGTATCTTACTAAAGTATTATGGGAGAACTATACGATTAGTTTAATGTGGGAGTCTGGAAGGCTGAAACATTTGAGTTTGTGAGGAAGGGGTTTTGTAACAAAAGAGATAGGGCAGATCTTTATTCTATCTACCGGAGAAAGATAATTTGATATGTTTTACATTTGGAAATAATAATAGCATGGTAGAATTTGCATTCATATGTACAGAAGAATAGAAGTTTTAGGTAGTATTGGTTGAGATACCATATTTTGCTACATATAGTATGATCTACACTATACCTAGAACTAATGTAATGTGGACCCTTTTGAGAGAAACAGAGACTTTTACTGACGCATGAACATATCAGGACTACAGAACTACGTATCCGGGTGGTGTAGCTACCTATGGTTTATAGCAATCGCAGTATGTTTGAAGAGTAGTGCAAAAGCTTTTATAAAAGTACCACCCACTGGAAGTGTCAGACGACGAAGTAAAATACCCTATCATTAACCCTTGGTATAAAAGATTATTCTGACTATATGAGCGAAACAATTACATTGGATAGTCAAACAACACCTTAACTTGTCAAGTGACCCTCAGTTTCGCCTTGAACCCCTCCATCGCTGAAATTGCACCTCTCCTACTTACTTGTCTTCACTCTAGTACCAAAAGAGTGTCTCTCCCGAGAAAATAACCCTTAATCTCTTGTTATTTTGATGATATCGAGCAAATTTCCCGAACAATGGCAGAGTTATCCCATTTCAAACAAGAAACTCGAAAGAATATAAACGTGAGATATACTGACCCTCTAGTACCGTTACCAGATACGATGTTTAAGAGGGTTTAAACTGTTTCCTATCGGTTGGTGACCTAAAAATCCCTCGCTTACTCCCTTCACCCCCTGAAATATGGTGGCAACTCCGGTTCACTCTTCCGTTTCCTTTACCGAAAGGAAATAAATAATAGACCTGACTCCTCAGGTCGCATCTCAGTATACATAATCAAAAGGATCCCAATTCTCTCGTTATATTTACCTCCTTTGCAGCTCTGGATACCACTCCGTATCAGCCGCGCCTCCTCATTATGTCAAAAGCTCCTCATTTTAACCTTATCTAAGGACGTTAATACAGTTTGCATGAATTCATGACGATGGGCAGAATCACTTGCAGCAAGTAACGCGTCTCTGACCGACAGTCATCAGTTACATATCTCTCGAATACTGCATTCGGTATCGTCCCAAGTTTGATAATATGCTTCAAGTCTACATGCTCTGCGGTTTATCTCTTGAAATACAACAAATATTTCATACTTTGGACAATTTGCACGATTGCATCAATATACATACGAGGAAAGAATGTTTCTATACGAAAATACAATCATCCGATGTTTTCTTGAAGATAGGTGTCCTCACGCAGGCTTCCTACATGCCTTACCCCAGAGTTGTAGTCTGTACCAAAACTGAAAGCCCCTGCAAGAGCTTAATTGTCTCTTTAGGCTTGCGAATACTAAGTAATTCCTGTGCTTTGACACAATGCTCTTCGTTTACCTCTTCATGTAGTAGTCCAGAGCACAAATTCATTTGTCGTATAAAAAAATTCATTCTTCACTGCAAAAGTAAGACAATTTCTAATGTTAGGAATCTAAACAAAGGGTATGAGTGCTTTGTAATTCTCCTTGGAGGTAACCACTCATAAAAAGCAGAGAAATGTAAATTTCTAAAGATCATTCAGCGTTTTCTTACTAAGGAAGATATTCTTCCTTTGTAACTCTCTCATTACATCCCAAATGAGAGCTACTTCCCACGTTATATTATATTTCGGAGAGAATGGGTCTGAACAAACAGAATCTGTTCGCTTATCCGCGTTGTGCTTAGACAGTATTTCGTTCAATGTTATGGGTGCCAAAAATTGAAAAACTATTTATTTTCTCTCCCATACGGAATACAGTGATGAGGATCTGTGGACAAATATTTTATCAGGGGCCCATAAATTTTATTTTGAACCATGTAAAATAGTTGAATATTTTTTCTTAGCCCATATTTTATACTGTAATACACATGAACCAATTTTATGGCTGTCAGTTGGTTGTTAACTTTTACTGATGTAGTCACCGGAATTATATTGCAACCGAACTACTATTTTGATTAGTTCCCATCTGTACAATTGTTCTATAATTATTACTGAATATGAATTTTGTGTACAATGACTATTGTATGGCTGGAAAATTTCTTTGTAGCTTTTCTAAACTAATCTACAGTATGAATAGTTTTGTGCTGTTAGAAAAATTTAGCAAGCCTCGGCCAAACGAACTATCCCCCTCGATTATCTATCAATATATTGGATCCTTTAAAAGTAGTTGGGAGGATTTAAATATATGTAATTAGTTGTACACCTATATATAATTTTTAGAAATTTTGTGCGAAGTAATTTTTATATCGTTTTAGTTTTAACAAAGTATGCCTATATGAATGAAAAATAAACACTCGGTGTAGAGTGATTTTTGGATTCCTCCTTGATCACAGTGAGTTTGATTCCTTTACGAAGCATGGTTGAACCGTTATGAGTTCGAACTGTACAAACATTTGTAAGATTTATATACGATTTTCTACATTTATCTACTACCATTGTTATTGGCAATTCACTTATGATAAGAATATTTTGAACAAGACAAACTAACGTCAAATTCAAAGTGAGCAGCCTGGTCATGTTTTAAAGAGTTAGAAAACTTTTCGCACTGGGCGTAGTCAAATGTTCCGTAAATAATGTTAACGTATTTTAGTTTGTCGCAGAGATATACTTATTGGCGCTACGCCAATAATTTCAGCAGTTTCCAGCTCGTCTCTTAATTTCATCTCGGCCGACAATTTTCTGGCATCATACCCGAGGAAAGTTATTTTCTTAGGATTTCATCCATTTCAATTTCAATTTCATCACGTTGCATGAACTGATGACCATACACGAGAAGAAATTCAGAGACTATTTTTCCAGTTCAGCGGCAAGTATTAAATGCTTGTATGAAACGAATCCTGGAAAATTTATACTCTGGTTTTCACAAAAACAATCCTGCAGATGTTGTAGTGATTCTCGTTGCTTCGTCCGTGAGTAGCCTTTGCTCTGAATTATGTAAATTCTTATTTTTTTCGAAAAATAATACCTTTGTCTAAAGAAAAAATGGTTGTGAAGACTCAAAATGTTAATCTAGTTACAATCAGCTCCTTCGGTCACCTTTGTGGGATATAATCCTTGATTATCAGTTTTTGCCGGAAAATGCAAATTCATTATGCAAAAATATTTTTTGCTATATGGTATCTTTATTGCGCAGAAAGATTCAAATGTTTTACTTTGATATAAGAAAATACAAATTAATTCTTCACATTAAAATATAACTGTGCCATTTATGTCTATAGAAAATAAAATAAAAGTAGGAAGAAAGGAAATAAATGATTGGAACCATTTCAAACCCATTTTAGCTCAAAAAAACGTTTTTAGGAAAGTATTCGCAGAGGAAACGTTTCGCTAGGTTTTCTTTTTTTTCATCGATTTATTGTAATAGGTCCTTGCATAACTTATGAGTAATTATTTTTTGTACAACTTAAAGTGATCGCAATCTAGTGTTTCTGCACGCAATTTCTCAAAACTTAATGACATGATTTTAGTTCAGTTTTCTTGAAACTTAATAACTGATTTTAGCTCCTCGGACTCTGAAAGTTTCTTTCCTCACTGCTGTCCACTCATCTCTTTTTTTAAAAGTAGAATAACCGTGATTTAATTGCAGATCGCATTAGAAATAACGAATTAGAAATATACAGAAGATAGATCAACACTAAATTACTCAAAATATTTGTAGCGATATTTTAACATAAGAAAAATATCAGTGCAAACATTTTCAAAGCAAGACAGGCTTTCTATTTAAACACCGCAGTGACAGCTAGTCGCAAATATTTATTTTAAAACTGATTAGCTTAGTAATACTTGTAATAAATTGCTTTCATTATTCAGATGATAATTTCCTCTTAAATACGTACTACTTTGTCTCACAAAATTGCGGCATATATCATACTGATATGAGTGGGGATATTACTACCGTTCTAAAACAACTTTGTCAATTTTTCTGCTCTTGACACTGCAGATGAAAAGTATATAGGATTCTTGCCTCTCAGTCCTCCAACTCTTTCCGTGCAAGGATATCTGTCAATCATTCCATAAATTAGCTATCACTCAGTGCCGTCACGGCAGGACTCCGATTTGAACTATTTAAAAGGTCGGTAGTAATAATGTACACGATTATACTGCCAGAACATTGCAAAATCCATATCGATTCCAGATAAATGTTCCAGGTAAGCGTGGCAATGTCTTCTTCTGCATTCAGATGGTCTTCGTCAGTAGATATTTACATTGAGAGATCATAGAAATTATAGAAACAGATAATCGCGGGAGTGAGAGTTTCGACTCACACTATTTCTGCTCGCTTATGGCCGCTCATTACACTTTTCTAACAATGTAGCACTGATTTAATCCGGTATTGACTTGCTGTCTGATCACACCAACTTTCTTTTGTCAATGCGAGTCCCTATAAATACTAACAATGGGCATCTCTGTCTCGATTTTTTCACTATCATAAAAATTGAATCGGTTTCAGCCAGCATATCCGTCACATTAAATGAACCCCTCGTGTTCCTCTATCTCCAAACTCGCTCTGAAAGTTTTGTAGCCGGGTTGGAAACAATGAAAGACTTAATGTCGGATAAAGCGTGCAGAGTTTATCCGTAATCAAAACAGGGCATAGGAATACGCCACGAAAAATGTTTACGTCATTAATGTTGTTGTAACAGAAACAAACGTATCGTTGTACCGATAGTATGCTTTCATGAACTTGCTTGGATAGATTACTTAATCAGAAGCAAATGATGTGGATCCCTTGGATGAAAATGGAATCAGTGTTTACTGGATGGCATGAGACGAAACATAAATGGGGCTCTCCGTTGAGACTAATACAAAACTTTGTCTATCGTTGTCATTAATCATCTACCGAGAGCTCACATTCCTGCTTCCGCCCCAGGACTTCCTCTACGGTTTCTTCAACGCCTGTCATCATCATCATCATCGTCATCTCCGCCGCTATTGCCACCGACCCCAGTAACCACCACTCTAGCAGCACCAAAACGGAAACGGCATCTACGAGAGCACCAGAAACAGCGACGATTACCTCTACCACAAACCCTTCTAGTGCGCGTTATGAATTTCGTTTTCCCTCTACAACCACCACTGTAGTCATCATCATCATCATCATCGTCATCATCGCAATCGTCGTCGTCGTCGTCGTCATCGTCGTCATCACTGCCACTGCTGCCAATAGGAATCTTCTTTTCAATAGTGACGCCAAAACGGCGGAGGCAACTCCTGACACACAAGCGGCAGCGACGGAGGAACCCTAGGCCCCGAATGGCATCACAGAAGAAAACTGTCCTAGAAATGGTCTTTCCTCCACCGTTACTACCACCGTTGTCGTCATCGTCGTCATCGTCGTCATCGTCGTCATCATCACCGGAGCGAACGATGTTACCAAGGGACAGAGGCTTGGCAAGCTGGGCGTCTGCAGCTCGAATAGTGTTGGTTGATGTGGGAATCTCAGCGGAGGTTGTGAGAAGCAACGCCACAAGGGCGAGAGCGAAGAAGAACAAGCGAGACATCCTTGAAGTCTTTTCGTGCTGCGGTGAGAATGCGAGTCAGAGATGAACTGAGATTTGGGAGAGAGAGTGTTTGGTGTACCAGGAGGGGCGGGGATGTGTATATATACAACATGTAGGTAACCCTCACGTCGACAGTTCTTTGTGCAGTAAACTGAGTCTGTATCCCGTTTGGTGGGCTAGATACTATGTAAACTCATTATGGATAACCAACTGAGAGAAATCGGAATTTTTTGCTACATGTTATGCGTTCGACAAAGTAAACAGCGCAGATAGAACCTCAATGAAAGTGCAGCCTTCTAACAATTTTCCATTTCAGGACTCTGTGAGTGAGACGAAAACGGTGGCATCCAAAACGGAGGGTGCTTCAGCAACGTGATACTTTGTTTCCAAAAAGGACCCATCAATTGAAGTGAGACATTCATTATTAAAGCCTGCATGTAGACGACCGGCATCTCAAACATCCAGTATGGAACTGCGAATTGTAACGCCCGGCACATCGCCTTTTCTGCTTCTGCGTTGTCACCTATTATGGCAGCATGCGTACAATTAAATACATGGCCCTAGTCTGAAAAACATGACATATAAAGAACAAAAGTAGAGTCATGCAGTGCACGCAGTCTAAGTTGGCAACATCGAAGCTACCAATTTAGGTATACAGCAGAATAAATTTGTTCTGCTAACTGAAGTCTACACCACGAAAATGGGCGCTAGCTGCCATAGCCGCAACAATAATTGGTTTGCTGTCAGAGCCATCATAAGTTATGGACGGGTGACATCTATTCAAACATGTTTCCATGCATCTACCTCTCCACGGAGTGAACAAACAGAACGGTATGGTATTAAGATTCCGACAGCCTCTCAAAGGAGTGTAGTTTGGCTCGGCCACAATGAGTCAGTGAAACTGTGCTCTGTATGTACAAGCTTGCTTGCGCGGTATTCGTAGTCCGGTAGCACAACTAATGTCATCCTCGATAATACAATAATATTCTGCAAATCCAATGTAACTCACACCTTCATTCCTCCAAAGTACGGTTTGCCCATGACCTTTCTGTAGGCGACATCACATAATCGTGATGGCCTGAACTAACAAGTCCTACAATTTGTCTTGGTCGCACCCTGATCTATGGTAAGAGAAGTGCGCACGAGGGCCACTGACCCTCTATACATTTAAGCCTCAATACATTGGTGAATAGACTGGCTCTAGAACCTTTTACTCAAAATCCCACGTAATCACTTGGAGCTTTTCGGGGATTACTCGATCGCGCTTACTGGCAACAATACACTTAAACTTCCTGTACCGTTCAGTCAAGTTTGTTTGAAAAGGCGGGAATTTAGAGGGCTTTACTAATTAGAGATGTAGGGCGGCTATTGTCCGTGCAAAGGGCACTTCTGTGTATTAGAAGGTCTGAAAATGTCTAGTACCACCCGTCGACAGACTTTAGCCCACCACATTTGGCTCACACTTTCCCCACGAAAAAGAGATCATGAATACACCCTTTGCAGCAGTACATGACAGGATTCCCCCCGCAATCGCTGTATGCAATGACTTATTGAGGCTAAGGCGCCATGTGTGTGTTGCTTAGAGAAACAATAGTGATGCTCCCGTCGCCTGACCATGGTACACTTCTAGTTCCTCGACGATCTGCAGGGAACTTCGGGTCATCATCGACCAGAATGGGGACCTTAAATTTCTGTAGTCCATGAATGATCTCGAAGTCAGGGGTCATACGGGATGTAGTTCCAGAGTTCAGCACCAATGATTTCTAAATTGAAGTTTCGGATTTTTCAGCACTTGAGCTGATACTTGGGAAAAACGGGGGGTGTCTTTATTGAGATGCATAGAATGGCTGGAACCAATTTGGATACTTGCATTCCCAGATATAGCATGTGAAATTGCAGCTCGATTCTTTATTTTTCCGTATTTCCTTCGTTTTCCGTTTTCGTCAGAGCTCTGCTATACATTGCTGTCCTTCTCACCGGGACCTGTGTCTAAAGCTTGGGGATCAGAATAACTGCCACTTTTAAAGCTGCTAGCAAGCTCATCTGACAACTTTTACTTGTTTTGGTGGTTCAAGGGATTACGAAAACAACGAGCAGTGCAGTGATTACTTTTCTCAGAGATGTGGCATTTCCTTTCGGGGGTGAGTCCAACACTCGCAAAATCACTGGTTTTCTTGTTAGAGACAACAGACTGTTGTTCTTTAGTTATTCGGGAAATCAAACTCTCCCAACTTCATTTTTCTCCCACGAGTGTTTTTATTGGGACTGACACAAGCTGCAACCGCTCTCCCTCGATCAATGCAATGAGAATTCCAACTTCCAGAACTTCATCGATAGTTGAACCTATCGCGCGACAATGGCAATCTTGCAAAATAATTGGGATAGGTAGATCCAAATAATTATAAATAGTTCCAACTTGAATAAATAAATAAATGCCACAACTGGACTAAGAATGAATAATGAATAGAAAACGAAATTTAATGGTAGGTGATCGAGGGTAATATCTCGATCGCCTGAGGATGCGAAAAATATTTCCAACAACCTAGACTACTTATACTCTACCCCAGGGTGAACCTGCTACAAAAACCAGGTGAGTCATTCAATAATTTTGGTGGACATAATTCAGGCCCAGCAATAACTATTGTAGTATTTTCCAGTAAGCAATCGTCCAGATAATAATTTTTTGGTAGCATAAATGCAATAATTATAGCCTGCATAATATTAAAACCATATTTTAGGACATAAAAATTATTTCACACTGAATTCAGCATAAAATACCGCCAGTATAAATCTATAAAATTATTCCGTGATAATTCACAAAAAATATAAATGGTGGGCCTCAAAAAATATTGTTACACAATTCAGCATCACTGTAGGACACCGGGATAGAGATTTAAATATTTAGTCAATTTTCACAAATCTTGCATACTATATGTCCAAAAACAAGTACCATGGTGAACAAATGATGTGGGAGAGTTTGACGAATCTGTGCAGAAACTCTCCCCGTCAAATTACAAGATCCAACTCACCAATTTATAACGCTTTTACGCTATTATTTTATTACAGGCATATAAATAGTCTTTCATGGCTATTGATTTTAGATCCAAACCTCTAATGTTGCGTGCGTGGTTTTCTGCTTTACGTTGCCCATAAAAAATTGTTACTGCTGAGCTATCAATGCAGTTTCTTCATAGTTAGCACCGAAAGTACGGCAGTTGATATATCCTTGTTATACTAGGCTTCCGAAATAGTATGTGAAGGAACACATCTCTCTTACTTACGGTTGGAAAGGAAGTTGGCGGGCTATAATTGGCATAGGGTCAATTCAAGAATTTCGGGCTCCACAGGGAGGAGGTATCAAGGCGATCACTCCCGCCAAGGTCGGTTAGCCTAGCTTGACGCAGAGTCAAGTTCGAATATTTGGTACTGCAGAAAATTCAGTCATTTAGTTTTCGAGTAGATAGAGGCAATTTTGCTTTTGATAATGAGAAGTTATCTTCAGAAGATTTCCCCCCAGACTAACCTACTCAAGAGAATCAAAGCCCCGAAAAAAGTTGGAAGTCAAATTCAAACCAAAACCTGCAATCATCTCCCTACTTTCTAAGCGAGGTGTTAGAGTCTTCTTTTTAGAGTTGCTTACTAGAGCCGTCACTCAGATTTTACGTCCACTTCTCTCCATTCTCCGTTAACGTCTACGGTAGCAGTTTATTCGCTCGCAATGACTCTCACCTCGGGTAGTTGTTGACTCCCTTTTCTGTTGGCGCGTTTTTCACCCTATCACTATACTCCCCCTGCCCATCGGCCTTGACGTCTACGGGGCGTTAGGCAACGTTACTTCCCGGTTCAGTCGCCATCTTGCCGCTAAAGCAGCCTCGCCTCGCAGTACTACCCCCACTAGGAGGTCCACGACTTCACTAAGCGATTTGCTTTCTGCTTGCAAAGTATGAAAGCCAGCCAGGTCCTTACGCGCCATCTCTCTGAGTATATATTTTCATTGCAGCCACCTTCTGCGCCGATGAATGCATCCTTAGTCACTAAAGATTTCTCTCGGAAAGGACAGTACACAAACTCTTTACCACCCTGGATAGTCATGGAAGCACGAAACAACCGCCCCTTGGAACCTTCGGGAGGTATTACTTCTTGTACCGCCTCATAGATTTCATGCGCCAATGCCTTTCGCGATGGTGCTCTTGTGAGCAAATTAAAAAGAAGAGGATAGTCTAAACGGCAAACAAGATGTCGACCAGCTCCGATGAGCGTCTGCAGCTGCCCGAATGCTCCCAGCTTCTTAATAGAAGCTGACAGCAATATCTTTCGCATCTTTTTAAAGAGTGAACTAGAAGCCAAGTATGCCGCAGGCCCGATGTTCTTCGCAAATGTCAGTCCTATTCCAGTAAACGATTGTTTCACGTCATTGGGCTTGACAACTAACTGGAGCTCGAGGAATACCTGTGTCTAGTACTTCCCCTGCTAATATGCGGACACAGTCCTCCCTCATCCGGTCGAAACCTTCCGCGTCTCCTTCGGTGCAGGATGGGGTCATTACGTGCAACATGTAGCCTATTTTGCAAACGCCGAAATAGTTACTACATTGCTGAAACGCCAGTTTCGTATTCTCAATACTAACCCCAAAGTAGAGGAGCTTTAGACCACCAAATAGTGCAATTCGGCAGCGAAAAGTACAGTCCTCGGCTTTTAGCGACATGGTAGTTGATCGATAGTGAACCACATCGGTAGTAAATCGAGTGCTTGTTTTGGATTTCGAGAGTTTTGGATCCCATTCTCTAAGTCATTGTAAGTACCCTTTGGAAACAGAGCGTACTAGGGGAAATTTGGGTGTCTTTAATCCATGAAAAATGAAGCCATCTATTCCGTGGTAAGGGGAAAGATTCGGGTGTTTTGCTCTTAGAAGGAATATTCGATCTATTCTAAAACTTTCCAGACAAACACGGTAAGCGATCCACAGTGTTATGGAAGAAATAACATGGTGAGTAGATTTTCAAACTTCTCTTAAAAAGGCGGTAAATTCATCATTCGGCTCCTACTTCTTGCGTGCAGGCCCGTAATAGTTGCATACAGCGATCGCGGAGGGAAATCCTGTCATGTACTGCTGCAAAGGGTGTATTCATGATCTCTTTTTCGTGGGAAAGTGTGAGCCAAATGTGGTGGGCTAAAGCCTGTCGACGGGTGGTACTAGTCATTTTCAGACCTTCTAATACACAGAAGTGCCCTTTGCACGGGCAATAACCGCCCTACATCTCTAATCAGTAAAGCTCTCTAAATTCCCGCCTTTTCAAACAAACTTGACTGAACGGTACAGGAAGTTTAAGTGTATTGTTGCCAGTAGGCGCGATCGAGTAATCCCGAAAAGCTCCAAGTGATTACGTGGGATTTTGAGTAAAAGGTTCTAGAGCCAGTCTATTCACCAATGTATTGAGGCTTAAATGTATAGAGGGTCAGTGGCCCTCGTGCGCACTTCTCTTACCATAGATCAGGGTGCGACCAAGACAAATTGTAGGACGTGTTAGCTCAGGCCATCACGATTATGTGATGTCGCCTACAGAAAGGTCATGGGCAAACCGTACTTTGGAGGAATGAAGGTGTGAGTTACATTGGATTTGCAGAATATTATTGTATTATCGAGGATGACATTAGTTGTGCTACCGGACTACGAATACCGCGCAAGCAAGCTTGTACATACAGAGCACAGTTTCACTGACTCATTGTGGCCGAGCCAAACTACACTCCTTTGAGAGGCTGTCGGAATCTTAATACCATACCGTTCTGTTTGTTCACTCCGTGGAGAGGTAGATGCATGGAAACATGTTTGAATAGATGTCACCCGTCCATAACTTATGATGGCTCTGACAGCAAACCAATTATTGTTGCGGCTATGGCAGCTAGCGCCCATTTTCGTGGTGTAGACTTCAGTTAGCAGAACAAATTTATTCTGCTGTATACCTAAATTGGTAGCTTCGATGTTGCCAACTTAGACTGCGTGCACTGCATGACTCTACTTTTGTTCTTTATATGTCATGTTTTTCAGACTAGGGCCATGTATTTAATTGTGCAGCATGCTGTCATAATAGGTGACAACGCAGAAGCAGAAAAGGCGATGTGCCGGGCGTTACAATTCGCAGTTCCATACTGGATGTTTGAGATGCCGGTCGTCTACATGCAGGCTTTAATAATGAATCTCACTTCAATTGATGGGTCCTTTTTGGAAACAAAGTATCACGTTGCTGAAGCACCCTCCGTTTTGGATGCCACCGTTTTCGTCTCACTCACAGAGTCCTGAAATGGAAAATTGTTAGAAGGCTGGACTTTCATTCAGATTCTATCTGCGCTGTTTACTTTGTCGAACGCATAACATGTAGCAAAAATTCCGATTTCTCTCAGTTGGTTATCCATAATGAGTTTACATAGTATCTAGCCCACCAAACGGGATACAGACTCAGTTTACTGCACAAAGAACTGTCGACGTGAGGGTTACCTACATGTTGTATATAACACATCCCCGCCCCTCCTAGTACACCAAACACTCTCTCTCCCAAATCTCAGTTCATCTCTGACTCGCATTCTCACCGCAGCACGAAAAGACTTCAAGGATGTCTCGCTTGTTCTTCTTCGCTCTCGCCCTTGTGGCGTTGCTTCTCACAACCTCCGCTGAGATTCCCACATCAACCAACACTATTCGAGCTGCAGACGCCCAGCTTGCCAAGCCTCTGTCCCTTGGTAACATCGTTCGCTCCGGTGATGATGACGACGATGACGACGATGACGACGATGACGACGATGACGACAACGGTGGCAGTAACGGTGGAGGAAAGACCATTTCTAGGACAGTTTTCTTCTGTGATGCTATTCGGGGCCTAGGGTTCCTCCGTCGCTGCCGCTTGTGTGTCAGGAGTTGCCTCCGCCGTTTTGGCGTCACTATTGAAAAGAAGATTCCTATTGGCAGCGGTGGCAGTGATGACGACAATGCCGACGACGATTGCGATGATGACGATGACGATGATGATGATGACTACAGTGGTGGTTGTAGAGGGAAAACGAAATTCATAACGCGCACTAGAAGGGTTTGTGGTAGAGGTAATCGTCGCTGTTTCTGGTGCTCTCGTAGATGCCGTTTCCGTTTTGGTGCTGCTAGAGTGGTGGTTACTGGGGTCGGTGGCAATAGCGGCGGAGATGACGATGATGATGATGATGACAGGCGTTGAAGAAACCGTAGAGGAAGTCCTGGGGCGGAAGCAGGAATGTGAGCTCTCGGTAGATGATTAATGACACCGATAGACAAAGTTTTGTATTAGTCTCAACGGAGAGCCCCATTTATGTTTCGTCTCATGCCATCCAGTAAACACTGATTCCATTTTCATCCAAGGGATCCACATCATTTGCTTCTGATTAAGTAATCTATCCAAGCAAGTTCATGAAAGCATACTATCGGTACAACGATACGTTTGTTTCTGTTACAACAACATTAATGACCTAAACATTTTTCGTGGCGTATTCCTATGCCCTGTTCTGATTACGGATAAACTCTGCACGCTTTATCCAACATTAAGTCTTTCATTGTTTCCAACCCGGCTACAAAACTTTCAGAGCGAGTTTGGAGATAGGGGAACACGAAGGGTTCATTTAATGTGACGGATATGCTGGCTGAAACCGATTCAATTTTTATGATAGTGAAAAAATCGAGACAGCGATGCCCATTGTTAGTATTTATAGGGACTCGCTTTGACAAAAGAAAGTTGGTGTGATCAGAAAGCAAGTCAATACCGGATTGAATCAGTGCTACATTGTAAGAAAAGTGTAATGAGCGACCATAAGCGAGCAGAAATAGTGTGATTAGAAGCTCTCACTCCCGCGACTATCTGTTTCTATGTTTTCTATGATCTCTCAAGGTAAATATCTACTGACGAAGACCATCTGAATGCAGAAGAAGACATTGCCACGCTTACCTGGAACAATTATCTGGAAGCCATATGGATTTTGCAATGTTCTGGCAGTATAATCGTGTACATTATTACTACCGACCTTTTAAATAGTTCAAATCGGAGTCGTGCCGTGACGGCACTGAGTGATAGCTAATTTATGGAATGATTGACAGATATCCTTGCACGGAGAGAGTTGGAGGACTGAGAGGCAAGAATCCTATATACTTTTCATCTGCAGTGTCAAGAGCAGAAAAATTGACGAAGTTGTTTTAGAACGGTAGTAATATCCCCACTCATATCAGTATGATATATGCCGCAATTTTGTGAGACAAAGTAGTACGTATTTAAGAGGAAATTATCATCTGAATAATGAAAGCAATTTATTACAAGTATTACTAAGCTAATCAGTTTTAAAATAAATATTTGCGACTAGCTGTCACTGCGGTGTTTAAATAGAAAGCCTGTCATGCTTTGAAAATGTTTGCACTGATATTTTTCTTATGTTAAAATATCGCTACAAATATTTTGAGTAGTTTAGTGTTGATTTATCTTCTGTATATTTCTAATTCGTTATTTCTAATGCGATCTGCAATTAAATCACGGTTATTCTACTTTTAAAAAAAGAGATGAGTGGACAGCAGTGAGGAAAGAACCTTTCAGAGTCCGAGGAGCTAAAATCAGTTATTAAGTTTCAAGAAAACTGAACTGAAATCATGTCATTAAGTTTTGAGAAATTGCGTCCAGAAACACTAGATTGCGATCACTTTAAGTTGCACAAAAAATAATTACTCATAAGTAATGCAAGGACCTATTACAATAAACCGATGAAAAAAAGAAAACCTAGCGAAACGTTTTCTCTGCGAATACTTTCCCCCAAACGTTTTTCTTGGGCTAAAATGGGTTTGAAATGGTTCCAAGCATTTATTTCTTTTTTTCTACTTTTATTTTATTTTCTATAAACATGAATGACACACTTCCATTTTAATATGAGGGATTAATTTGTATTTTTTTATATCAAAGTAAAACATTTGAATCTTTCTGCGCAATAAAGGTATCATTTAGAAAAAATATTTTTGCGTAATGAATTTGCAGTTTTTCCGGCAAAAAACTGATAATCAAGGATTATATCCCAAAAAGTTGACCGAAGGAGCTGATTGTAAATAGATTAACATTTTGAGTCTTCACAACTATTTTTTCTTTAGACAAAGGTATTATTTTTCGAAAAAAAATAATAATTTACATAATCCAGAGCAAATGATACTCACGGATGAAGCAACGAGAACCACTACAACATCTGCAGGATTGTTTTTGTGCAAACCAGAGTATAAATTTTACAGGATTCGTTTTACACAAGCTTTTAATACTTGCCGCTGAACTGGAAAAATAGTCTCTGAATTTCTTCTCGTGTATGGTCATCAGTTCATGCATCGTGATGAAATTGAAATTGAAATGGATGGAATCTTAAGAAAATAATTTTTATCGGGTATTATGCTAGAAAGCCGTCGGCCGAGATGAAATTAAGAGAAGAGCTGGAAACTGCTGAAATTATTGGCGTAGCGCCAATAAGTATATCTCTGCGACAAACTAAAATACATTAACAATATTTACGGAACATTTGACTACGCCCAGTGCGAAGAGTTTTCTAACTCTTTAAAACATGACCAGGCTGCTCACTTTGAATTTGACGTTAGTTTGTCTTGTTCAGAATATTCTTATCATAAATAAATAGCCAATAACAATGGTAGTAGATAAATGTAAAAAATTGTATATAAATCTTACAAATGTTTGTACAGTTCGAACTCATAACGGTTCAACCATGCTTCGTAAAGCAATCAAACTCACTGTGATCAAGGAGGAATCCAGAACTCACTCTGCGCTAAGGGTTAATTTTTCACTCATTTAGGAATACTTTGTTAAAACTAAAACGATATATAAATTACTTTGCACAAAAACTACAAAAGTTATATATGGGTGTACAACTAATTACATACATTTAAACCCTCCCAACTACTTTTAAAGAATCCAATATACTCATAGATGATCAAGGGGGATAGTTCGTTTGCCCGAGGCTTGCTAAATTTTTGTAACAGCACAAAACTATTCATAGTGTAGATCAGTGTAGAAAAGCTAAAAAGAAAATCTCCAGCCACAGAATAATCTTTGTACACAAAATTCATATTCAGTAATAATTATAGAACAAATGTACAGATGGGAACTTATCAAAATAAGAATTCAGTTGCAATATAATTCCGGTGACTACATCAGTAAAAGTTACCAACCAACTGACAGATATAAAAATGCTTCATGTGTATTACAGTATAAAATATGAGCTAAGAAAAAATATTCAACTATTTTGCATGGTTCAAAATAAAATGGACTAATACATGAAGAGGTAAACGAAGAGCATTGTGTCAAAGCACAGGAATTACTTAGAATTCGCAAGCCTAAAGAGACAATTAAGCTCTTGCAGGGGCTTTCAGTTTCGGTACAGACTACAACTCTGGGGTAGGGCATGTAGGAAGCCTGCGTGAGGACACCTATCTTCAAAAAAACATCGGATGATTGTATTTCCGTATATAAACATTCTTTCCTCGTATGTATATCGATTCAATCGTGCAAATTGTCCAAAGTATGAAATATTTGTTGTATTTCAAGAGATAAACCGCATAGCATGTAGACTTGAAGCATATTATCAAACTTGGAACGATACTGAATGCAGTATTCGAGAGATATGTAACTGATGACTGTCGGTCAGAGACGCGTTACTTGCTGCAAGTGATTCAGCCCATCGTCATGAATTCATGCAAACTGTATTAACGTCCTTAGATAAGGTTAAAATGAGGAGATTTTGACATAATGAGGAGGCGCGGCTGATACGGAGTGGTATCCAGAGCTGCAAGGGAGGTAAATATAACGAGAGAATTGGGATCCTTTTGATTATGTATACTAAGATGCAACCTGAGGAGTCAGGTCTATTATTAATTTCCTGTCGGTAACGGAAACGGAAGAGTGAACCGGAGTTTCCACCATATTTCAGGGGGTGAAGGCAGTAAGCGAGGGAGTTGTAGGTCACCAACCGATAGGAACCAGTTTAAACCCTCTTAAACATCGTATCTGGTAATGGTACTAGAGGGTCAGTATATCTCACGTTTATATTCTTTCGAGTTTCTTGTTTGAAATGGGATAACTCTGCCATTGTTCGGCAAATTTGCACGATATCATCAAAATAACAAGAGATTAAGGGTTATTTTCTCGGGAGAGACACTCTTCTGGTACAAGCGTGAAGACAAGTAAGTAGGAAAGGTGCAATTTCAGCGATGGAGGGGTTCATGGCGAAACTGAGGGTCACTTGACAAGTTAAGGTGTTGTGTAACTATCCAATGTAATTGTTTCGCTCATATAGTCGGAATAATCCTTTATAACAAGGGTTATGGATAGGTTATTTTACTCTGTCGTCTGACACTTCCAGTGGGTGGGACTTTTATAAAAGCTTTTGCACTACTCTTCAAACATACTGCGATTGCTATAAACCATAGGTAGCTACACCACCCGGATACGTAGTTCTGTAGTCCTGATATGTCCATGCGTCAGTAAAAGTCTCTGTTTCTCTCAAAAGGGTCCACATTACATTAGTTCTAGGTATAGTGTAGATCATACTACATGTAGCAAAATATGGTATCTCAATCAATACTACCTAAAAATTCTATTCTTCTGTACAAATGAATGCAAATTCTACCATGCTATTATTATTTCCAAATATAAAACATATTAAATTATCTTTCTTCGGTAGATAGATTAAAGATCTACCCTATCTCCTTTGTTACAGAACCCCTTCCTCACAAAATCACATGTTTCAGCCTTCCAGACTCCCACATTAAACTAATCGTATAGTTCTACCATAATACTTTAGTAAGATACACACTGTTCAAAAGCATAAGAACAAAGTTCCCATGTTCGACTTGTCAGACGATTACGGAGAGGAAGAGAAGGACTAAGGAGATTGACATGATTAATTCTTCCCGAAGGATCCCACGAAGCCTCTTGCGGAGGCAGAGGTCGCTTGGTCGGACGTTTCGAAGAAGGTAAAGCCGCCTAGACAATATTTCCTTCGTTTTTGACTAGTCTACTTCGCTTTAGAAAATGAAGTCCGTTCCCTGCCCCGTGAACAGGAACATGAGTTCAACGGTTTAATGCGCAGGTCAAGCATCTCGTGTCTGAACTCCAACGGTTCACCCGCCTGCACAGTGTAACCGTGTGGCGTGACTACGGAATCGGTCACGTGGTGGCGGCAATCATGTGCGAAATTGCTACTTCGTGTAAAAGCTTCCAAGTTAGCGAATGGTGTTTTGACCAGCTCCGTGAGGGACATTTTGTTCGCAGTATTTGATGAATAAAGGTCGAATTCTCACTTGGCCCCGTCTGTTCCCCAAAGAAGAAGGCCCATATGGAACTACCCTGTGGAACAAAGCTCTCCACGTCCGTCACGTAGCGGCGGGAAGCTCCAATGTAAAACTTGAAATTTATATATTTTGTTCAACAATCTTTACCGGATAAAAACGTATTCTTTTGAAAAACTGAGTCATTGAAGAAAAGAAGGTTTTTAAAATACACCTCGACTCCTAAGAATCGAAAATAGCAAAAATTATATAAAATTTTAAATGATGAGAATTCTGAACATAAGTTACACTTTATGTATATTATTTTACACGAAAAAATTCATTTGCAGAAAGATAGCCGGAATTTGTCTCCTCAATACTGTGGATAATTTGGGTAGTAAGAAACTGTTAATTTACCGCAGGTAATACAATTAAGGGTCACATAATGTGAATGCTTTGCTGAGTGGCGTAACAGTTGAACGTAGACCCGGTGGCGGATCTGATGTACACAGTGGAGTTTTCATTGCAAAATACCCTTCATTTTTGCCATTTGCCATGTCGTTATTCCAAAAACCATTCAAGTTGTGGCTATTGTGAAGCACAGATGCTCTTTACACTGCATCCCACCCAATTGCCCATGTCATCTTTGCGAAGTAGTTTACAGACATTCGATAGACGGTAGATCTGCTTGTGGGCCTTGCAGAGAAGGGGGCTTCGTCGGACTGCTACCAGGAATTTGTATTTGTATGGTTGCGTACGCAAGCGAAGGTAGTTTCTATAGAAGCGATTGAAAGATTTCACTAGCTTGGTGAAGTATTCCAGAGAGTGTTCCCAACTAAAGGGAGGATTATGCTGCAGAAATATCGGTTCTCGAACTAGAAGATCCCAGTCTGAGTATCCGTATTTCGTCGAACATTATTACAACGTTTTGCGACAGCGAAATAGAAAATATTTTCCTAACGCTTACGACCCAGGGCGAAACCTCTGAGGACATTATTTTGACCTACCTGTCCCGGAACAGTACCTAATTGGTGCAGAATTTGAGGACCAACTGTTGTATTCACCAGAAACCAGTGGCTATCTATTGGTTTCGTCGTCTTTTAGGAGCGTCCTTGATAGCGGATTTTCAAAAATTCCTACTGGTGGAATCGCCAGGGATTTTATGGAGACAGAAGTGGTTGTACGAAAAGGAGGTTTTCACAGACCGACCGTATCCCCCGAGTCGGCGTGCGTGAAGAAAAACATTTTCAAAGTCGGCGGAAAATGACGTATTAGTCCAACAAGTACTGATTTTTGTATATCAACAGCACATGAGACCCCTTTCTATAACTTGTAATGATTTTTTTTACGAAGATTTCACATGCATTTCTTGTAATTTTCATGCATTACGCTATATGCATGTCTCGACAGATAGAACGAAAACCCTTTGTTACATTTATTCTACTATTTGATCGATTATAGTGACTTGCGATAAATTGAATGGCCCAGTACTTATATCTGAGGTCAGTTTAATACATTATTTCAGGCATAGAATGTGGTAAGATAAAATATTTCGAAACATTTTCGCGCTTACGATTTAGCCTGATTTTTATGCTCACCACCGGTGTCTACAAGGCCACTGTTCTCATGTTTAACAAGTTTAGCGACATTATAATAATTAAAATTATCAGATTTTCCTTACGAAATGAACTTAATCCTATTGATGAAGCCCGATAAATTTAAATTAGGGTGAAAACTAGATGGCTCGGAGTCTGAACAACTTTTTTGCACTGCTAATCTTCCATACTAAATCCACTTTTTTAACTATATACTCTTTCAGAATCTAAACGTGTATTCCATCACCTCAGCGGTGTACAGTACAGAATATAAAGCACTAGTACAAACATAATTTACACAATTAAGGTAAAAACGTTAAGTGAAGTGTGCAAAAGTTGACTAAATTATGCTGCAACTCAAGAAAAGTTTCCCGCCACTGATGAGAGCTATTTTTATTACCTATATAGTTTCAATTTGCTTCAAGATCTTAAATAAAAACATCAACAAAACTATTTGCATTGTGCAAATGGCCAAGTAGTTTTCATCTCTTTTTTCGAACCTTTCTCATTTCTATTTTAGACATCTTTTTCTGTTTCGTTTCCATTTCTAGCCACATTACCTCTTATACCTCATTATCAATTCTTATTTATTTTATGAATAACCGGAATTGGTAAAGTAGCGTCCTGAGGTATTAATTTCGTATTTCCTTTAAGACAAATTTAGACCTCCTTTTGGGTGTAAAACCCTTGACTATTCGTGATTTAGTCCAAAACGAAGGGTGAATATTCTATGGAATAATTTTCCCACCTGAAAGTCCTTGATTCATTGCAAATTCTTCTACTTGGAGTATTTTCGTTCTATCGTAATTATTAAATCTATAGCCTTATCCAGAAAATATATCTAGTTAAATAGAAAGAAATTTCCACTCATATTTTTAAATTTAACCATATAAAATATTAATTTGAATACCACCTACTGTCTACTTGAATTGCTCGGCGTTCGCAGATTTAGTTGCAAGAGTACTGAACCCCCTCTGTATTCTTGTGGTTTTGAAAACTTCCATCCGCTTCCAGCCAGCAATAAATGTTTCTATTTGTAAACAACGTTACTATTCTCCTAAGGCAAATGATCTACCCAGACTATCTTCACATCGAAACAATTTCACACATATAATTTCCGTTCTTAATATGATAGCTATTTACAATGTACCCGTTTTTAGGAGAGGTTACAGTTAACTTTAATTTTACATTCTTATGATATTCTTGGTTCCACTTCCAGCAGTACGAGAACCCAATGCTGTGGCACACATGACGCTTTTCATGAACAAGGCTTCTTTTTAAAGCTTAGAATATATTTTCTGCGAATCAGAATATATAAATACCTTCCTCTCCACAAGAAATACGGCAAAAGAGCACGACAAGATCCCTTTTTGCAATTATGTATCTACAAAATTCCATAGTTTGGGCCATAAAATTTTAAAATATAGCTGTATCGTTTTATTTGAATAAAACTTTTCCCTGTTTACTACCATTCTTTGAAGTTTATGCGCTAATGCTCTGTGAAATTTTTCTATGACTAACAACAAATAATTAATATCAGATGAAACCAAAAGAATTTCATCTCATGTAACGAGATCCATATTGATCAATGTCTGTCATAAGGAGAGCTAGTTCATTCCTCCCTTCAGACTTTTAACAAAGGAATTTCAACTTGGCTCTTTGTAAGAATTCGAATGCAGTTTCCTGGGAGCATCGATATTTGTTTAAATTTTAACATTCATATTAGCCTATTAATTTTGCGGGATTAATCTTTTTCATTCATGAATCTCTCTAAAAATTTCTAGCTGACTCCTCGCTGATTGTTTATACAATACTATTTAGAAAGTTCTGGGCATATAATAATTTTAATGGCCTGAATCCTTCTGGTCATTTTAAACAATCCATAACTAAAACTTGTACTCTACATAAAGTTTCATTGAATCTTAAAAGACTCTTAAAGCTTTAAATCGATAGTTTATTTCGTGTTACCCAAACTGATTTCATGCTGAGACCGGTAGGGTTCGAGAAAAAATTAATATGACTGATATTTAAACTTTAATATAAAACATTCCCTGTGAAAGTGCCTCTGGATAGTTAGTTATGTCCTCCTGACGTAACCTTGCCGTATATTCAGTTTCTGTTAGATCACTGATATTTCTTTCTGCCCCATAAAAAGTTTTCTCTTAGTGAAACTTGAACAGCGTCTTTTAAGGGAATATATTTGGAAAGAACATCTACATAAGCATTCCTTACTAAACGGCAAATACTGAATATCTCAATCTTCTTAAAATAGTATAATTTATATTAATTAATTAAAAAACTTATGCGTAATTGCATTCATTAAAAGCTGTACAGGTACAAGTACACATACTCCTCAAAAGCAGTATTTCGACTCACATTTTCAAAAGTTTAAAAAAGCCTAATTAACCCTTTTATCGTATACAAATAATCAAAGCAAAATATCCAAGAAGCTACGTGCTTGCTAAGAATGGCTTTCAGTTTGCGAATAGCAAGTATCACGAGAAAATTTGTAGTTAGAAAGTAGAGAATGGGAAATGCTCTCTTTTTCAATACATGGTCTTCTATTCTCTTATTTATTTTAAATATTATACTTGAACATAGAAAGACATGCAGGTTTAGTGTACTGCATTTAGAAAATGACAAAATATATTGTAAATAAAGGTTGTAAATTTTAAAAAAGAACACTGCAAATATTTTAGAGATATTTATAGTATTAACTTTTGTTTTAAATTATCACCAAATCCATGTCGACCTAAAATTTTATTTACAGCGAAAATAAATTAAAGTATCTCATGAGGAGCCGAAATAACTCCTTAACTAGCAATGAATTAAATTTAATCGCAGCGGTGTCATGAAATTGAATCACATAGGCTATACTTTCTTCAGTTGTTTCCAAAATTCAGTCTTCAAATTCGTGACTTAGAAAGAAAGGGAGTTTCTTTTGCAATTCATATTTCAAACTAAAATATTTTCAGGGGTTCTCTAGGTGTTTAAGGGTTCTCAAGGGGTTTTAGTTAAAGACGTGAGATTAAACTTGTTTCCAGTATGAGTTAGCTCCCCGCTGTCTCAAAATTTGGAGACGACACCTATAGGAATGATGAATCACCAAAGGGAAAATCTCAACAATTGAAGACGTATTGGAAAAAATATTCATCTTGCGTAAAAAAACTAATTAGAGGTATGTCACTTAGGGAGAATTTGGTTGAAATTAAATTTTTGAACAAATAGAAAAAAAAGGGTTTACAAAATATTCCAGCTACAGTGTCTAGTTGTCTCCATAAAAATTTCTGACGTTCGGTACGGTTTCAATTCAGCTTAAAACTACTGTAAGTATGGAAACTTATGTGGACTAAAGTTGAGCTAAATACGTAGATGAATGCAGTGAAAGTTTAAGTTCAATACTACCAAATTAAATTCTTTTGCTTTAATATTAATAGTCCGGCTACGTAATCAAGTTTAAGCCTCAGCAAATCGTAGAAAGGGAATTTGTTAGTAATCATTTGGCTGAGAAGCAGCTTTGATCGTAACGAATATAAACATCTCTTGTAGAGGTAAAATTATTACGTTACCGAATTTCAGTGTAACTAGGGACTGTTACTAAATAATATATAATTTTTGAAGTTCTTTCAAGAAATAAGTATAATACTTGAGTAAATGAAGGGATTATTTTATGTAACATTGAATTTCACGTGATTAAGACTATTTGAAAAATTGAAGTAAGAAAAAGTAGTTTTATTAGTTCTATAGTTGAAATTGAATATACAAATATATATATAAATTAAATATATATATATATATATATTTACGCGATACTACAAAGTTGGGAGTGCATGTACGCACGTATAATGTTATCAATTTTCGTTTCAAGTAATGAAATACTTACTCAAGTAGAAGTAAAATAGGACTGCTTTGCTATTATCTTCAGTTCTGTATTGTATTAAAGTTTAGATGCGCATCATTAAGCTCCTTTTTAACAGTGATAATTAATTATTCGCACCATAGTGTGAATACAAATCTTTTCTTTTTCGCAGTATCTTATATTTTCACCTTTGTAAATTCATATCTCGCCGCCTCTCCTAACAAGACATATATTGGTAAGGTAGTTTTTAGTTCCTTGGACTTTCCATAGATTAAAGTCGTTCCAAATTTCTAACACTGAAGAGATATATGAATTGTGCAGAAAATAAATTAAGCCTGACATATTCTTCAAGGCCGCCGTTGGCAGCTTCTTGTGGTAAAAGGTCTTCTGCAAGGAATATTTTTGTCTGTTCCAACTGAAAGTTCCATGAAGGAGGTTTTTTTACAACTTTCACTGGGGGAAATAATTATTGAAGTTTAACTTCATTGGAAATCATCGATGCCCCCATCAGAAACTTTAATTGTGGTTCATAGTATCCGGTATACGATTTTTTCGGATACAAGATATCGAAGTTTATTTTCTTTCAAAGATAGTGACTTAGAATCCCTGCGAAGAGTGTAGTGCTTGGTTTCCTATAGTCCCTTCCGACAGCGGAAACGTTTGTATGCACGCATAGGGTGGAAAAATATCTCTAGGAGAAAAATATCAAGATATTTAAGATGTCCTGTGTTTCATGAAAAAGATTTTCAAATAATGCAAAAGCTTCGAATATTTCGTTTTGTACTCTAAAAATTTCTAGTCAGCTAAAGATCTTCCGTATGGACTGATACAGATATTAGCCTAGAATTGAAGAATGAGCCAACTTCTTCCAGAACTGAAAATAGAATTGATAGCAATTGCCTAAAGGTATTCTAGAAAAAGTTTGCAGATTATTGTACGTGTAAGAACCCCATTTTTGTCCTATGCTCGTGGTCAGCCCATTGGGATATATCGTTCACAAATCAATTCCTTCGTTATCCGCTTTTCACTTTGACATTTGTTTTCTGTTGTTGGTGGTTGGTCGTAAGTTCATACGAAGAGCTCTTGATTTCCCTTAATTGTACTTAATCTTTGTAATATTGCCTTAAAATATAGGGATTTTCACGACGAGAAGAAAAGTTGTGTTTGGGAAAAAAGGCGATTGGAGGAGTTTGAATAAAGAAATTTTGGATTATATCACGCTCTCATACTCGCAAAGAGGGAGGGAATTCCGGATACGCGTGTTTCAGTACTTTAGTCGCTCAAAATTAACACCATTAACATGCCTCGGTACTTCGAATCGACTGCTCAATACATTTCACCACTGAAGACTTACACGAATGTCTAACCTTAAAGTATTCTCGGGTTACCTTTGAGCTTTACAACTTTTTCATTTTTGCATTTCACTTTCCTCTCTGGACTACTGGTAGTGGTTTTCATGCAAAAAGTGCTTTTATACGAATGAAAGCTGAAAGTTGAGGTTGAGCCTTCATGGTTTACCTTAGAGTCCTTTCTCGTAATTTTTCATGTATGAAATACCTTGAGCCGCCAAAGTTTGCTCATTAACGCCATTAATTATAGTTCACACTCAAAAAATCTTCTTCCACTTTAAAAAAAATAAAGTTTTAAGGCCTGAAAATAAATAAACACGAATTTATCGCTGAAAAACTGCGGAAAAGTCTGCTACAATGCTTGCTTAGGTCTAATCTTCAATTTAATCGGGAGTAAAGATAATCTCATAGTGATGGAACTAGTTTCCATAGGTTTCATAATGCGAAATTCCAGAACTTTCGTTCAAAATGTAATATTAATACAAAAAAGCAAATGGTGACAATACAGGAAAGGGTCAATTAATAGACTGAAGAGGAAAATTTATGATTAAATTTTATAAACGTCTTCAATGCCCATCTAAAGTCCATAAATATAAAAACGTGACTACAAATGTCTTGATTCATAGTTATTAATGTAACAGTTGGAATACCCAGTCCTCAATTCAAACGGCTACCAAGGGCGGCTCAAGGGAACCTTGACGCAGAATAGAATTCTCTAAGACAGAGAAAATATACTACATGAAGTTGTCATGTAAAGCGGTATTGAAAGTAGTAAAAATATGCAGCAGTAAAGCCCAATTTTAATAAATAAATAAATATTCAAAATGATACCTAGCTTTTTCCAAGGCGATCACAGTTTCATAATTCTCCCCAAAAAACCTAAGTTAAAATCATGACAGTGCACTTTATCTTCTCTGAGCAGTTATTGATTGTCATGAATGCAGAAAAACACGCAATGTATCACATAGTGATAATGGTAGACGGTATTAGTTCTATCATGTTCTCTGCGAGGACCGAGTTTTCTGTGAGGATCCAGTTTAATTGTAAGATCTTTTATTTAATAGTCAACTTTATGGCTATTTTTCTGCTCCGGGACGAGATCAAGAAGATGGGAAAAACTCCGGTGATGTGAGAAATATTGCGAAGGACCATGAAAATGTTCCACCCGCATCTAAAATACTTGAGATAGACGCAAATGTTCCTGTGGTAACGGAGAAAAATAAATTTCACTACAACGATGCAGAAGAGAAAAAACCATAGTAAGTACATTAGAGGACCTTAAAAAGTTAAGTACCACAAAAAGATTACAATTTCAGGAGATTGGATTTGAGCAAGCGACTGTAGCGATGTGAGAATAAAGAATGAAAGCACTCTTCTAAAATTCAAAACGATTCGTTCCTGAAATATTGTTACTTGGAAGTATTTATACGGAGGATGGAGACATAAAAGGCCTATTGAGGCTTAAAACACTTAATCTAGATGTTTTTCAAGGCGTTATCATGGAAAGAACTTCTTTCCGTGAAGATGATATAAAACAACACGAACTGCAGGCCAATGACAGTTCTTAGCTAGAAGTCACTCTATGACACAATGAATTTGAAAATGTACATCCAACATTAAAAACAGTGCTCAGGACAATGCTTTGATGTATTACAAGAGTAACTAGCAGAAATAATTTTTCTACCAGTGAAAATTTCAAACCATATACTATCCATGCAAAGGAGTTCTGAGGAGTCTGAGACTTATTGGAAGGCTCTCATGGCCGTTAATACGTATTCTTTGAAAGAATGTGATGACATATTACGATAGAAAAGTAACATGCCTAGAAAATACATCCTTTCCGAGGAAGATATGAAGAATTAACGGCTGTAATCTGCAAAAAGTATGCAACCGTCGGTTAATCATCGTTTTATGGCGAAAAATGTTGTTCTGGTTCTGAAAAAAACAATAATCTTAAAATGCATGGTATATATTCGGATTTCATTAAGAGAACCTGTTGAACGATCAGTCGGTACGCATTTATTGAAAGATCTGGAGGAAAGAATGCGCTGTGGATTCAAGTAATTGAGATAGTTTCGAGAACATATCCAACAGAGCTATTTTTGAAGTACTTGACTACAATGCGAGTAAACTTACAATTACTTCTTTTTTCTACATCTTGATGGTCTTGAATATTTAGAAGCATGAACAAAGGTATAAACTAACTCCTTATTGATTCTTGTATTTGATGTTTGATCCCGAATTGCTGCCCTAGACATTGAGAAGGCCATTTATTCGTTTTCCAGAAATGTCTTCCAAAATGAAAATATGCTTCGGGACCCTCTCTGTGTTATATAAAATAAGACCAAGACTACGAACTACGAAGGACGCAGTAATATCTCTGTAATGAAAGGCGTTGTATGCAGCTAGGTCGGAAAAAGTCAGGTCAGGTAGGGCTAGGTATTCAAACCGATACGGACAATCCTTCACAGTTTAATGATTCAGACCTGTGTTGGGCTCAATTTTCGTTGTAAGATGCTGTGATAACGTCTTGTGGAGCCAAATTGTAGTTTTATGGCATTATATGTCCCTTTTAAATGATATCAGATCCGTTAATTCCCAAAAGTTAGAGAGTGACTCACACAACGTGGGAATTTTCTTTTCTCCGAACAGCCTTAATTTCTACTAAAGACTCCGTTCAACAATATTCAAAAGATATAGGCAGATATAATTCAAAGGAATAGGAAATACCAAATAAAATTCATTTATCTTGATTGAACTGCCAAAATAAAAGCCAAAGTTCGAAATGTCTCCGATTTTGTCTGACAAAATGTCATTCTAAGTGGTACTTACCCCAAACCTCTGAGTATCGTCTCTATGACCTGAAAGGGTTCAGAATAGAACCTAACAACCCATTTCTTGCCCAATTGGAAATGAAATAAGGAAAAACTACAGCGAAAACTGTTCTTACGCTGGAGTTAACATTTAATTACCAAAAACTACTATTTCACTTTGTGGCCTACAGAAAAATGAGACAGAAGAAATGAGAGGTAATTAATATAAAAAAGGGACGGCAAACAATACGCAATACTTATTGCACGCATAGTTGCTCACTTTGTGGAGTGGCTCATGGTAGCACCAGCAACTGCAAATGCGTTTTCGGTTTAGACGAAAATTAGGGAATGCAGTATAATTGATCGATAATAGTTTTTCTCGTTGAAGTATCCGCTAAACCCTATTGTAAATTGATATGTCGCAACACTTCTATCCTCCACCTTTTATTTTATACGTCCCATGTGTAGTGGTCAAAATGACAACTACAACATATGTAATTGTCACAATGCATCTAGTCAAATACGCTATTTTTGACTGCTTTTCCGAAGCTGATTTTTTATATTACTTTTTCACCATTACTCATTAAGTAATGGTAATTTACAATACATAAGAAGGCAAAATATGATTTTAAAAAGTTACAATGGATATATGAAAAAAAACTTTATGCTCAGATGTCCCTGATCTTCTTTCAAGGCTGATATATTCAGGTTATCTACACGCATTTCACTACATGGATGGTAAGAGCCTTAAGAAAGTTATTTATATATTCCTTATGTGTGGAAATATCTCAATAGTTTACTATTAGTATCTTACTCTGATCATATCCTTAGATCTGTCAAAGCCCTTCTTTTACGGTTAAAACTATATGGAGGAGTTCTTTTAATCAGGAAAGTCCAAAAAATAAGAATTTAATGTGAAATCGGTCAATTTAGGTTGCTATTGGCGATTCGAAACCCATATCATCAATATTTATATAAAGTTTAAGAGTTATCTGATCCATTGCACACTAATGGCGGTAATATTGCATTCTTTAATGCTACTGGATGCAATTTTAATGGTTGGGCTACTTTCTTTTATTCTTTCACTGCTTCTAAGTTCCCAAAGCACTTTAATCCTTTTTATTCCTATACAATCAAAAAAATCAATGTAAATCATTGTCTATTTTTTCTGGATGCTAGCCATCTGAAATAAAATGCGGAGGAGTATTTTAAGAAAGGAAAATTCAATACTTTGTCAAATAGTCCTAAATGAAATCCGCTATTTTCGCCTTTGATAATGAAAAAATATACAAATGATACCAAAAAAAGATATTCTCAACTCAATCCAATATACCGCGCCGAGAAAACAACTTAAAAAATAATACAAAAAAGCATTTACCCTCCGCAACTCACTACAAATAGTGCTAGATCAACCATGCAATGAAAAAGTAAGATCCTGAGCCACTGAAAAGTGATTTCTAATGGTGGCAAAAAGTAAATTTAATGGGTTCCAATCAAAAAGTAAAGGTACAGAAAATATGTATAGAGTATTTCGAGTCGAAACATCAGACATTTTAGAAATGGTACCTGATTTCCCATTGAATTTACCAAAACCAGACGGTAGCTTATGATAGAGCACCGTATTTCGTAATTGGAATTGTTGAACTGTGAGCGCTTACTCAAGTCATTCTAAAGGGTCAAAGGAAACTTCGGATCATCCTCAATAGTCTATAAAACAACCAATGTTCCGGTAGTTGGAAACATTTCCAGCGGGAATAGAAAATAATCTTTTCAAAATTCTCATTATCTACTTTTGATAAATAAAATGCAATAAATAAAATATAGTGAAAATTATATAATCAGGGTGGATCAATGAAACAAAATTTCAGAAAAATAAATAAAATAGCACAAATATGATAACATACCACATCCTTCATACAATATAATTGCTCTAATTTTTCATCTCATATGAAAGACACTTGAAACTATGTAAATTTTGTAAAATTTTTTTTCGATTCCGTAAAAATGGTAGACCACGAAGGTAATTTTCATTTTTATGGGAAGAAAGTTGTACACTACTTCGATTAATTAGAAATGTTTTTTCTTCCACAATTTATTAGAGTTTCATCTATATAAATTAAAACTAGCTTTTTGGCGCAGATAATTATATTGAAATTCAGCTCAAAATCTCTTACGCCGTAAATCAAGTTTTGATGACATAAAAATATCAATACAAAGAACTTTTTTCCAATATAATTATAAAAAATAATTGTTATCGACTATAACTGAGAAATTGAAACTTCACTTTGAAACAAAACCCACAAAAACTTTGCCTAGTATGTAAAATTTAGATGCTTATCTTATTTGATGAATTCCTTGAAATTTGGACATTTTAACATTCTGAAATATCGGTTTAAGCATTTTACTGGAGCAAATGGCGCATCATTTACCTCTTTAGAAATGTAATATTGTGTTTATTATTTTGCAACTGCTTTTTAGAAGCCGTCTGAGACTTAAAAATCATACTTGTAGATTAAATTTTCGACCAAAATGTATACTAAGATTTGTTGAAGAAAAGTAAATTTGTTTTCATCTTATAATTTATCGAAGTAGTCCTAAAAATTAATTAAAATGTAAATAAAATTGGCAAGAAATATCAACTGCTTTATAATTTTTTTATTCCCTCCCCAGTTGATACTCTATGTATTTCTTGAATGTTTTGGATATCAACAAATATGTATTCAAATGAGGTTTCCCTTAATATCAACTTATAATTAGTTAAATTTAGCCTGTTGACTATTACAGTCTTTCATCTTTGTAAAAATATGTATGCAGTGCTATTATATGCTGATTAATAAATCAAAAAAATAATGTTCTATGAAGTAGAAACCGATATTCTCATTAATGACAATTATCTTTATGACCTTTTAATGAACTTAGAAAAATATGTTTAATCCGACATTAAAGTTCGACAAAAAAAGTTTCTTAACTTCAAAGTCCCCGAATTAAATAGAAAATTTAGAAATGGAGCAGCTAGATATTCCAATCAGTCAGCTCCATCGAATAAGCGTGTGAGTTAGAGTCAGGAGAAAACTTTTAATTGGATGAATTAAATGATACTTCGAATGAATAGCATACTGCAGATGAAAACGAAGAGAAATATTTTGACATAGGTATTATTGGAATAATAAACTTAAGGAGAAAGACAATTAAAAACTCTAAAGATGGTCACCCTTAACAAACACAGGCGTCTATCACTTAAGATTCTAGAAATCTGCGAAGCACAAAAAGTTGAGACCAAATAAGAAGAAAATAAACTGTCTGTCGAAAATTTCCACTCAGTGTCCAAATCAATTAAAATCACTCTGAAATGTAGTACATATCCGTTTTGAATAAAACCTAAATTGATTATTTTAAATGTGATTGATAACTGGAAAAAAAGTTGAAAATTTTCCAGCAAAAAGATCTTGAGCCCTATCATGAAAGATTTGAACCTTAATTTCTGCACAAAATTCTGCGGAACAGTCCCTCTGCTCCTAGTCCCCACCGTCCTCCCTATTTTACTGACCTCCTCACGTTTTGTTTTCGCTCTTCTCGGCCTCAACGCTGAATCCGGCGCGGGCGCCGGATCTATGTCCGCTCGCATGTCCTGGGGACGGAACAACCATGTCTCAAGATCTCTCGTTGCACCGTTGTTGCTGATGGTTATTTCGAGTGGATTGTCGTCCCGCGCCCCCAGTGCACGTGGGACGACCTGGGAAAGACGTGTATGGATGGCTCTTCTATTCGAACAGGGTTTTCAAAGTTCGCTGTTTCCTATCGCTTTTCAACCTACTGTCTTTGTTACAGTCTCCGAAGGAACGTGGTCTGCGCAGCCCTGTGAGTCCGTCGGCAAGTTCGTTCGTCCGGAGTTTTCTTTGTCTTGGTTTTCGTCGTCTGTAAGTTGTCATGCTTACACTAGAAGTTTTTTAAGCTGTCTGGATCCCGTATTTAGACAGTGGAATTTTCTTCTAGTCCCCCCTTTTGTCCTTGTTGGAGTGGGTGATGGTTCTGCCGTCGCCTGGAGATGTTCGGTCTTCTAGTGTAACCACTATACCTGTACGGTTCAGGTTTTTGAGCACATTAAAAGATCCCCCCCCAAGTTCTGCATTAGCAGGCATATGTACTGTCATCGCATAATATTTCAATGTCGTAACACTTGAAACGTACCTTCGATTATTATTCGAAAATTGATGTATCCAAAGCTCTATGTGATGTGAATTTACTTTTCCACTACATCTAGAGCAAAAGCTAATCGATATAATATACAAAATAACCTTGATTTCAATATTAATTATTATTTCAGCTCACTAAATCTAAATAAATGAGCTGGAATCTTAAGCAATTATCGTAAAATTGGGGTGAAATTTTGTGTGAGGTAATGAAATGCTTTAAATGAGCCCTTTTGGTGCTTTGAATAGTTCAATTAACTGCATGGGGCATCGATTAATCTCTGTTGTCTGCTATTATAGCAAGTGAAGTGCAGCAAAAAATGTATAGACATTTCAACAAAAATCAAACTTTCCAATCTTCTATGTTACGGAATTATAATAATTTTCCCCATTAGCACATATTGCCGCCCAAAATCTTATGTAAAACTTTGTGTATTGGTCATGGGTACAGAAAAACGGATCTTGTCTGCAATTTTGAAGCTTAGATTTACTCATTGGTTGCTGTTTGGAGCTTTGAATTTGAATTGTATAATTCATACTATTTATTGGCATTCAAGTTTAACAATGCGTCCTGAAAAGATATATATTTCTGGGAGAAATAACAGCTGTTGCTGAACAAGGAAAAAACATTTGCGACTGCATATAGTTGAATTCCTGGTAAAAATATTCTTTTACTCGTCGCTGCTGAATCGAAGGAGTTATCTAGCACTATTTCAGTCGCGATATCGCTGCGTAGCCACTGAATGCCGCTAGCCATTCCAGTTCCTGTGGAAATCACGTTAAAGGTCTACCTTTCTCTGCGTATTGCTCCATTGCCTTTTTCTACCCATCGCAGATGGCACCATGAATTTCGCAGGTTTACATGTTTGCTGACCTCTTAAAGCTCTTGAAGGTCTAGATGTCTGACGACGTGGAGACAAGGGTTCTGTAATGTTCATGGGGGGGTTGATGCAAAGGCACGCTGCAGTAGCCATCATACCAAATGCGGCCTGCTTGGTGGCTGGCCTTAACGTGGCTTTCAAGGGGCCGTAATTACTCTCTGATTACTGTGTCGGTAGGCCCATCCGAATCGATTGCGGTTGTCTCTCGAAAGCTTTAGGATAAATCGAATATATCTTCCAAAATAATCAACCCAAACTTATACCTTTATTCCATAGACACCTGGCTTGTATGGAGCGCAATAATTTGAGTTGCCTTATCTAAGGCATTAGCATAGGGATGTGGGTTTGAATGGAGTATTCGGAACTCTGATTTGTTAGCATTCACCATTTCTGGTCATAGGCTAAGCATCTATAAGGCTACTGTTACTCTTCACGCGGAATGTTAATCCCTTTCTTTTGAAACCCAACGCTTATTCTCCTCTCAACTTTTTAAACTGAACAACACGCTTAGCGAGACTACCTCTTAGTTCATACAACCCCACGAAAATACAAACATAAACTGCGCAGTTAAAGAGGCTTCTGCTCATTGATCCTTATAAAAAAATTCAGGAGAGAAATGCTGGTATCCAATAATGGAACCGCAAAAGCGCATCATATAGAGAGAAAGTTTGTGTTATTTAATAGCTGAAAGATTCAATTTGGTAACATCCCAGCATATTGAACATCATGCAGTAATCTCTGATTAGTTTTCCAATAGGGCATCTACACGCTTACCAACTCTACTATTCTCAAGGTGATTCCTTGCAATATCCAAGGCCATTTCATATGCATTTCCGTTTTCCTTCTCGGTTGCATCGACAAATCTTCCATAAAACTCTTCCCGCGATGCTGGGCTGTACTGCACAGCAGACGTTACACGGTGCAGATAATCTGACGCCGCCTTCTCCATGTCTAGGTTCCTACTCTCCCCCATCATCTTCATAACTGTCCTCCTCCCATTTGCTGTGATCCCTAGGTCATACAAATCCGCAAACACTGCCGCATTTCCCTTTGAGAAGCGCGTGATGGCCTTCAGATACGCCCACATCTCTATTCCGCTCTCATAAGGTTCCCTGAATCTTTCTACCTCTGCATCATAGTCTTCTTGCGAGGGCTTCATGCTCTCATAAATGTTATCGAGGACCGAATGCGCGTCCAGCCCGGCTGCGTGCAAATGCGCCAGAGCCATCCTCCTCATGGTAAATGATGGTGCATCATTCACAGCTGAGTCCCGGTTGTTCACGTCAAACGCGCAGCTGTTTAGCAGCGACTGCCCGCCGTCAGCAGCCTTGCTGCGGAATCCTTTCCCAAGAAACGTGTTGCTCTCCACTGCCACAGGGCTGCCGTCCTTATTCGAAAAACGGCGGTGCTTCCCAATCGCCGGGATTGTCCCGTTGCTTTCCTTTGCGGGCCTGACTTGGGGTAACAGCGACTTCCATGTCACATCCGCATCTTTCGTCATCACTCCAGATACTAGCACCGCGTCGTAGGCTTCATCATTCAGCATCAATTGGCCGTCTGCCCCAGCTTCAATTGCGGAGTAAGATGCCTGGACATACTTGGCGATACCGGCTTCGATGAGCAAATGGAACATGCTATGGACCTCCGACGGGGACGCAACGATATTGTTCATCACATCCCCTAGACGCTGTACTAGGTGCATGTTCGATGACTTCGCGGCACTTTTCGGGTTTGTGATGGCAGCAATCTGTGCCCTGTGGTACATATATCCCTGGCGCCCTGTCCACGTAAGAGGAGCCAGTGCATCCATGGTATGGACAGCTTCGCTTTCCGGCTCAAGGCCGAATCCGAGCAACGTACTAAGAGTGGCTTGGCGCCAAGCACCGTACAAAGTCCTGGTTGACAGCTTGAGGAAGTGCTTTTTGCCCACCATGTCCCCGTTTTGCTCACAAATTCCGGCGTTGCGGCGGCACTGGAGGTGCCATTCAGTTTCCTCAAATTGCTTTTTGAGCAAGGATTCAGTAGACGTGGGCTCTCCTAGCTTCTCTGGGGTGGTTCCCGTCGCCCGAGCAACGGCACACTCGAGGATGTCGTACCAAGCCTTGAAAACTTCCTCGCCGTTCTGATGAAGGAAGAGGGCATGTAGATTCTGCGTGTTGCCGATGACCGGAGTTCCCTGTTGCCAATTGTGAGTGAAAGCATGCCTTGGGAGTGCTGCCTTCCCGGCTGTCCTGCTGATATAAGTTAGGGCACCTGGGTAGGTCTGCTTTGCAAAATCTGTCACTCTATATCCAAGTAGTGAGTCCTCATCCTCCTCAAAAAGATTCATGATCGAGCTCAGCGCAGCGATCTGGTCCAATCCGGACAAGCTCATCCCGCCACTAATGATGCGGGTTCCCGGAATAAGCATACCATTAGCGTTCAAGAGGCCCTTGCTGCGGAGAAACTGCCTGAGGTCAGCAGCGTTCATCGGCTGGCAGAATGTGGACCTATTGACACTAGGATCAGAGATGGGATTCACTAGAGGCGTGCCGGAGTTGAGTCGGACGACGTCAGCAGTGATCTTATTGATGGATCCGGAGTCGACATGCTGCACGGTAGCTGTGGCCTGATGGGTTCCGCTGAGACTGATTTGAGTGGCGAGAGTCGAAGGACGAACGTCCAGTTTGAAGAAGGGGAGGTGCTCTGCAGCGAGCTGGCTGATACGTGAAAATGAGGCAAGCTCCTCCTCACCAACACTTCGGCGCATGAGAAATGCTTTCTCCTGATCGAGCATGCCTTGAGGAGTGTAGGACATGGGACCGAGGGATTTCTTGAACATCACAGCTCCGGGCAGATTTCGTTGATTCAGAGTAAGAAGGTATTGTCCAGATTCCGCTCCCCCGAAGCGCCTCTCATAGCGTTCGCGGTAGCTGAGCAAAGCCTTGATAGTATCCTTTTCTGAGCTCTGATGAGCGACAGGGATCGGAAAAGTAATATCGCCTTCGACGGGTGTGTTAGTCATACCTTCATGGCCTGCTGAAAATGCCATACCTGCACCCACATGCGGTTGCTTCTCAATGATTGTGGTCGTGACATCGTAGTGAGCGCCGAGCTTTTGGAGATCCTGGAAGTGTTCATTGTAGAGGAGCATGAAGACCATGTCAGAGCTAGCCTGGATGACGCTGCGGGGGCCTCCGCCAATAAGAAGAAGATCCATTTGTTAGGTGTTTAGGGAGTTAGAACGTAAGAAGTTGCAAAGGTAGTTCAAGTTGATGTTAGGTTTTGCAGATGCTGAATAAGGATGAGAGAGCGATGGGACCGAAGACCGGAACGAGAGAGTAGGGTATTTATGTATCTCTAAGAGTCCTACTCATTACTGAACAACATGAGCTTTAAAATAGCTATCTTCTAGGGAAATATTGATAACATTGATATATTTTACACCTTTCATTTTAGGATCGTAGAAATCTATGCCTCAGCAAGTTCAGTTGTCAAGCAGAGAACAAAATTGTCCGCCTTGTAAGAAATGAAGAATAGATACTGACCACACTTGATCAAAGCCAGGCAGACAAAATAGCGATACAGGTACTCTTCTGATTGTACCGACGATACTCGCGAAGGAATCTCCTTTTTTGCAAAGGGGGAAGAGGAAGTGCTCGTTTACTGTGACAGATGTATTGTCTGTAACCCAATCACAATTCGTTTGCAAAGGTATCTCTTCGCATGCTACGAGAACTTTACTGGTAATTTTCGTGCCCTGTGCTCTACTGGAGCGACATAGCACACTTTGTTGTACAGACTAGTCTTTACACATGATCTGTCAGATGAATAAAATTGTTTGTACATTCCTAACATCTGAGATTTTTTCATGTACAAGCAGATTTTTTGATTGTATTGGTTTGAGTCGCAAAATTATATACTGATAAGAGATGTCGTCCAATGGTTTAAAATTTCTTGACGATTTTTTGTCGATACAGGACGCCTAACTGCATGCCGCCATTCTTGGAGCCCTCGTCCTCGTCCTCGTCCCTGCTAACAAACATATCAGATGCTTTAACAGACTGCCAGAAATTCAAGGGCAGTTATTTCTTAGGTGGAAATATTAATCTTTGAAAACAAAACTGCGACATCAATGCTTGTCTGCCACTAAAAGTGATTAAGCCACCAATATTCTGCGTGAAATGTCGTAGTTGCAGTATTACTATTGTTTAGAACGATTCCGACGATACGATTTCTAGAGCATCGGCTACTTGCAACGAAAGCTTCATGCTTACATGTGCTCAGGTCCAGGGAGGCTCTCGAATCTTACAGGATATAGCCCGCCCTTGTCGTCATAGCTGGCCTCCCTTTACAAGCAGTAAAACAGCACAGATTTCCCAGCTTATCGGAGGGATTAAAAGCAAAGATGTAACTTTTTACAAGTCCTTAAGCCCGCTTTGAAAATCAACGTAGCGATCACACGTGTTTTGTGACGGTTCTCTACGCTGGACATTGCAAGAATTCCTTGACACGAAGTTACCCCATGCACCAATGTGCACTGCACAGAAATTTTAACTTGAGTTTTCTACCGAACCATTGCAGAGGATTTTCGATATTTGTTATTCTCCCTCGATATTCGAGTCTGATAGTAATAAAGGGTGATTCATCAGAAAGCATTACCACCTCCACATGTGGCCAAGTGATTAAATAAATTTGCACGGTTGTGCTCCGTTTGGTACTGTACTGCACGAGAACATTGTACTCGTTATGTTTTGAAACAAGATCCGGTCCTCATTCCGTTAAATTGATTTATTCCACAAATATTGCAACGATGGATTTCGAGGCATTCCCAAACTGTGGTTGCATGGGGCTGTTGCTGTGGAGAATGATTTCGATCAAGTGAGCAGATGCGGCACGCATGAAATCCTCGCTTCTTTTGTGGATTCGTGCTCCTCGCAAATGCATTGACAGCTTTTTCAAACGACATGAAATGTCAAAAATGGTAGAATAAATTGTCAGTTGTGGGCCCTGTACCCGATTTCCAGCTTCCTACAGAAAGTGAAACAAGAATAAAATACAATGTCCTATCATCAGTTCAACAAAAGCAAAAACGCGCTCGCAGCAAAAATGCCATGAAGCCCTCTATGAAAGCAATCGATAAATTCCTCTCTATGTCCCTTTAACCCCATGCACAAAGAAGGCATGGCTTTACGCATTAACAAAATGCATTAATTTTCGTGTTGGCAATCCAACCGAGTACAGCACTGAGAATTATTCCTGTACTGCAAATGCTGTCATTTAGGAGGTCCTCTCTTGAGATGTTTTCACATGCGGATCGTTTTATAAAGCTATGATAACTGTGGGGGAAATACGTGGGCATCGCTTGTCCCGCCTCCAACTGGCAAGTGCACATGCGAATCCTAGCGCGAGGCTTTTGTACTGTGACCAATGGAAAAGCCATGCAATTATCATAACATCAATATTTTCACATGTTGGATTGAGTCTCATCCAGAATTTCCGTTCCCATCCACCGAAGCATTTTGTTTGGAGCGAATGTTTTCTACAGACTCAATATAATTTTTTAATGTTGATAATAAATTTTTTGTTAGTAAATTAAATTAACATTTTTCTTCTTATATTAATAATACGGTTCATTTATTAAGATCTTATTATAATACTGTTTACTGTTTCTGATCACTGTACAGTAATACAGTATGCCAGTAATTTTCATTTGGCCACGGATTTATTACGTCAGCCTTATTAAATACAGTAGTCCATACAATCCTGCTCTCGACTGGCATTCCTTTTTTCGGCCGTTCCAATCCTTTTGCAGCACCAGTCGCGTTGCTCATTCGTCAGATTACAACCGCAGCAATACTTGCGAGTTTTATTCTTGGAATATTACGTGCTCTCTCTTCTGTTCCTTTACAGTCGAGACAACCGTCCAGTATGGAGAGGTGATGATAACTTTTACGCCATTAGTATGACTGGTGTCCCCAGCAGGATCCGACTAGATTGCTACCAAACAGCTAACCGGGTGATCCCCACATGCCGCGACATGCCCGAAAATTAGATTGCGCGATAGACGACCTGATTGTACAACTAATGCGCCAATAGCTCCAGTCTGAGATCACAACTCAACTCATGCTTTCCAAGTCAGAAAGTCTGACAGGTTCTTGTACACAGAACCCCCGACCAACCACGGATCCTCTCTGTGCGCACATCGTCCTCTTGTTCTGTTTTCTCTTCGCTCCCTCACCCCCACCGCGGTACGTACATTGCCTGCCCTGCTTGGAAGGTTGCCCTGGCTATCCGTTTCGGTATCGCGACATTCCCTGGATCTACTCGTTGTACGGCCTGCTCCCGGCGCTCTGTCGACCTCGCGCCCGTCTTGGATCCAAGCGGTCAACATGCGTTGATCTGCAAGTACGAAGACGGCATGACTCGCCGAAACCACGTCCTTTGCAACATTTTCGCCCCCTTCTGGAGGGAATTTCGCGTTCCTGCACTCATCGAACAATACGCTTCCCGTCCGAGATTCCAATTCTTCGGTTCACTCGGAGTCCCGTCCACAACGATTGGACATCTAAATCCCGGATGCTTATGGTCTTCACACAAGTGATATTACTGTCATCGTTACTATTGCCCGTCCTTCTGCTCGCTAGCACATATCGACAACTACAGCTACTACAGGCCCTGCCGTGACACTCGCAGAGCCCGACAATCATCGTCATTACGGCGCTTCCTGCCACGAACACGATATCCTTTTCCGCGTCGGGTTGATATCTACGGCGCCTCGGGTGACTACGGTGAAAGGTTTTTCTGACACCCCGCTTCCCTCGCTGAATCCCGTGGTGGTTCCCCTCCTCAGCACGAATCGCAACTTCGCCTCCAGTTTTGCATTTAGCCTCCAAGTGATGCACCCGCACAGGTTGCCACCCATCGCCTGCCTGCGTAGTTGATCTCTGAATACTCGCCGCATACTTTTGTGCTTTACAACTCGAAAAGATTTTCCGTTCCGATAGGTGCCTGTGCAGATAACTCTAATGGATGAGTTGTCCTTCTCCGCGATGCGTGGCAAGAGAACCTCCATGAAGTGAATGGCAGCAGGGGAAGGCAAACCTAGAGAATCGAAGGCCAGTGGTTTACTCTCGATATTCGGGGCCTATGTAGGGTTGTTTTAAGGCGGGGGGAATCGACGCGACAGTTTTCCCTCATAATCGGTCACCTAGTTGCAGTGCCCAAATGCAAACGCACCTTCCAGTTCCCGAGTGGCCTTTGATCGTACATCATCCTCCTGTGAGACGACGGTGTCGCCGCAGGCAGTTGGGCGGGCCACAATGCCGTAGGGAGCTGCTGCTGGATGGACCAGTATGTCAGCGAGTCGCAGCTCAGTATTTGTCATGGGACGCGGGAATTCGATCTGGCAGTCCAGGCCTGTTGCATGGGCGATAATGCCAGCAATGTCGTTAAGGAGAGAATCATGCCGTTGTTTGCGACAGAACCCAGAGAGGCACAGGTCCACTGTGTGTTCTCCAAACCTGTACATCGGGCTTTTACAAGGCTCGTAGTTCCGAGGAAGCGAATCATCATAAACGGGCAGCCCGAGTTAGCGCGGTAATATAATCTATCACTGCACCGCAGACACTTCTATGCCTGCAGACGGATGTACAAAGAGGAATGCGGTACAAAGGCCTTTCAGGGATGCGGGGCTGCGTATCCGGTGCCTCACTGCGGTGGCGGTGAGGTTTTCGGGATTCGGGGAACGAGCCAATACTTCGTCCTCCCAATGTGCATTGGCCTGCGCCACATGCTGCACAAGCTTACGGTAAGATTGGACGTGGATGTGCTCTGCAGAGAGGGGAAGCAAGTCGTACAAGCCCAGTTCGAGAGAGTGCAGATGGCCGAGGATGCGGAGCACAAACTCGCGCATGGGGATGGCATCTTGGCGGAAAAAGAAAGATGCAAAATAATTGGGATACGTAGATCCAAAAAATAAGTAGTTTCAGCTTGAATAAATAAATAAATACCACAATTGGACTTAGAATGAATAATGAATAGAAAACCAAATTTAATGATAGCTGATCGAGGGGAAGTATTTCGATTGCCTGGGGATATAGAAAAGTATTTCTAACAACCTAAGACTACTTATACTCTTCACCAGGGTGAATCTGCTACAAAAAATCAGGTAAGCCGTACAATAATCTTTGTAGACATGATTCAGGCTCAGCAATAATTATTGTAGTATTTTCCAGGTAAGCACTCATCCAGATAATAATTTTTTGGTAGCATAAATGCAATACTTACGGCCTGTATAATATAAAAACCCAGCTGCAGGACATAAAAAATATTTCACACTGAATGAAGCATAAAATAGGGCCAGTGTATAACAGATAAAATTATTCCTTGAGGGGTCAATTTGGGGGTTAATTTACTGTGGTAGTATATGTGGGTTGGTACCCAGTAAATTTGTACCGTAGCGTAGATAACATACCATGATCAAGCCAATTGTGTAACCTTTCAATGCGTCGAAAACTGTAGATGGCACTCCAATCTACCAGAAGATGAAAGGGTGATGATTCACAATAAATATAAATTGTGGGCCTCAATGAAAAATATTGCTCCACAATTCAGCATCACTGTAGGACACCGGGATAGAGATTAATCTATTTGGTCAATTTTCACACCACCTCCCCTTTGAAAAGTTGAACTAAATTTATCTTGTTGACTGAGATGAATCCCAAGATAAAATATTATTCATATCCATAGGTATAGATCCATCAATTAAAAGTAATTTTTGGATATCATGTATATATTTCCATTCTTTAGGATCAGCTCCATTGAAATTAAAAGATCCAGGAGTGTGTAAAATTACACCAAGCTTGTAAAATTTCCGAAGTTCTTGAATTAATGCCACCTTAATTTTTTTGATCCAGTAATAAGAATATCATAAACCAGATTCACTACAGACTATAATAATGACTTTTTGGAGAACATAAAAATAATTGAGGGATATGAACCACTGATTTCAAGCGAGGTCAAAGAATGTATTATCCGAGTGTATTTGCCATTTTGCATTCAAGTTGACTAAGCCATACGATGCAGAAAATAGTAGCTAATAAAAATATTTTTGTGTGCAATCTCGGGGAAACTCACGTAATCATCGCGAAGTGCTGATCCAGATTGTAAAAATGCTGATTTGACGTCGACCTTTGGTAAATTCCTTTTAAAAATTGTAGGAATGGATAAAAGAATTCTAATTGCCATCGGAGAACAAGATTTCGAATCAGTTCTCAAATTATTTTTCTCCTTGTCCCCATTTTCATGCGGAGCCATTCGAGCCTTGCAATAATATTTTTCATCATCCAAAATTTTTATTTTGTATAAAACGTGACTGGATATTACACTCGAGTCGGGAGGAATTTTTGAAACCTGAATTTATGAATAGGTTCTGAGAAAATTATTTTCTTCCGTATTGTCTGCATTTTAAATACTATCCAGTCCAGATGCTTGATGAAGCGAAAATTCTTTAGATCCAAACCTTTTATGCTAAAAGCTCAGATCTTGTTGTTCATATGTTTCCAATTCCGTTCCAGGTAACAACTCAATTTCATGTACATCCATTCCACCATTTTCATCAATTGGGGCCTGAATTAAATTTTCAGGGTGTAGGAAGTTAAGTTCAGATTCAATCGGAACATGTTCGAGAGATAAAATGTTTTTAGATTATGATAAATTTACATCTATTCCTACATGTAAATTTACAATTTTCATGTAGGACATAAAATAGGGCTAGTGTAAAATAGATAAAATTATTCCTTGATGATTCACAATAAATATAAATTGTGGGCCTCAATAAAAAATATTGCTCCACAATTCAGCATCATTGTAGGACACTGGGATAGAGATTTAATCTATTTGGTGAATTTTCACACTTATCTCGGCGGCATCGGGAGCTGATGAGTGCAGTATAGCGGTGTCCGATGTGTGCCTCAGTCCTGACACAGGCTGGTGCAGCATCAATGAGAATTGCGGCAACAGTACCTTGGAAGAACGTTTTGAAACGTGTGAAGCCGAGGCCACCATGTCGGACAGGCAGGGCGGGCTGCGACCATGATTTTGTGGAGAAAGTGAAACCGTGAAGCTTCGCCAAGAAATACCCTTGCAACTCGTCAAAGAACTCGATAGCGGCACGAGTGTCTGTCGGTTCGGCGAGCGTGAAATGGGGGGAGAATGAGGTAGTTTACTTCGTCGTCTGACACTTCTATCCAAAACGGCATGAAAGCATGGTTGACGAGGTACCCCGATAAAAACAGGCGGTGCTTGTGGTAGCGCACCCAAGGTTCTTCATCATTGTGTCCCGCAACTGTAGAGTGTCGCTGTAGCTATCGATCTTGCCTTGCAGGAACGAGTTTGTGAAACAGCAACTGCTGATTGGAACGCCCAATAGTTCGAACCCGTCGGTAGAGCATTGAGAGAGGCGAAACTCACCAAGAAAAGCCTGCTGCTCTTTCCGCGGGACGGGAGACGAATAGATGCGGGTTTTCCTAGCATTCATAGGCATTCCACACGCGGGACCTTTGTAAAAATCAAATGAAGTGCGTAGATCCAACATATATAGTTCTAGTTAAATTAATAATAGAATTAATTACCTGAATGGAACTGAGAATAATAATAATATGAAAACGATTATTTATTGGTAGCTGATCGACGCGGATAATTCGATGACTCGAGCTTTGCCAAATTTTACTAACATCCGACGACCATTTATACTTTAGATCAGAATAATGCAGAAAAGATACAAAGATGATTACAATAGTATAATAGTTTTTCTAGACTAAATTCATGCTCACTAATAATTATAGAATATTTATCAGATGAGCATTAATCCAAATAATAATATGCCAACAATATGATTTGAGTAATAGTAACTGCAGAATTTAAAAATAAACCAGCAGACATGGGTTTTTCGAATATTCACAGTAACTAAAATCTGTGGGCATCTGGTTGAATATTGTTCCATAATTTTTCATCACTGTATTCGATACGAGAAATAAATTGAAAAGTTTTCCATTACTTTTAAAAATATTTCTAAACTTTTCACATCCTTCGTCTTGGACTGAGAGGTAGGAAAGAGCATGGGAAATAGCCTCTGCAGCTCTGAATGATGAGTATGGTGAGGAAAACCTTGCCATTTTCTCAAGGTTTTGGGCTGACTAGAGTCTGTTCGAGGAGGTGAAAAGACGGAGCGGTTTGCGGTTTTTTACTCTTCGAAGACATTGATCACCAGAGGTGAAACTAACCGGCTGGTGTGCGATCGGGTCCAGTAGAAGTATCGCGGGAGGTGCGGCAAACCGCAAACTCGACTGCATCACTTGTGACAGGAATCATAATGTTTGAACTATTGCCATGATCAAATTCTCCCTACAAGTTGCCTGGGTATCAGACAGCTTATTTATTACAGTAAACGAGAATCTCGAGTTCCTCTTCTATACCTCTACCACGAGTACAGAAATACTCTATTGCTCTGGATGTTTACTCATCATTGGAGACTTGCTAGAGCTCACGCGAGATTCCACATCTTGACCGCCCTATTCTCGCATCTTGGCCGAGCTGCTCAGCCTCAATCTCCAAACGATATCGTTTCGTCTCAGCATGATACGATGTTGGAAGGGGATACGAGGGAGTACGGAAGGGGCTTGGTCTATCGCGTATGGCTATGGGCTAGCGTAAAATAAATGATTCTTCAACCAGATGCTTAGTTTTAACTTCTAAACTACTTGGATCTCTACTTGAAGTTCTTTCCACACTTTCCTGACCTCTCCTATGGGAACCAATACACTAAGCTTATATACACTTTTTGGCTAACCCTTAAGTCTCAACCAAAAATATTAAATGATGTAAAAAGCAATAGTTGGAACCTTTTGGACGGTAAAGACTAGCATCAGATACTCTCAGGGTAAATATGCATGTCTCCGTGATATATTTATGGGGGAAGGAGTACATCTCACAGTCTTCGTCGTCGAGATCAGAGTAAAAGTATTTTTTCCAAAATATCTGCTACCAAAATGCAGGTTTCACGAACTCTGTCGGGCGGCCCAGAATGATAGGTAGCCTCTTCGGGTATAGAAAGGTCCTCTAATCCCTCCACAAGATCCACAAAGTCGACAAAATCCGCAACAGAGGGATCTGCGATTGCAACTACATCCTCACTACCCCCCCTCCGTCCTCCGCGGCAACTTCCCCACTGTTGCACACCAGCGGCTCCCATGGCTACAACCAGTCGGTATCATTCTCCGATCCCTTTACATCTGCTTTATCCTTTTTCGGCTCATCCTGGTCTCTATCTCGTATCTAAAAATACTTAATCGGTCCACGCGTCCTCTTTGATAGAGCTTTTACGCATCTTCTCATATATTCGGGGTTTCCGTCGAACTACTTTTAGAAGAAGGGAGCAATGTTTGGGTATTTTTAGTTTTGAAAGACTCATTAGATTTAGAAAAAGTGTCTCTGTCTGCTATTTCTTTATAACATGCCCGTTATTTTTCCATGCAGGCTTCCCATACTTCTGCAGCTTTTTTTCAGCGAAACCATTAACTGTGCCTGGAAAACAGTTTCAGGCTTCAATGACTTCTGAATTACATATCTTAAGGATTGTCACTTAGTTATATCACTTATAACTAGATATCACTTAGTTTAGAACTGAAAAGTGGAAAATGAACGCTCGCTACTTCCATTCTCAAATGCAATTTTACAGGAAAAATTGATTCCTCACAAAAAAATCCATTGTTTATATGAGGCTTCAATATTTTTGTTCCGGGACTTTTATTTTCTCCCGGAATTATTTATCCTATTCACCAATGTTTTTTTTACAGTCACTTCTTTAATCATAACAGCTAACAGTCAAGGTAAACTCCTCGAAACCAACATAAACTTCCCGTTGCAATTTTTTAGTTGGAACTTGTACTACTTTTAAAAATAAAAAAGGGAGTTGAGAACAATCTACCTGGAACAAAATTCTTTTATTCGACCAAAAACCGCAGCAAACGTTCTCAATCTTCTCTTACTGGAAATTAGGTTATATATATAATGTCTAACAACATAATCAGCTAATATTAGAACGATTGGAACGGCAGAGGAACGAGCCTCTTGGACGTGACATTTTTGGAACCATTAGCTCTCCCAAACACAATTTCTCGTGGCTTAAACGGATGGTAATCTTTGAATGTAAAGCGAGCCTCAAAGTTCGAGAAATGTAAAGAATTTACCAAAGCGAATGCCAGATTTGGACCCATCCAGGTGCCAATATCTACTTCTGGGTGTGTTTTTTCACTCATTTACGTATCTGTTCGACGTGGTCAAAAAAGTGTACCTGAGATGTTTAGAGGCCTTCAGCCTGTTGTTTGCAGGTAAAACATCATGTAAATACTCATTTTGACTTAGTATTTGCCTTTTTTTCTCCGATTCGTAGCCTTTCATATTCTTGTACGGTTATTTGTTCGATTAAGTCTTTCTACGCAGAACGTTTTCTTGCCTTCTCGATGTGTAATCACTTAAAATGTATAGTCAGTAAAACGACCCGAATATCTCCCTTTTTCTAATCTATAATGTGTTGCACAATGAACGTCAGTTGATAACTAGCTCTACGATTGCATGCGTAATTAATAGAAGAAACTTCCTCTCTTTATATTTATCTGGCACTAAATTACTATAAAGAATGTGAAATGTTGTTTATTTTTTTAAAATATTCAAGACGACTACGTACATACCATTGCGAAATCGAGCTCATTGCTATGTTTCAAAATCTGATTCACACTTATTATTCAAATAAGAATTTCGTTGAACTATTTTTTTTGCAGATTTGTGACATTGATCTCGTATACTACATGGTGAGTTGAGACAGTGTTCAAAAATGATAGGTTAATCTGAAAGAGTCTCCATCTATGTATTAAGATAGGGTAAAATTAATATCCAGAATTAATGTTATGACGAATGATACGAATTTATAGTCGTTTTAAAGTATTATCACCAATAATTTTCAAGTCTGAAGTGGAATTAGTGCCCAACAGAGCAAAAAAATTGGCTGCTTTGGATATAGCGAATGCAGAAACACAGAAATTTCAACCAAAAAGACACCCTATGATACATTGATGGGGTTTTATATTTGCAGTTATTTAATAAGTGAATTAAATCAGGGTCAGAAAATTTTCATTTCAAACAAATCCAAGAAAATAAAAGTTCATTGCTAAGAGACAGCGCCAATATGCTTCATCTTTATATCCATGTTTTGAAGAACTGATCATTTTCACACCTGCTGCCCTATTAATATGAATAACATATTTATACTTCTAATACATATGATTGGGGAATATTTCAACTCTTTTTCAGTTGCATGTCGGTAATACACTATGTACTGTTATGGTAATGGACATTAAATTTTGGTAACCTACTGAAGTTCCGAAGTAGGTGCCCTAAAACGTTTATCAAGTACATTATTACTAATCTATTTTGTTTAATTGGTAGTAACTTTCATCAAAGTATGGAAACATAAACAAAAAATCTTTTCTGTTTCGAAAAATCAATTTCAGATGATTCGAAATTTCGAAATACAGCTATTTCATATTCTAAAGGATCAACTTTTTGACATTTAAAATCACAAAAAAATATATGAGGGATTTCACTACAAATAAATAAAGAGAGTCAATTTTGAAGAGACCTGGCTTCTTCCGATCTCGATACACTGCGGAATCTTCATGTGTCTTCATGGCGACAGTACTTTTTAGCAATGAATGATATTCTGTACAAGCTTTTGGACCCGTCCACTTCGGATTTTAATATACTTGGAGAGGAGTATAAATTATTGCATCCCCCAGATGTAGGATAACATAAGATCGGTGAAAATCAATTATGGTAGACCAAGAAGTGTCACTATCAGATTAGAGCATCAATACCATGTTCAATACATGAAAGGATCACACAAAATAACGTAATGCCTTTAAAAGTTTCCAAAAGCAATCTGGATCTGAAAGTTAAGGTGCGAAAAAAGTCCTTATATAAAAGAGTCAAAAAATAAGCTCTTATATCCATCTACAGCCGACCATATCTTTCAAATAATAAATCACATTACATTTCTCAACTAGAGGGAGAAAAATTAGACATCTAACCTTGTGTCTCTGTCATTTGATCTCAAAAAAGCTGATGTATTTTTGTATGTTTCTGAAGAAAATATCATCTTTGTAGTTCATGAATATCTGTATTTACTGTATATTTAATGTTTCTTCCATCTCAATATCGCCTCGATGAAACCAGGAAACATATATAAGCTAGCGCATCTGTTATATTCAGGGAAATAAAAAATTAAAAGCTCAAAATAAAATAAACAAAATCGGCCCGAGTTTCTTACAATATCATTATTCGTTAGAAACGTGTTTCGATTTTTTACAGTTTTCTGAGCCTTCAGGTAATTTTTCTAAAACTGGTAGAGCTATTTACACATGTAATGTGATTTTGATGTCATTAATAGAGCTACTACTGCCGCCAGAGCTGCGCAAAGTTTCGCTCAGCGCTTCACGCAAGTCCAATACTTCTGACGATTTGAGTACTTTAGACTTTTTCGATCAAATTTGGAAAATATTTACTGCAGTTGCGTAGAATAATTATTCAAGGGGTTTACAGATTAATTTATTAGGTAAAAATCCCAATTTTCTCGGCAAAATGAGACTAGAAATTTTCGTAAAAAATAGCATGGATCCTCAGTCAATTTCGGAAAGCTATTTAGGGTACTACATGTCATGTGCTCAAAGTTAGTTTAATTCAGACAAATAGGCTTTCTTAGTGCTTCATATGAATCATTTAGTTACCATTTGCATATAAGAGAGAAATTGGTCACTGGTTGAAATTTCACGTTCAAGATAAGGAATTATATGCAGGGAAGAATGATTCATAGATCTTGATATGCTTTGAAATAAATTTATTCAGCGGCGGCAGGAATCAGTTGCGCGCTTTTTAGCATACGAAACAGTGAGAAGGATGATTTCATTGACACTTCTCATGTCTCAATCTAGAGAGGGTAGAGTAATATTGCGCAGAAAATAAAAGGAATAATTATCTCTGGGATCCGGGTATTATTTTATTGTTGGTTTTCTTGCGTGCCATGGAATTCCCGTATTATCCGAGTGGGTAGATCCGCTTTTCATTTCCACTGGTAGAATCAGGGAAAAAAGTGGGTATTCTATTGTTGGAATGTATTTTCAAATATTCCAGATAGAATGAATTTGGCCATTCTCTCCATTGCACAGCACCTACCTTAAACCTCCCCTGGTTTTCAAGACCCCGAAGTCTCGCGGTAAACAAACCGCCTACTATCTCTTCTTGCACATCGTGTTTAACAATGCAGGTCAAAATGTTGCGCACTTTCCTCAACGGGCAGAGTGCAGACAGTTTATATAGTTATTCTGTCGATGCATTTTGTCAGTCTATTCGAAGATGACACATAAGGAGTAATTATTTAATCGTTCATAGTCTCGTCTTTAAAAATGTTAAATGTCTTTCGGAGATGACTTTTACCATTGAAAGATGAAGGCTTGAGTGAACTATTCTTGAAATATAAATTCGATCATGATAGCGAGATAAGTAACAAAAGTGCAAACTTTGTCTTGAGTTTATAATTGTTACTGAAGTACTGTACAAGATGCTTACCAATCAGTTTTCGAGGCACCTGTAGGATATTCCGGGCCACAACCGACCATAATTTTCAAATATTAAATCACCCCTCATTCCCCCCCTCGTTTTCAAGATGATTTTTGATGGATCGAGACAGATGATCTGCTTAAAAAACAAAATGGGAGCGAACAGCGTATCCCTATATATTTTTCTGCCAACGAAATCATTTTTTTGATGATCAGAAGTCAAAATTTTTATAAGCCCCATTGCATTCACTCTATGTATTAGCCTTGTGGATGTAACCGACCACATCTTCCATGCATTAAAATAACCCAAAAATTCCCCTCTAGGTATTTCAGAGGTGCGGTACTCAACTGAATATTTCTGGCCTCTTGGGTTTTGAAGTCACCAGATCTAATTTCATTTCGCATTTTGAAAAAAAATTAATAATTGTCCTTACGAGCAAGGTGAACGGACTATAACAGGACACGACGTGTCTTGAAACTTTTTTGTCATAAGAAGTCGTAATTTGGTATAGTTGACAGATTCATTCTAAGTTCCCTCTGTACTGTACAGTACACTTCGGGCGCTATCATCCGTCCTACCCAAAAAATTAGTTGAAGGTCGTTACGGTAGTCTTCTACTTCTAAAAGCAACAATACGGTGTGAACTAAATGTATGTAAAGTAGTTGACAGTGTAATGTTTCAGTTCTACTGTACAGTGCAGTATACTGCACTTCTTCGGTTGCTGCCATACGTCATCCAAAAATTTGGAGAAAGTACCATAGTCTCCTGTACACATTACAGTGCTCCTTTTTCAAAGTTTTGTCTTATTATTAATTTTACTCAGATCCATTCCAGATCACCGCCGTCGGCCGAATGCTGGTGGACATTTGAAATATGTTCGCCTTGCGAATTAGTTGAAATCGCGGGTCGACACGTCAACAAACCTTTCTCTGGACACCAGCTTCATCGGGCTATCTACGCCAGTATCTGACACTACCCTACCTCACCACCTTGCGTCAGAAAACTGTTCTCCTGGTGTCAGTTGTAACAAGATAGAGAGTCCTGGTCGTTTAGTGTTCACCTCCTTCCTTTGGTTTTCCTTAGAGTCTAGTGGCTAGTATCGAATCATGACTTCAACGAAGGTCGAGAGTACCGTCAGTTCTAAGAAAATCAACCTTCTCGTCTTTCATTATTTGCAAGAGTCTGGTAAGTCTTTTTGCATTCTTTTGATGCCTGCCTTCAATTTCTTTCTCGCGCGGGTTGCGAATTAGTTTCCTATCAACTTCTTTCCCGTCGGGGAATATCATGACGAGCCAATAGTTACGTAGATTCAATGTCGATGCTGAAAAGTTTGCTACGCTAGATGGGGAAGCCAAGCTGATGAGTTGCAAGGGTGCTGATGTGGACATGATCAAACCCCGGCCTGACTGTTGCGTTTTGGTTTCAATTTTCGGACTGATATTTCGCTTGTTTGTTTTCTTTCCTCAAAGGTTTCGTTCACACCGCTAACATGTTTGGCAAAGAAAGCCAATTAGCTGACAGTGACATAGAAAACTCTCAAATCCCACCTTTTGCTCTTAAGTCTTTTGTGGAACGTGGCATAGATTTTGCCGAAACTGAGGAAACTCTTAACGATAACAAAAATCCTGGACAACCCCCACCAGTGCTAGATCGGGTTATCTCTAAGTTCGAGGTGCACCGCTGCTTATGTAGGAATGGTGATGAAAAGTCAGCAAATAATCTGAATGCGAATAGTGTGGAAGTACATTATTCCGATGTTCTTATGTTGAAAGGACATTCGGCAGAGGTTTTTATGTGCACATGGAATCCGAAGGCCTCTATTCTAGCAACGGGGTCTGGGGATGCCACGGCAAGCATATGGTCAATTCCCGGAATTTTCCAGTCACCGAGTACAGCGGTCGCTGCATATGCTTCTAAACCTCTAGTTTTGCAACACGCGGACAAGCGCGGAAAATCCCTGCAGCAAAAGCATGGATCAAATGAAGTGATATCGCTGGATTGGAATCCTTCTGGGACATTGCTTGCGACAGGATCCAATGATGGACGTGCAAGGGTCTGGTCCCACAATGGTACGCTCAAGCATACATTTGTGAAACACGAAGGCCCGCTTTTATCCATCAAATGGAATAAGGATGGGGAGTACATTGTTGCTGGCTCTGCAGATCATGCAACATCTATTTGGAGTGCAGAGTCTGGACGGTGCGTGAGGCACTTTAAATTCCATGATGGACCGACATTAGCTGTCGACTGGAAAGACGATAAAACTTTTGCGTCCTGCTCAACTGATAAGAGGATTTACATGTGTTCCTTGGAATCAAACTACCCAGAGCAGGTCCTTGAGGGGCACGATGACGAGATCAATTGCTTGAAGTTTTATGCTTCTGGCACTCTCCTGGCCTCCTGCTCCGATGATGGTACGGTAAAGGTATGGAGTAGTAGAACCTCGAAGACAGTTCGAAACCTTCGTGGGCACTTGAGAGAAGTTAACAAGCTCGAATGGTGCCCGCGCGCGTCTGAGCGGCCCATTCTCGCCTCTGCCTCTTTTGACGCCACAATCAAATTGTGGGACGTCAAATCTGGTTCCTGCATGAAGACGCTTGCTGGTCATACTGCACCCATCTACTGCCTCGCTTATAGTCCAAATGGCCAATATTTGGCAAGCGGCTCATTTGATAGGTGCGTCAATATCTGGAATGCGGAGGATGGCACCCTCTTAAAACGATTCCGCGGAGATGGAAGCGTATATGACGTGGCATGGAGTCCAGCGGGGAATAAAGTTTCCGCGGCCTTCAAGAGCAATACGGTTGCTGTGATCGATTTGCAGGAGATGCAAGCAAGTACACTTAGGTCGCAGACTTGAGTGGACGTCCGATTAAAGGTGTAGTCCCAAGCCATATCAATCTGCATCTAGTCTACCCATCCCCCATCCTCTTCCCCTCCCGCCCCTTCCCAGGCGCGCGCGCATGCAAGTAGCCCCCCCTCCCTTCTCACTGCGGGCAGAGCCCCGCCTTTGGCCCTAACCCTTTCCTGAACTTCCAGTACCGTACGTCGTTTTTCCTCTTTGCTTCCCGCTCTGCTTCCACTCCGCCAAGGGCGAGGACTTCCCAAGGTACCGTTCCCATCCCCGACTCGCCGGGTTTTCACCAAGTTCCGCGCCACGCCTGATGACATACTCTTACCTTTCTCTTAGGCAATCAGCAAGGAAACCAAGACCCTTCCCGCTCTTCATTCTGGATTCGAAAATCGCAACTTCGAAGCTCCACGACTTCCTTACACGTTTTGAGTTTAGTCTCCAAGCGATGCAGGCGCGACAGGTTTCCACCCGCCGACGGCATTCGTAGTTAATTTCTGAATACACTTCGCTCGCTTCTGTGCCATACTGTACAACTCGCAAAGATCTACCACCACGTCGAAGCTCGGCGGGGAAGATCAATTTTTCAAGCGGTCGATTTTTTGGCTTGCGCCACGTGGCCACCTGGTGTCAAGTCTGGGAGCAATAACAGCACGGAAACGGAGGTCTGAGGTGCATCCCGGCGTACCGGATCGGTGTCACAAGGATTGTCGTACAGCACTGTAATAAGCTTAATCGCTTAATAGGGTGCAACGGTTTAAGACGCCAGGGGTAGATTGCCTGCCACCAGGACTGCAGTACCCAAACAACATCTTATTGCCATCATCATCCCGCCTGCGGAAGAAACACCGATCAATCCCCTAGAACATCTCCCACTACAAAGCTACCAGCCTTCTGCGTTATGGCTCTCCCGCCGAGATATGATATCCCCACAGTCCAAAAGAGCGCTGATGCTCCCAGGAAAATGTCCCCTGTGGCTCGACGCAACCCTCCGTCTGCAATTTTTGGCACAATTCGTGGCCCACCTCGAACAAGCCCTCTCCCGGAACTCTAAGAACTGGCTACCTAAATTCCATCAGCGGGCGAGCCTCCAGAAGTACCTTGCAACTATCGGACAGTGGTACTGCGGATTCCTCTACCATTATATGGGAACGCAAGCGGCTAAGTCGCGCCCAAATCACCTCTTCTTGTTTTCTTACAAGTGCTGCACTCGTGGCACAATGGACTCGTCGCCAAAATCATACGTTCCACCCTACGACTCGCAGCTGCAGCCTGACGTCAGCCAACGACAAACATCGCCAACCCCCGCCTTGTACACGACGATCCCGCCCCGCAAGTACCCACCCAACCACAACGCCCGCAGGTCAATGGGTCAGTGCTCAGGCCGCCACAGAAGCAGTACCACCACAGAGTCTCCCAGGTCCGAGGGACATCTCTACCACGCATATACCAGTCCTGACCCATATCCCGATATGTTTCCGTTTTGAGTTCGGTGACCTGTTCTCCCAGACCCTCGCGAGGCCGCGCGCTCATGCGAAGCAGGACACGAGGACAGCGTCGCGAAAAAGAAGAAAGTTTGCCTCTTTCTAAAGGTCATGCTGTGCCATCCCGGTATTCAGGACTGCTCTGAGAACGGCGAAGCCCGTACTCATTCTAACGTACAAACACTCCGTCAGAGGCTGAACCTTTGGCGTGCAGGGAAATACGAGATCCTCTATCATAATGCTCTCGCCCTTTCCACATGCTGCACAGTGACGACATTCACACAACCAGAACAAAAGAAAGCGAACGTTCGTCTGTCACTCTCGCTAGCTAGAGAAGGAGCCTACGGGAAGGCCAGGCACGCACTGAGCTCACTTGGTATACTTCCGACAACAGAAGACGTTTACGATGCACTCTGCGGCTAGCACCCTCAGGAAACACCAAACTCCCCCGGTGAATGGAGTGATCGTTGAAGACATAAGGGTGTTATGTCTTAGGGAGTATTCTTGGTTCTCAGAATTTTTCGAGAATGTTAAGTTCGTTCTAGAATTTCCTTGTTGATCTAGGACGTGTACTGCTTTCTCATTTGGGTTTGTCTTGATTTCGTTTATTCTTGCTACTATAGAGCTCCGCGACTTCGTTACCCGTTTTGCATTTAGTCTCCAAATAATGCAGGCGCGACAAGTTTCTACCCGCCGCCCGCATCCGTAGTTAATTTATAAATACCCTTCGCACGCCTCTGTGCGACATTGTACGACAAATAAAGATCTACCACCCCACTATTGGTTATTCGCTATATTGATTCTATTGATGTCTGATGTTCGGATGCAGTATCATCATGCATCACCATGGTTTAGTCCAAGAGCACATTATCAAGTGACAAGTACGCAATCTCGTTCTGGCACTTGTTCGTTGTGATTCTTTTTCGTCACTGGGACTTATGTATGTGTGCATTTGCGTTTATAATACTATATCTCACTTTATTCTGTAGATAATGCCCCTGCAAATAGTTAGGCATATGTGTTCCGTGGTTTCTGCAGGTTTACATGGACGAGAGTTGTATAAGTATCTAGCTTCTTGTGTTAAAGTGGAGGACACACAACAAGAACGAAAATAAAAAGGATCAACTCAATTGTTTTCTTTTTCTTTCCTAAGCTCTTCTCTACAGAATGTCTTTGGCTCTCCTCTAACGGGGATAGCCGATGCTCTTCCTCTGTTCACAAAAATTTTCAACAGAAGAGGTCATACATGCGGTTCGCTCGTCCAAACGTAGTTCCGCCCTCGGCGGCACAGGCTTACGTCCTTCCCACCTCAATCCTGCAGATAATGGCCCGTAAGCTACCGCAACTAATGTCGTTGTCCGACGGGGACGAAGAGGTGCGCAATGTCCTCTTATGGCTGTGGTACCACTAAGATTGGTAAATCGGCGCCATACACGAAGCACTATTGAAAGCCATTTACATCCTGTCTTCTCCGGAGGCCATAAGCCTGGGCTAGCACCCTTTCTTCCCTAAGTTTAGGATCTGGTTTCCCCTTCCCCCCAGGACTCCGTCAGAGATGTATACCCACCAGAAATCAATCAGGAATACTGCGAAGGTACGGTGATTTTGAACACCCCGGTAGGTTCCTCCAGCTTCATTGAGAAACACTTCACCGACCACGGTCACTCCCAGAGCCGTTCGGGCATGCCGCTCTATATATTCAAGACGCCCAAGCCTCCTTTCCGATCCTGCAAGATTGCTTCGGCGTCTGCAAGCACGGATACTTTCTCCAAGTTAGCCCGCCCCTATGCAAGGCGAAAGGGCAAAGTCCTTCGACCGTTCAATGAACTCAGATATTCGCACGCTGGCAGATGGCGTCCTACACAGCAGCATATTTAAGAAGTTGCAGCTACCACACAGAGAGATCGCAGACATGCACCCCATATTGTGACACGGTCTCACATCAGCGGCAAACATAGCATCACCCGTATTTCTCGCATCCAGAGCTAAGACCAACTAGCACTGAGGGCGTTTCCTAATCTGGCCTATAACCGAGTTGCCCACTAACGAAGAGGTTAAAGCCACATTTAGTTTCATTGCCCTCCTCCTGACGCCCACACGAATTACTGCCATTCAGCGTCTTTTGTTCCAACCAACAAACTACACAAAACAAGCTGCCCGATGCAGTCCACAAGGCATTCTACTACGTCTACTGTGGTATACCATTTTTGAGTCGATTGTGGTTGGCTGGAAAACCATGGGATAGATCGGATACATCTTCCAAGAGGAAAACACCCAAACCTTCCCCCTCTACGAGGAGCTGCCTCAGGGCGACATCCGCTAAAGAGGTTTTCGGGTATCTATGAAACTACCTGGTGCCAAAGTCTGGGTTCATTGCGTTCCAAGCTGACGTCTCAACACCGCCTCTAGAAGTGCCAGCTGACGAAGTAAACTACCCCACCATTCCCCCCATTACCACGCAGACCTTCCCAATTTGGCTCCGGTACTTTTGTCAGGTACCCCTGTTCGACCCATGAGCCCCCTGTCCGAGAGCTTCTTTCCCAGAAACAATGGAAGTCCATGGAGACCACCTGGTCCATGGAAAGTACGGCGGACAAAAAATCGCGTGCCACGACAACCAATTATCGTTACTGGGCAGCGATCTCGTCCTTGCCGCAAGGAACCCGGCACTAGTGCCAAGACCACCAGGTGGACACAAAGGTAGACCAGACATCAGGGCGACTGGTGCTACCGGGGGCAGCGATTACTTCGTAATCATATTTGTCAACCCCTTGGCACCTTCTCATCGGAAGATGAGAGCCTTCGACCCCCTCACCAGCTTGAACGCCTCCTACGCGGAAAAGATCCCGAAATACCGGGATTTCATAGCGGGATTGTCGGGGAGGAATCGGCTGCTTCCCGAAACAACATCTACCCTCAGCGGCTGGCACCCAGAGGCCTTTTGACTCGTCACGGAGGTGGCTCGTTCGGTCGCCAACCTTGCCGAAGACCAATTCCCAAGGTCAGGGACACACTCCTACAGCGGCACTCTGCGTTAATGTTTGCTTCGAAAGCTTCATGTCCGGTGACTCGCAGCAACTTTTTAGTCGCCATTCCATAGGGCGGCCATTTTCACCGTAGTGCTTACTCCGCCGCCGCCATACTGCACAGGTTAACAGTGATTTCACCCTATTTTCCTAAGGCGTTAGACTAACCGAAATATTCCCCAAAGTCCCAAGCTTTGTATTGTACAACGAGAAGGAGAACGTGTTGGGCTTCTGTACGCCTCCCGTCCCTTTCACAACCTCCCGCAGAGCCATCTCGGTACCCGGGCCGCTCCTGAAGTATGGCGAACCATGGTTTGCCTCCGTCTTGGTGTCCCCATCTTCTCTGGCACACAACCCTGCACCTATTGCGCCGCCGCCCACTTCCGCACTGTCCCCACCCTGGATCCATACGGACACCATGCCTCTGTATGTCCCTGCGCCGACGGCTCCATTCGGCGCCACAATTGTGTCCGCGACCGCCTCATTTCCGAGGTATCACGCTTATCAATTGGGATTCGCCCTGTCCGGGAATGGACCTTCCCGCAAGACTTGCCCCGACCCTCCAACTCCCGCCGCCGCCTCGACATCTACATCGATGATGTCCAGTTCTCTCCCGTCCCGCAAGGCTACGACGTCACTGTCATCAGCCCCCACTCCGCTCCATACGCCCAACAGCGGATTCAAACGCCCCTCGCTGCCCTTACTGCATCTGAGCGCGCGAAATCTCTCCGCTATGGCCACCTCTGCGCTGAACTACGTATCGACTTCCACCCGATGGGTTTCGATATATACGGGTCTGCCGGTCCTGGTGCCGAACAAGGTCTGTCCAGAATTACTGAGTACATCGCACTACGTAAAGGCAGTAGCCCTGCCTTCGAGCGCGATCGCTTGTTCACAATTATCAGTTCGCTCGTACAACTACGAACTTCTGTCGCGATCAACCGACGACTACTCGACCGTTCCTGGCTCGGATAGATTTTTCCCCTTTTGAGGGCCGCTAGCCCCCCCTTTTCTGCTTGGTAAAGTCTTCTTCTTCTGTACTGTACTGTTGGAGGATATATTCGATCTATCCTAAAGTTTTCCTTGTACTGTACATGTCGAGTATTTAATTTGAAGAGTTTTATTGGGGGCACTGACTATTTTGACGCACCATTGGCCAATCCACTCGCCCGCTCTCATTACAAGGTCCAGATGTTAAGAGTACTGACAATTGTCAACACATCCGGGGCGGAGAAGCAAGGGAAATACCAAAGCCTCTATGCTGATTCTTTTGGGAGAAGCAGGCTATTCCCTGTCCTCCGCTCCACACTTGACATGTTGCATCCGGAGGCTTTTTCTGCCGTCGCAGAGCTCGCAACAACCGTGGCCAACCGTGCAATGGAACGGGTTTCGAAAGTTCAAGTTATTCGTCTGTAGCAACAAGTGCCATTGGAAGAGAACCCGACCGCAGGTTGTCTGCTGACTGGCCTCCTATCAATGTTTTATTAGATTGTAGATTGGGTTAGCTGTCTACGAAATTGACTTTTGAATGGACTTGACAGCCACTCTGCGGGTTTTAACTAGCATCTTCATTTCAGGAGGAAAGTGTGGGGTGGTTTAACTCTGAAATATATCGTGGCTGCTATCCGGTGTCGTGGTTTGCAGGGTAGCCTAGCTGATACAAGTCCATTACAGCAAATGAACCTCCTCTTTCGAAATTTACTGAGGTAAGCGTAGTGACTAATTTTACATGACTGTCAAGATTAAGCGGGATGTACCATGTCAGCAACGAGAGGAGGCCTCCCGAAGAGGACAATAATTGCTATACAGTAGATAAAAATATGAAAGTGCTCCAGCGTTGAAAGATCCTGCGTCTGAGAAACCTTGAGCCCGTAAAGAAGCAGCGAGGACTAGAATGTATAAACTCACCAAGATCAACAGAGAAGCATTTTGATCGATTTTCAACGGTAGGAAAACGTTTACCTACCCAAAAGTATGAAGGAGGAGAATTACCCAGTGAAAACGTTATATTTCTTTTTCCATGGCAAGAGTAGGAGCCGAGCTTCTCGATCCTCAAAGAACCGCGCTATGGTCAAGCAATCGGTATCGATGCTGGAAGTGCTCGGTTGTCCATACTTCAGATCCTGCAACGTGATTTAAATCCACGTTCATAGGACTCTTAACCTTCACACCACTCGCAGTTAGCCAGCCCAATTCACCCCCTTTTCGAGAACGCTCCTCTATGTGGCTTTTAAGATAGATCGAATATATCTTCCAACAGTAAAAACATCCAAGACTTTCTTGTATGCGGCTAGCTCGGCTCCCTTGTCGGTGCAATCGCTAAACTATTTAAACCAATTTCTCGCCCAATTTCTTCGATGACAATAAATTAACGAATAGAACTTAAAAGTTTAGAAAGTTAGCAGCAATATGAAAGAAGGCTCACGGTAAGAGCTCATGAGCCGCTTATTTGAGCAGTGCGGTGGTCCACAACATCTACGCCTCCGCAGCGGAAATGATAATCTGCACATGGGTCATAACACAGAAATGAAGTTAGAAGAAGACTCCCTTTGCAAAAGGATAGTATGGTTTCAAACGAAGAAAACAGTCAATACATTTTAAAATGAAATTTTGTGAAGAGAAGTATTTTTGTTAAAGATGAGAAGTCGTTTATTAGTTTTTACAAAGAAATGGTTGAATTTTAAATACTGTAGAAACCGTTTGTTACATTGCATAGCCGAGCTGAGTGAGATGAGATTTAATCCAGCATGCGAAAAATTCATGTTCAGGTAAGTTTGTGCTGGACCTGCAACTGCAGCTTTCCTATATCCCTACTGTACTGTATATCATGGGGCAGAGTTTGAATACGCGTTCACTTAGTAGGATCCCCTAACTTTGCAACACTCGCAGTAGACCAACCTCATTAGCCCCACACAGCGAACTAAAATACTTAATGTCAATACTACCGTACTGATACTTCATGTCTGTTCTAAGAGCAGCTAGCCAGTGATCTGAGTTCTGCACACAGGGTGAACAATGTTATTCTAAGAAAAGAATGTCCAACTGTACCTCTATTTTTTGAATTCGACAAGTGTCATGAGAGGATGTCCGAATCCACGTCATTTGCTCGAAATGAAAAATCCTCAGCACGTAACTGGATTTCTGGGAAAAGATCCGCTTATTCGTGCTGGTATGTCACACGTACATGACCACAGCTCAAAGAGGTGCATGCAGAGGAGGTCGTTGATTGGTTTTGGACAGTGGACAAACTTGATTACATTACTATTACAACTGAGCTCTGTTTTCCAGGATTGTTAGTGGGACATTTCTCATTCCAGTTTACGTCTGCAGGTGAAAAATGAGTACACGACAATGCATTGAAGACTTGTGCAACTATACGGTGACTAGTCAAGTCGATGAAAAATTCCGTCAACATATGCACAGATCAGAAGTCCTTCTGTGGAGGGAGGCTTCAGGCATAACGTATCCACTGAAATATCCAAACAATTCCATGCACCAGTAGCGCTATAGCCCCGACAGACTGGAAATCCTACTAATTCAATTGTTGGTAGTGTCTGGGGAACAAATCATTTTAAACAATGAGGGACGGATATCATTACAAAACATAACAAGTCCATAACACTGGCCTATCACCAAGGTGGGTGCAACTGTGCAACTAATCGCTTGTACGGTTTGAAGGGGGTCAAGACATTCCACTGACTCATTTTTTGTACCGACAGACTTAAAGTATCGCTGTTATACGGAACGGAACGGAAAGTCTTTACGAGTTCCAACGCATGAATATGTGCGGAGAATATTCAGAAATCAACTACGCAGGCAGGTAGTTATACAAACGAAACATGCTAAATATCGTAAACCTTGCACGGTCACCCAGGAGAAATGTCAGTGTACACGTAGCTGTCTATATGTCATTAGTTTGCAATGGTACATGGCGTCATCTTGTAACGAGAAACCCTGGAAAAGTTCTGCGTGGAAAACTAATAGAGAAACAGCGGTTATGGTCGTGTTCAGTCTCGAATAGGTGCTTCGTGCAATGGATACTTTCATTTTTGTCTCAGGACTTTCAGATAAGTTCAAAGCTTCAAAATTTTTGAGCTACACCTGAAAAGGAACACACGGAGGCATGGTAAATTCATTGCGAGTAGCATTTTTGTAGGATATTCCTGGCCACAGCCGACCATGCAGTATCTCTCAAATATTAAATCAACCCACATTTCCCCCATTGCGAGTAGCCGGTGGACCCGCAAAGTACAGGTACACCGGCTACGGTACTTTTATGTACGGTATATCGTGGACACTTACCGTAACTGTGCATTTTTTAAATTTACTGTCATGCTACGACAGTATCCTTGAGTAGGATTATTTAGAAATAGAAATGCATCCCAGCCGCCATTTTGATTACAAAGTAAAATTTTCCACGGAGGTAACTGAACATGACGTTCGTACATTCCATTAATGCATCTGACGTATGAGACAACAGGGAAGAGGACTCGATAATGACGAACTGGGTCCAGTGGCTTCCCGTATCAAACAAGAATCATGAAGGAACGCTACACCTGGGGACATCAGCGTTTTTCAGTAAATATTTTCGCCAGTCAAATCCGGGCATCGGAAAAATCTGATCGAAAGTGTAAAATCTCAAATATTGGGAATATACACTTTTCATTGCCCAACAAATAAACGAAAAACAGGCGGCCCCACTTCATCAGGGTAAAATGTGATCTCTCGCTTTCGGAGCATGGAGGGATACAGAAATTGTCGGGGTGTGATCTTGTAGTACAAGAGGAGAAACTAGAGCATTCTGAGGAACCTACGGTTCTTCTTGAAAACTGTAGTCATGTCAATAAACGTAATTGTATTGCTAACTCACCAACGGTCAAGCTCTGATCGACGGTTCTGTGTCTGTTGTTAAATTTATTCCAATGCCCAAAATTCCTCTCTCCCTTTTGTAGCTAACTTGGAGAGCCACACATTTCTACGTAGACGAATAGGTGGACTGTGCGAAAGGTTAACTTCTGTCGATGCCGCCCCGAAACATAACTGCTTCAAATGCTACGTCCAGCTGCAGGGATCAAAAGACTTCAAGATACATAAATACTCGCCTATACTTTCTCCTGACTTTGTTCCCATCACTGTCCCATCCTCACTCAGCAGCAACTGGAAGAGCTTACTTTAACTTCAACCAGCTTCGCGACTTCTTACCTTCCAGCCTTCGCGAAACCTAACAAATGGATCTTCTTCTTGTCGGCGGAGGCCCCCGCAATGTCATCCAGGCTAGCTCTGACATGGTCTTCACTATAATGAACATTTCCAATACCTCCAGGAGTTCGGCGCTCACTACGATGTCACGACCACAATCATTGAGAAGCAACCGTATGTGGACGCAGGTATGGCATTCTCAGCAGGGCATGAAGGTATGACTAACACACCCGCCGAAGGCGATATTACTTTCCCGATCCCTGTTGCCCATCAGAGCTCAGAAAAGGACGCCATCAAGGCTTTGCTCAGCTACCGCGAACGTTATGAGCGGCATTTCGGGGGTGTGGATGCTGGGCACTACCTCTTTTCCCTAAGTCAACGCAATCTGCCCGGGGCTGTAATGTTCAAAAAATCCGTCGGTCCCATGTCCTACACTCCTCAAGGCATGCTTGATCAGGAGAAAGCATTCCTCATGCGCCGAAGTGTTGGTGAGGAGGAGCTCGCCTCATTTTCAGGCATCAGCCAGCTCGCCGCAGAGCACATCCCCTTCTCCAAACTGGACGTTCGTCCATCGACTCTCGCTACTCACATTAGTCTCAACGGAACCAATAAGGCCACGGCTACCGTGCAGCAGGTCGGCTCTGGCGCCATCAATCAGATCACTGCTGACGTCGTCCGACTCAATTCTGGCACCCTCCTAGTGAATCCCATTTGTGACCCTGCTGTAAATAGGTCTACATTCTGCCAGCCGATGAACGCTGCTGACCTCAGGCAGTTTCTCCGCAGCAGGGACCTCTTGAACGCTAACGGTATGCTTATTCCTGGCAAGCGCGTTATTAGTGGTGGGATGAGCTTGTCCGGATTGGACCAGATCACTGCACTGAGCTCGATCATGAATCTGTTTGAAGAGGACGAGGACTCACTACTCGGATATAGAGTGACAGATTTTGCAAAGCAGACATACCCATGTGCCCTCACTTATATCAGCAGGACAGCCGGGAAGGCAGCACTCCCAAGGCATGCTTTTACTCACAATTGGCAACAGGGAACTCCGGTCATCGGCAACACGCGGAATCTACATGCCCTCTTCCTTCATCAGAACGGCGAGGAAGTTTTCAATGCTTGGTACGACATCCTCGAATGTGCCGTAGCTCGGGCGACGGGAACCACTCCAGAGAAGCTAGGAGAGCCCACGTCTACTGAATCCTTGCTCAAAAAGCAATTTGAGGAAACTGAATGGCACCTCCAGTGCCGCCGCAACGCCGGGATTTGTGAGCAAAACGGGGACATGGTGGGCAAAAAGCACTTCCTCAAGCTGTCAACAAGGACTTTGTACCGTGCTTGGCGCCAAGCCACTCTTAGTACGTTGCTCGGATTCGGCCTTGAGCCGGAAAGCGAAGCTGTCCATACCATGGATGCACTGGCTCCTCTTACGTGGACAGGGCGCCAGGGATATATGTACCACAGGGCACAGATTGCTGCGATCACAAATCCGAAAAGTGGCGCGAAGTCATCGAACATGCACCTAGTACAGCGTCTAGGGGATGTGATGAACAATATCGTTGCGTCCCCGTCGGAGGTCCATAGCATGCTCCATTTGCTCATCGAAGCCGGTATCGCCAAGTATGTCCAGGCATCTTACTCCGCAATTGAAGCTGGGGCATACGGCCAATTGATGCTGAATGATGAAGCCTACGACGCTGTGCTAGTATCTGGAGTGATGACGAAAGATGCGGATGTGACATGGAAGTCGCTGTTACCCCAAGTCAGGCCGGCAAAGGAAGGCAACGGGACAATCCTGGCGATTGGGAAGCACCGCCGATTTTCGAGTAAAGACGGCAGCCATGTGGCAGTGGAAAGCAACACGTTTCTTGGGAAAGGATTCTGCCGCAAGGCTGTTGACGGCGGGCAGTCGCTGCTAAACAGTTGCGCGTTTGATGTGAGCAACCGGGGCTCAGCTGTGAATGATGCACCATCATTTACCATGAGGAGGATGGCGCTGGCGCATTTGCACGCAGCCGGGCTGGACGCGAATTCGGTCCTCGATAATATTTATGAGAGCATGAAATCCTCACAAGAGGGGGAACGTTTGGGTGTTTTACTCTTGGAAGATATATCCGATCTATCCCATGGTTTTACAGACAACCACAATGGACTCAAAAAGGGTATACCGACACAGTATTGGGAAAGGAACTACGCTCCCTAAAATGCTACCTTCAGGCCAGCCATCAAGCAGGCTGCATTGGACATGACGGCTGCTGCAGCGTGCCTTTGCATCAAAACCCCCCGAACCTTTCCGTACGTCTCCAGTGCCCTCACAGCCACGTTCCTTGCCACGTCATTTACGAGAGGACTATGATGCAGAGGTAGAAAGATTCAGGGAACCTTACGAGAGCGGAATGGAGATGTGGGCGTATCTGAAGGCGTACAGCCGAGCATCGCGGGAAGAGTTTTATGGAAGGTTTGTCGATGCAACGGAGAAGGAAAACGGAAGGGCATATGAAATGGCGTTGGAAATTGCAAAGAATCACCTGCAGAATGAGAGAAGACGGGAGCATGCAGATGTCGAATAAGCTTTTTTGAAAGAGATAGTTCGCTTTGCCGTAAATCTTTTACACAATTAGACAAAGGGTTGTAAATTTAACGATCAACTAATTGGGGCGCACCACCGCGTCTACTGTTCAGAAAGGATGGGCCGTTTATCCTTCCTCGCAGAGTTATCCTCCACTCAGATGATTGTAAACATCGTACACCCCACCAAAAAATTTCTGACGGACTCCGTCCCACAAACCTGCACCATCCCCGTCTCGAGAGGTAACTGTTTTATATCCCTAGACCGTAAATTGCACGAAATTCCATCCCACTCTGTGGATAGTCGTCAACTGTAAGCGTTTGTTTCCCCAACATCTCACTGAATGAACTGCAGATGATAGCTACCACAACTCAGATCTTTATGTGAAGGGATCCTTTTAGACATCGATGATGTCCAGTTCTCTCCCGTCCCGCAGGGCTACGACGTCACTGTCATCAGTCCCCACTCCGCTCCATACGCCCAACAGCGGATTCAAACGCCCCTCGCTGCCCTTACTGCATCTGAGCGCGCGAAATCTCTCCGCTATGGCCACCTCTGCGCCGAACTACGTATCGACTTCCACCCGATGGCTTTCGACATATACGGGTCTGCCGGTCCCGGTGCCGAACGAGGTCTGTCCAGAATTGCTGAGTACATCGCACTACGTAAAGGCAGTAGCCCTGCCTTCGAGCGCGATCGCTTGTTCACGATTATCAGTTCGCTCATACAACAACGAACTTCTGTCGCGATCAACCGACGACTACTCGACCGTTCCTGGCTCGGATAGATTTTTCCCCTTTTGAGGGCCGCTATCCCCCCCTTTTCTGCTTGGTAAAGTCTTCTTCTTCTCCTTTCAGCAGTTAGCAGTATATAGTACTTTTTTACATACGATATTTTGAATAGGGATAGGTTCTGCACATATTACTGTTACTGCCTCTCAGGCACGAAACCAACTTGAAATTTCTTTTACAAAGACGTGCCAACAGGGAGTCTGCATTGGTAGTAACGTCCAATGCGGCTTGTTTGTTTGCTAGCCTCCCTCTATTTGCTGGTAGAGAAGAAAAGTTTTTGGTGTTTTACTAATATATATTTTGGCTATTTTAATGCATGCCAGATGGGGCCGTTGTACCCACGCCGCTCGAAATGCGTAATGCGGGCCCTGGTAGAGTCAATTGTTATCAGCGCCTGCCGCAACATTTCGCGTACATGCACACTGTCATACAAATTAACTGGGTATCTGACAGTTTATCTGTTACAGTACATGAACGCCGTCTCCTCCTCACACTGCGTAAATATTAAGAGTGGAATGATGGCATAGTTTACTTCGTCTTCTGACACTTCTAGCGGGGGAAATCTAAACCGTTAGATTCCCTAATTTAGATGGTAGTTAAGATAAATTACTAAGCGATACCAAGTGATTTTCCATAATACGTCAGTAGCAGATATTTTCCTAGGTCGTTGCCAGCTCGTAAAAAGCAATTGGACAGATCTTAAGATTATGCGGTCTAGATTGTCAGCGAGATTTACCCACGGAATATTGTAAACTAAGTGCATGCGTATATGAAGTACAGACTAGTCCCATTATTTATGCGAATTGGACGATAAGTACATCCGTGTGTGCACGATTTCAGTGCTGGTGGTTCCAGGGCGGAGGGTCGGTATAGATAGTACAGTAATGCGTACAAATTTCAGCTTTGCTCAGAATATAGTACGGCAGATACGTTTAATTTTAGAGTAAAGTAGTATATAGTAGAGTAAACGACGGCATATTCGTTTAATATAGGAGTAAAGAGCACTCATAAGCCCACAGAATGTATAGCATAGTAGAATTTGGAGAAGCATACGACAAAAAATAAGTGTTATGAGAGACTTAGTTAAGGCTTGAAGTCACTCTTTGGACAGAAATGATTAATAAATAGTTGTGCGGATTTTTGAGGGGGGAATTCTACTCAGGACGACGGGAGAATGTTGGAGTGGATGTTATTTTTCTTTCTATTCGCTAGCCTCCTGCTGGAAATGTTTGCAGGCAGAAACAAGATGTCTGCGCCCGAGAGAGATTGCCGGTTGTGCTGCAAGATTTTTTGCAAGATGACTACAGACTTGGTTTGAAGGTTCTTTTGAGGCGTTCTTACACACAGTGAAAGCATGGACATTCTCCTCTATACATGTGACACCCCCTGTACTTTTGGGGGACTAATTGGGGTTATGGTGGAAAGAGGGGGGTGTCATTATTGAAATGTATGGATTGGCTGGAACCCATTTGGAGTTGCAAATCTGCATGTCATGTTAAATACATGTGCCGATGGTCGAGGCATGTAGAAATCATTGCTGTCGAATGCTAGCACCGACAACAGTCTACCAGAAAGTCGATGAGAGGCCAGCCAGCAGACAAGCAGCGTTAGAAGTTACTACCAATGCCGAGTGTCGTTGTAGAAGTATGCCTCGAACCTTCGCAAACCGTTCCATTGCGCGGCTGGCGACGGTTCTTGCAATCTCCGTGACCATTACGAACGCCTCTGGATGCCATCCGCCAAGAATAGAGATTGGAACAGGAACTAGCCTGCTTCTCCCCGGTAATTCCTCCAGAAAGCCTTGGTACTTTCGCCCGTTTTCTGCGCTCGCCTCATTGAGACTGGTCACCGGGTTAAAAGTCCGGACTCTGGAGTAAGACGGAGCGAGTGGATTGACGAATGGGGTTATTTCTGCAAGATTTCAGAAATCTACAGTCTAGGATTGCCTCCTACGATATCAAACTTAAAGACCTTAATGATCCGTATAGGATTTACTGATTGCTATCTTTCCCTTGCTGCAAGCTCATTATCAATACTGGAGATCTATGAAGAATTGCAGAGTAAGTATGCAACTATTTTAACTAAGATGAATATTTTATACCGTTGCTGACTGGAAGAAACATTACTGATTACGGTGAAACTCCTCCACCGGTACTCCTTAATTCTTTTTTCATGCTCTTACTGTCTTTAGGGATTTAGTTTGGGACAAAAGAGAACTAGTGTCTATCTACGATCATGCTCTGTCCTCATATGAGGCACACTTTGTCCTCATATGAGGACAGTTTCCGTTACATTTTGGAAAGGTAAATGTTTTGGAAGGCCGAAACTTTTACTGGAAAACAGGTTTTTCATGTTAAGTCACAGTACAGCAATTTTTGCTGTACGTGCGCCCTCGTTTCTGAAACCCCCCACGATAATACGAACTATTTTTCCTTCCAAAACGTAGTCGTTTTCACAACTTCTTGCGAAGAGCGGAAGCTGGTGAGGGAAAATTGCTCTGGGCTTAACCGAGGTCAATAATCCTGAAAAGTTTGTTTTGATCGGCCATCTACACTCATGAACTAATGCGGAGGGACAAGAAATGCGCTGAGGAAAAAAAGAATTGTATTGAAAAAAAAGGGCTAAAAGTTGTCCTCATATGAGGACAACGGTCCAATAGACACTAGAGGGTACTACAAGGTATGCATAAAAATGGAAATTGAATAATTAACACGGGGAAAATTTTTCAAGAATACAGTAAAAACAGCTGTTCACAGGACAATCTCTTGGCATCACGAAAGGAAAGAAATGAGCAACTGTAAACTACATAACCCTGACTGAGAATTTTAGCACATCAAAATTTGCTTCGACAGGATAATACAACTATTTCGACGGAAAATTGTTAGTGGTTTTAATGAATGGAGGATGTGATTGGGTGTATGTATCCATGGCGTGGGAAGTGCGCAGCTATTTGTAGTGCTCTAGAGAAACCGCGAACCTTTCCTTATGGTTGAATCAAGTCGAGATTATATCAAACGTGTCACAGAATTTCCTGCGACCAGATGGTGGAAGAAGTTGTATTGGTGAAAGGTACAACATATTGGGAAGTGACATACTGTTGAAAGGAAAGAAGGTGAAAAGATCGAGGATAGGCGAAGTAATTCTAACATTATTTTTAGTTTCTCGAAAATGCTCTCCAAGCGGGCTTTAGGAGCGTTATTGGTTAAAGTAGAGTATTCATTACCCCGCCCAAAGGATTCAGAAGAGAGCACGGTTCCTTTCTTTGAAATAATATTGGTCAAGGGGGAGAAATAGGGTTAGATTGTTGCAAGTCAAGAGAACTTTGGGAGTCCTACGAATTTCAATTCAAAAATTGCCACAGGCGCTACAGCACGAATAATTGAGCTTTATACCCGAATATTAAGGAGCTGATACCGCACTCCCTGGTGATATATTGAGCCCATAATGTTCCATATTGCTGATTTTAGGATGAAAACAACTTCTTTACTGGAATTTCAGAATTTTTTTAGAATAATCATTGTAATAATTAAAAAAATCTCAAGAAAGTCACACTTTACTTGCTCTGGGATTATGGTCTTTGGAAATATTATTATTTGCTTCTCTCATTCATATTTGAAAGTTTATAAATTACAAACTTTCGAGAGTTGGGAAGTAGATTAGGAAAATGCCTGGGCAATGAAAAAATAGAAACATCTCTAAATTCATAAGAAGCTTTTCCAAAGGGTTTCAATGCACTCCAAATAGTACATTAGTGATGGGAATCACATAAAAATTATTTTAAGGTGTACAACTGATCTGTAATTCATGAATGTTTATTAATTGCTCGGAGAAGAAGCCAAAGATATCGAGCAGGTAGCCTGCCCTCTTTGAAGTTCCGCGTGTTTCATATTATTAACTAGTTGGATTATTGCGAAAATTGAAAAACAAATATTCTTTTTTCAATTTCAGACTAGAGCGAAGGATGATGACCGTGAAATACAGGGCATATTCTCTTTTTGTTGAAATTTCAACTTCGACTGACATACTAATATCGATAGGGTAGGCTGTAGTAAAGTTTTGAATGATTCTATTTGTCATTCTGTCAATATAAAGGTTCAAGGAGATAATATTTACAATTTCTCTAGGCTTTGTATTTTGTAATAAAGCAGGGTATTTGGCGTTTATTTCCCTTTATAATAAATCTTTAAACAAAAAAAATTTAAAGAACCTCTTATTTGTAAATTATATCTTACTGAGAGAAATAGTTAGAAAAATATCGTGGCTTGGGTATTCACATCACTTGTGGATGGATTATTGGCTTTACCCGATAGAATATTCACCGTATCCGCCAGATGATAATCTGCAATTTCTCAAATTGGAATTTTAAGTCAATAATTTTTCATATTTCGTTTCCAATCGTTATTCTGTTATCTAGAAAACTATTTTTTTATAATAAAAATTTTTCTTTTTCAAAAATGAAGAAGGTGTATTTTCAATAATCAATCTTCTAGCTCAACCATCAACTCCAAATAAAACCAACTTTTGCCACCTGTTTTTGTCTATCGAGCCGCTCTGTCCACCATTTTGAACTGCCTCTCTACCATTCATACTACATTATAGGATAGTAAAGCGAGAAAAAGCACTGTGGTAACTTCTCTCCGGTGAATATAGTGCAGTGCAATTTGATGGAGAAACATAGCTGTCAACTGTGGAGATCAACAGACGTAAGGTAATATGTGGCTTCGATGAGTGTCAGGATTTCTCCAAATTGGAATTGGTAGACAAAATGAGAATAATCTAATGAGTATGGGTACTCGCCTGTAGGAATGGCGAATGGTGGAAAATAGGTGCACTTTTCAATACATGAAAACAAAGTAGCTGGAGTAAAAAATTGAAATGGGTTTGAAATGATGAAACGAGGTATTTCTATAGTTTTTTATGATTTTTGGTTCGTATATTAGCAAAATGGCTTATCATTAATTGATCGATGACATTATATTTGAATTTTTATTGCAGATTTAAATAAACAAAACTTATTTCTAGACAATTTACGAGTTAAAATAAACGGGGGCAGCATTGGGAACATTTACATTCCGTATCTAGTTTCTCTTTGGCTGGTAATACAAAGACGATTCGATTGTCTTGAAGATTCATGTTGACACGGATGCGCTTCCTGCACTAGGCTGGACAGGTTAAGCAGGTTAACTGCGATCGTGCTAGTTTGAAGAAAAATAGCCGAGCTGACTGCTGTGCTATGGCTTCAAATTATATACTGATATTTCGTTTCCCTTTTTTCCAGCTGAAAGGACATGAAGACATACATCTACACGACTTTCGCTTTTGGGAAAGAAAGCAAAGTGGTCCAGAGTGAAATAGAGGGCTTTCGGATCCTATTTTGTGCTCTGATCTCTTTCGTCGAACCTGGCATGAATTTTGTCAAAGAAGAGGAAATTCTAAACATAAACAACTTTACGTATGTATTAGAAGGCGTTACTACTTCGCCTGCGGTGCACCTCTGCCTATAGAGCCAATATTTTGAAATCCGAGGCCGGGGAAGTTTAACATCTCAAATACAACTCCAGTGTAGGCCCGGTGAAGACGAGTGCTGACGACAGAAATACCAGGAATGATGATGAAAATTCAGCAAAAGTCTGTATGCTAGAGGTGTGGACGTGAATGAGTCGGATATGCTTATGCTGAAAGGGCATACTGCACTAGTGTTGGTGGGTGCATGGACTTCGAAAAATTCTATTCCAACAACTACCTCCACAGATTCAACGGTGATTGGATGGACTATTAAGAGAATCTACAACACACAGAGTACAGCGGAAGCTGCTAATGCGTCAAATTATCTATTTCTGGAACAATAGGGCGAGCGTTGAAAGCCTCTGAGGCAAATAAATGGATCAATTGAAGTGATATCTCCGGATTAGAATCCTTCTGATATATTGCTCACGACAGAGTCCTACATTGGGCGATCACGCGTCTAGTCAGACACTGGTACGCTCAAGAACATATTTTTGCAGCACAAAGATCCTCCTTTTCTCATCAAATAGAGTAAAGGAGGAGACCTATTTTGTTGCTGATTCTATATAAAATACAACATCAGTGTGGATTGAAGAGACTACACAGTAGCGAAGCATTTTAAATTACATGACAACCCGACGTTAGATGTCGACTGGAAGTAAGATAACACTTTTGCGTCCTGTTAAATTGATAAGAGGACTGACCCATGTTCCTTGGAATCAAAGTTACCAAAGCGGGTATTTGAGGGGCATACGGATGATATCAATTGCTTGAAGTTTGATCCTTCCGGTAAGCTGCTGGGTTCCAGCTCCGATAACTTTACAGCAAAGATTTGGAGTAGTAAATCTTCCAATGCAGTTCGCAGCTTTGGAGGTCACTTGGGAGAAGTGTGCAATCTGCAAAGGTGCTTGATAGGGATGGATGGTCGAAAGAAGAGATATCCTGACCAAATTAACCCAGGAAGGCATTACTCGGAATAGATTACCCTAAGAACGAGTTTTTGCAAGTGAAACAAGTAATACCGTGGTAAAGTTGAGCGAATAGGCCACACACAGCACAGCAACTCAGCCATCGCATCATTCCAGCTCAGCCGGCACTGTGTTCAAGCTCAACCTTATCTGTAATAACTTTTTAAAGTTCACCAATTTTGCTGATATCAGTTCCCTCAATTTTCTTGGCGGGTCGTTCTCGTTACTGCCTCTTATGACAAAATGATCAAAGTGTTGGAGGTTTCTTCTGTGTCTTGCATAAAGGCCCTTTTTTCGTACTGATCCCTTTCACTCTGTGGCCTATAGTCTGGATGGACAATATTTGGCAAGCGGCTCATCTGACGGGTGCTTGAATGTTTGGAATGGGAAGAATGGCATACCTAACAAGGGTACCCCGCCCGTATGCCACTGTTCTCAGCTGTCCTTCGGCCAGGCATTCAAAGAGTATCGGCCGAGTTCGACTCCCCCCTCAAACCGCTGGTACGCTAACGATTGTGGTGTGGTGGTAGATCTTGACGAGTTGTACAGTATGTGCGGAGGGTATTTAGAAATTATACCCTTCGCACGCTTCTGTACCATACGGTACAACTCGTAACGATTTACCACCTTTATGCATCAGTTGCAGATTAATCCCAAAGCGGGTACCGAAGTCGCGAAGCTCCTGTTGAGGGGAGGAACGGCATGGGGAAGCAGCAAAAGAAGCAAGGCAGTTGAAGAAACGCTGGACGTCGTCCCCAAAGGCGCCATAGATATCAATCCCGACAAGGGAGAGAAGGATATCGTTTTGGTCGAAGCAATTGTTGTAATGTCGTTGTTTCTGGCTCTCTGCGAGTGTCGCGGCAGAACCCGAGGTATCCGTGCTTGGCAAGATGTGGAGGAAAGCGGCGGGGTGGGCAACAGTAACGTCGATGGCAATATCAGTACGGTGAAGCCATAAGCAGTGGGAATGTAGATGTGCATTCGTTACGCGGGGACTCCAAAGGGGAACGTTTGGGTGTTTTACTCTTGGAAGATATACCCGATCTATCCCATGGTTTTCCAGACAACCACAATCGACTCAAAAAGGATATACCGACTCAGTAATGGGGGTGGAACGAGTCAAGCCTATCTACATGTAACGAGGTTGGTGGGACAGGTTAGGCTGCACCGATGATGGCTTGGACAGGTATGTGTGGGAAGCCGTTGACAATGCAGGCACGCCGCAGCAGCCGTCATGTCCAATTCGGCCTGCTTGATTGCTGGCCTGAAGGTATCTTTTAGGGGGCGTACTTCCTTCCCCAATACTGTGTCGGTATATCCTTTTCGAGTCGATTGTGGCTATCTGGAAAACCATGGGATAGATCGGATATATCTTCCAAGAGTAAAACACCCAAGCCTTTCCCCCAATGCAGGTTTGCAGTGTTCCTGTGGTAAATTGGTGGACGCTGGTTTGCAGGGGAGAACTGCACAAACGGCTTTAGCGCTTTTATCAAGGAGACGGGAACACTTCCCTTGACGTGCACAGCGGATTCTGCGCCCCAGGAAGTATATCATAAAAACATATTGGCACGGCCATTTCAGTCACAAGATTTCGGTAGCAGGTCTTCACAGCTGGCCTTCGCAAGAGCCAGCCCAGACAATGCACCCGCGACCTCTTTCTTGACGACCTTTTCTCCGCCTCCACTGCACAGGAATTTGACAGAACCTCTGCCGGTATCCACTCAGCTCCATATCGCACCTAGCCAAATAAATCTCTCTCAGCACTGCCCCGAGCCGAACGGCAGAAATGGGACTACCGTATTATGCCCTTCTGTGCCATACCCATATACATAATAATATTAATAATACTTTACTGCATTAGTATCGGGGGTCCTGTGCAGGAACCGACTATGTTGCTAGTTAAGTTCTAGCCGGGTTGTCCACGTCGGCCACGCGCACAAGTATACAGGACATGATAGTGTTCGCCAGAGGCGACCAAATCGTGTAACTAATGCGTTGGTAAATTCTCATTCTCATTGACCGTACAGACCCTGCCATCGACATGTATGGGCTTGTCCCCATGTATAGCCTGTAGTGCTGGTAAAAATCTCAAGGAAACCCCCCAAATCCCCGATAAGTGCACTTTAAGAGGCGTGCAACGTGGAATTTCCACAGCATTTTATCGGGAACTAGACAGTAAATGAATAAAGAAACGGATAAGTAACTGAAAAATATTTGGAAGTGAATATTGCAGTTTTTTATGAATTTGAGTTGTGAAAAAAGATAGGGACAGCACTCGTTAAATGCAACTACACTCTAGCGGATTGATATAAATAAACAAAAAAGCCTTTACTTTCGTCAAGCGCACCTCTCTTGGACACGACAACATCAAACCAGAGTCATCGGTTACCTTCAACAATGGGAAAAGCGAAGCAGCTAACGGAAGAAGAAAAGGGCAAAATTTCGGCACTTTCGGTTATTGGGACTAGCGCCCGCAGCATTGCAAAACATGTCGGAAGGAGCAAGAACGTTGTCCTCAACTACCTCAAGAATATGGATACTTATGGCACAAAAAAAAGCCCTGGAAGGCCGAAAAAAATTACGGAGCATCACAAACGCAGACTCTTGAGGGAGGCTTCGAAAAATCATATGAGCTCAAGTGACCTAAAAACGCATGGGATCTTCCGGTTTGTTCGTCTACTGTCCGTAAGGCTTTAAACAATTCAGGAATTTCCAAGTATTAGAAGATGATTGGGTGTCCACTGCTTACAGAGATGGATAAAGAAAATCGAGTAAGGTGGGCTACAGAGAAAGTCACTTGGAATTATGATAAATGGCAGACTGTTTTATTCAGAGATGAAAAAAGTTTAATTTGAATGGTCCAGATGGCTACAAGTATTACTGGCACGACATACGTAAGGAAAAAAAGTTATATTCGAAAAGGCAAAATGGGGGAGGGAGTGTCATGGTTTGGGGAGGGTTTTGCTCAAGTGGATCTACGGAACTGGTTATTTTGAAAGGAAAACAAGACTCTAAGAAGTACTGTGAAACGCTACAATCTTATCTAATTCCATTTTTTGAAGAAAATTCCGGGGTGGAATGGGTGTTCCAACAGGACAATGCTCCCATCCATACATCTCAGGTCACAAAAGATTGGTTTGCTACCCATTTTATTGATGTAATGGACTGGCCCGCAAAATCACCTGATCTGAACCCCATCGAGAACTTGTGGGGTGTACTCGCTCGCAGGGTGTATGGTGGCGGTCGTCAGTACAGTAACGTGGCAGAACTGGAGTCATCAATTAGGGTGGAATGGAACGGGATTACAGTTGATTTGATGGAAGAGCTAGTGAAATCAATGCAGAAGCATTGCATTGAGGTGTTACAGATGAAGGGGTGTAAAACAAAGTACTGACTTTGTTTTGTTATTACTTTTAGTGAGGTGTCCTTATCATTTATCCCACCTTGAATACAGTAAATTTGAATTTTCTTCCTTTTTTGAATATTTTTTTTCGATATGCTACTGTCACACTATTATGTACTGTTTTACACGTGAACGGGCAGAATTTGGGAGGCTACAGTACAGTACTTCTAGCAGTATGCTAATTTAATGGGGTGTCCCTATCTTTTTTACGTATAATATAAAAACCCAACTGTAGGACATAAAAATTATTTCACACTGAATTCAGCATAAAATAGCGCCAGTGTGTATAGATAAAATTGTCCCTTGATGATATACAATAAATATAAATTGTGGGCCTCAACAAAAAATATTGTTCCACAATTCAGCATCACTATAGGACACCGGGATAGAGATTAAAATATTTGGTCAATTTTCACACCACTTTCCCTTTGAAATATTGAACTAAGTTTATCCTGTTGACTGAGATGAATCCCGAGATAAAGTACTATTCATATCCATAGGTATAGATCCATCAAATAAAAGGAGCTTGAGCATGTCAGATACAGGACTGTCCTTTTTTGTGAGCGGGTCGGAGGGATTAATTGAACCAGGTATCCATAGCATTTTCTTGATTTTGTTTGTTTCGAAATTATATCGAATTAATTGAACATCCGCTCCAATAGATTTGTCTTCACGCACACGACAAGTAGATAGAGATCTGAATAAATCTTTTGAATCAAAAGCAACATGAAGAGGAATATTGATATTGAGAATTGTACTGTAAGCTGCTGCAATAATTTTTTTCTTCCTCGATAGCTTCACCAGCAGCCAATATTTCACCAGATGCAATAGATTTAACAGGACGCTGAGATAGATGTGAATGCCAATAAATTGTATGAAATATTGAATTACAATTTAAGGAGCCAATTATCAACCCAACAATACATCCATGTTGCGCATTGGTCGATCCGGCTGGTTTTCCTGCATCACAAAAAAAACGACTGATAAATTGAAATTTCCAGAAACTTCCGAGTGCCGATACGTGCTTGTAGAACCAAACGATTTTAAATTCGGAAGCATAGAAGATTGGATAGATAAATCACGAACCAATGGATTTGACCTTTTCTGATGTAAATAACTTGCTGTAAAAGCAGGCATTTGAGATGCAACCATACCCAAATAGACAATTGAACCAATTCGCGAATTAAAAGCGAAGTTTTCAAATGGGTTCATTTCTTCATCAGGTTGTTTTCGATGATTTCTTGAAATTGAATGAGGTTGCAGTCCATTTAGCTTTTCATCAGCTGAGACATTAATTTTATAGTCATCAAAATGCATGATTGCAACTCCATTGAAATTAAAAGATCCAGGACTATGTACGATTGTACCAAGCTTATATACTTTTCCAACATCTTGGATAAATTACTTCTTAATTTTTTCGGGTCCAGTAATAAGGATATCATTGACCAATTTAACGACAAGCAGAACTAATGATCCTTTTAAACTCATGAAAAATAATTGGAGTATATATACGACTGATTTCAATCCGAGGTCAAAGAATGTATTATACGAGTGTATTTGCCATTTTGCATTCGCGTTGACTAAACCAGTAATAACCAATAGAAGCATTTTCAGAGCATTCTCGAGGAGGTCTCACATAAAACTCTCTTAATGCTGACACAGATTGTAAAAATGCAGACTTCATATCAACCTTTGATAAATTCCATTTAATAATTGCAGCAATTGATAAGAGAATTCTAAATGCCATTGGAGAACAAGATTCCAAATCAGTTCTCAAATTATTTTTCTCCTTGTCATCATTTCCATGCGGAGCAATTCGAGCCTTGCAATAATTTTTTCCATCATCCAAATTTTTTATTTTGTATAAAACGTGACTGGATATGACATTTGAGTCGGGAGGAATTTTGGAAACATGAATTTTTGAACAGGTAGTAATAAAATTATTTTCTTCCGTATTGTATGCATTTTAAATAATATGAGATGGAAGTCCAGATGCTTAATGAAGTAAACTTTCTTTAGATCCAAACCTTTTATGATAAAAACTCAGACCTTTTTGTTCAGATGATTTCAATTCCGTTCCAGGTAACAACTCAAATTCGTGCGCATCAATTCCACCATTTTCATCAATAGGAATATGAATTAAATTTTCAGGGTGTAGGGAATTAAGTTCAGATTCAGTCGGAACATGTTCGAGAGATAATATGGTTTTAGATTTTGATAAATTTCCATCACTTTCTGATTCATTATATTTTTCGACGTCAGTATTCATATTTTGGTTAAAATTACCATCATCAGAATGATCGTCAGAATTGTTTTCGCCCACATTCTTCACTTCGGTAATATTTGTTTCATCAGAAATATCTTCCACAGAATATTCAATAGACTGATTCAATAAGTCATTTGCCTTTTGAATTTGGTATACTAGTTCATTAGATGAAACGGAATGTCGGACATCTTCAATTGCCGCATGTATAAATTTTCCATTGGATCCAGGTACTGTGACGATAAGAGATTTTTTTGTCGAATCTCAATACTAGTTTGGGCGATGACCAAGATCCTCTTTTCTGATTTGGTAGATGAATAAAAATTTCCACAATATCGCCAACATTAATTGGAATATCAGTCACAGACTTTGATCTTAGAATAAGATTTAATTTCCTCTTGGCTATTAGCTCATTATGAGCTTCTCTTAAATCATTTGGTAGACTTCGAGGACTGAAATTATCGATGGGTCGACTGTGACCAGTGACAAGCTCGTATGAAGAAACAACATCATTTCCATATAGATCATTCGATATTTTGAAACATTCGAGCAATACGAACCGTACTACTTGCAGAAGAATCGGGTATTTTTAAACGGATATAAATGTCTCTCAATATGTAATGTTTTGACTCAATAGAATTTTTGTTATGGCAGCCGGAACCAATAGGACAAAATGAAATTCCTCTTTTCTCAACAGAGCTTCTGAAAATATCATTGTCAAACGCCTGATCTCCCATTAAATTGTTAGGGTCCCAAAATGGTGTTAACCAGAGAGTCTCAATACAATTAATGCAATTTTCCATCCTTAAAGAGGGCACTATTGAACCAGTTGAAACCTGGTAACCGAGTCCATAATTTGAAAAATATCCAAGTTTTCCACAAAAAATGATCCACACAAACCATTTCATTAAATCCGCGAGATATAGAGCTTAAAGATACTGCACGAGGATGATATGTTTTTTTTGTGACATCACAAAATTTGCAGGAGTCAATTATGCCTGATAAATACTTTTTGCATTCATCGTCCCATATAAAATTTCTTTGTAACAATAGTTTATATCATCATAATTTGAGTGACCACATACATGTTTGTGAACCTTATTAATTATTTTCTTCTTTTCAGACCAAGATATATTTTTTGATGTATTGATATTGTTGGAACAAATTGCTGATAGAAATGAGTTTTCAATAGTTTCGGATGATTGTATAAAAATATTTCAGGGTACATAAAAATGATGACCATGGTACACCAATGTTACTGAATCGATTGAATTATTCGCGGATTTGAGCTCGATGCGGTTGTCCGCCATATGAATGATATTTGATTTTCTTATGATTTTTCTTCCAATAACCCACTGGGATGATCCACTGATTATTAGATGCCTTATTTTAACCTGATTTCCAATGTCTGAAATAGCTGGTAAAAATATTGAACCGATCATTTTTCTTTTTTCGCTTGAGTGGTCGCCATTTCCGTTTTGTCAGAAGGGCATGTCCTTGATACATTCAGGAAGTCTATTAAGAATTCCATTCCATTCCGGTAAAATAAATTTCGAAAGTACTCGTAATTAAACAATCCCTATTCCACTATACGGTGCTCCATCATCAAGTCGGACCTCGTTATAACGTATTCGATGGAGAATCAAGCACCGTTATTACCATATGAAATGTTACAGAACCAGAATCATTTTTGTCTTTGATATTTTCTGCATTTTCCATTTTAGATGATGAATTTCAAATTGCAGTCCTGATTTCAAGTTACAGTATAAGTTAGCGTATCTGTGCTCTACTGCTAACTCTACAGAAACTCGTTTACTTGTGGGCCACTGTTTATGATTGAATGGCTTACTGCTGCAGTTTGAGATTTAGATTACTCCATAAGGACTACTTGTCAGTTGTGGCTGACCGATTTCAGATATTTTAGGTTGTACTACAAACAGTCCATGGAGATGCCGAGTCATTCCGCAACTTCGAATCCAGATTCAAAGCCCAGATATGCCGTTTCAATGCCTCATCCCCAGACTCTGTGTTGCTAAATTCCCTTACTGCATTTTTACTTCTAACGCCAAAAATGATAACAATCAACGCGTATCTGTACTTGTATCTGCAGTTTCTAGTTTACAGAGTGGCACGGCTACAGATGAGTCCCATAATGATATCAAATATGAGTCTGTTGCTGCTATCATCAGGGCATGTGACAAGGTCCAGGTATCCAGTCCTGCACATCAATCTGGCGCTCTACTGTCATATGCATTATTTAAACGGAGACAATATGGTGAGAACTACCAGAAAAAGGAACGTAGGCTTTCTCCTGAGGCATTTGAAGAAATGAAACGTAGCTCCACATGTAAAGCTTGTGGAGAAAGAGGTCATTGGTCGAAAGATAAAAGCACCATATTCTGGAATGGTATTGGAAGAATTGGAAAGTATTTTTCCGAGTATTATGCCTTCTTTTAAGGGAACCCTTGATCATCTCCCTGATTATGTTGCAGCCCTACCATATTGGCAGTATGGTTCCGGCATCCATTCTACCTAGCGTCGAAAGATCATTGGATCTATTGTTTTATCGTTGCTATTAGACAGAGGAATCGTTGTGGACATCCGTCACCTTATTATAGAAGGCTCATCGAAACGTGACGAGGCAAGCAAGCAAAATGCATATTGGCGTTAATTACCTTGAGTTTCAATTTCCAAATGACTATAGCACTAACAGAATTCAGCTCTTGGATTTCGACCATCAAAGCTACATACCAAATCATAAATTATACCATACCCAGTACCCGTCTACATATGACCCTGAATCGACTAAGATATGTTCATTCCGTGCCACCGTGACTTGGCATGATACAAAGATAATCGTTGAACGTGTCCACTCCAATGTATGTGGCCACTCCACTTACCATGAAATCAGCTGATTGCTGAAGCGCAACAAGCTTTGGGCAGATGATTGCGCCAAATATCTAGCCCAAGTCAGGTAATCCTGTGAATCATTCTCTCCTGTAAAAATCCCAAAACACAACCATCCGGTGTCCCTTGACACACTGAGTCGTTCCTTTAATCAAGTCGTCCAAGTTGATCATGCTTTTCTTGGCAGAAAAATTGCCTTCCACGTTAGGGACAGCATGTCTCGATATTCTACTGGAGATTTCGTCTCATTAACTTCAATTGATGATGCTATCCCGGTATTTGAGTCCACGTGGATGAGTCAGTAATAGGCACCAACATCCATCCAAGGCGATCAGGCCTTTGCCGCTGAAGAATTTCAGGACTACTTACCGAAACTTGGTACTGAATATCGTCCAGTTCCGGCTCGCTGACACAGTAAGAACGCAATTGAATCCAAAGACACGGTAATTCGAGATGTTTTCTTGCATCTAAAGGCAGCAAATCCTGACATTGATGAGCGCCTTTTAATTATTCAAGCTTTCGCATCTCAAATGCTCTCTACGATAACGAAGTAGCCAGCGCCCATGAGCTAGCTGAAGGATTCACTCGACCCTTGGCTGGTATTACCCTTGTACATTTGCCGAAGGAAGGACTTAACGCACAAAACGAATTGAAGGCTAGGCCCAAGGTAAATTCAATCCTATCATGGAAGGCCGTTGGAGGAAATTCAGTTACTGTTGGTGACCTCGTCCAGATATAAATTAGCCAACAGAACCGAAAGCGAGGATCTTGGTCAGCTTCTAAACCCATTCTCATCCTTATCGCTGATTCTGGTGTCGTCACGGTCGCAGGTAAACATTGCAAAACAACTCAAGCATCAATCGAGTATATGCGCTACGCTTTTAACTCCGATAATGTCCTCACCAATGCTGTCAAAGAAACAATTGACACTTGCGATGATATACTTACAGACTTGGTTGACGATCTACCTGACAACACCAGTTTCACCTCTGAGAGTCCTACCACAACCCCGCTCTCAGGTGACGTTGACCTCAATAACATCAATGAAACTAACCCAACTGCACCATAAATTCCTCACATTCTCACTCTGGCCAATTTAGAAAATGTCCCTTTTACTCCTAACAGCCCTGAGCCTCGCCAATCTGATATATCTGTTGGTATTATTGAACTTCTTCCGCACCAAGAACTGACCAACTGTGAACAGAAAGACCTCGAACAGTACTACCAACGATTTCAGTCCAAGGAATTCCTCCTCCATCAGGCCCAAGTAATACTGCCAGCTGTTCTACAGAATGCATATGATACTGAAGAAGGTTCATTTTTGGCTACCTGTTGTAAGATCCATGTATCACGAGTTCCACCTGACGTCAATGATATATCCAGTCATGTCCTGTATAAGGTCAAAAATCTTCATAAGGGTACCCGCATGTGCAAAACACGCATTGCGCCTCAGGGCAATCATGCCCGTGACCGCGACAACCTTAAATCCGACTTCAGCTCATGTGTCCCATTAGACCTTGGAGTCATCCTCTCCATTTCTGTGCTTTTTGGTTGGTTCTTAAGCAAGATTGATATTGCCAGTGCATTCCTTAAGTCCGGCCGTGCTGTCCGTGATGTATATGTCGTCCCCCTAGGAATGTTCCCGCCGCACATTTTATTGGTTATTAGAAGTGGCTTCTTATGGCCTTGAAAATGCCAATGCGAAATGGCAGTTACTGGCAGTTATAGAAATGGGTTGCTCTTGATTTTTTCCGGGTGCTACAGTAGTTGCAGCTACATCGCTTGGTTCGGTATCACAACTCTGTTCTTCGAACAATACTTTCATGGTACTGTTGCGTCCCATGGCTATATCTAATACAGACTAGGCGCGGAGATCCGGGGTGGTGGTCAGAAGTGTAAGAAGAAGTCTATAGGATGGACATCGACCAATGTCATGGACGGCGAGAAAGAGAAGCTGTCAACACCGGAGTTGGGAATGTGCGCGATCTGGAAAGTGGTCTGATTAGTGAATGAGAAGCACAGAAGCCTTAATATGGACAATTGCGTGGTAATGGATGGAGTGCAGGGGGTAATAATGAGTACATAGAAGAACAGGGTTATTCGATTGACCATCAAGAGCTTGACTTTTTGCGGTTCGGACAGTGAAAGGGACGGGGATGTATTTGTAGCGAAAAAGATGCAGGTGTGTCATGTGTAGACCTCAGGTGCCTGACTTAGTTATGGGGAGTCCAGCTGGGTTCCTAGGTTGAATTAACAGACGATCAGCCATTCCGCTGAGTGATATTGTCTCTTAGTATTCATGGCTCTATGGCCAGCTCGATGAGGCTAGAGGAGAGCGCTATTCAACGAGAAGCTTACAATAGATGATTTTTTGATGCCATTTGCTGGGCTGTTGTTGCTACGCAAAAATCCAATGTCTGAGATGATCCAATCCTGAAATGACTGTTGTGCGGCAGCCACGTCCAGCATAGTCCGTTTCCCGGAATTATGGGATACTTTTGAAATCAAGTTGTAGAAGAAATTGTTGTCAGTCAGAAGTTGGATTGGGATATTGCGTGGGAGAACATCCTGTAGGAACTAGGAAATCGCGGTAGCCTTGTCCATTATATATCGGCGAAGGCAATCCCTTTCTGTGACAGCGCGGAACGTGTGACACGTCTGCATTTGTAGGAATTGGAAACAAGAGGGACCGACCTATTTTGCTTGTCCGCAAGGAAAATAATGAATCTGCTGGCGCGACATGTCAAAGTTGTTGGTGAAACTAGATTCAGAGTAATCAACTATGCGTAGTGAGCTCTAATCAAGGTGGGTAATTTAAAGGCCAGAAAAATTTGTGATAGCGGCCTTAATCGCTTTATTTAAGCCGCGAATTACTTCATACTAGCTCTCATCCCACATTGATTCCTTAATCTGCACAAGTTGCTCGATATCGAGGAAAAAATTGAGGTCGGGAACTAGAAAGCAAAGGGAACTTCAGTCGAGCCTAGCGAAAACTTTGAGAAATTCGTGAAGGGCCAAAAGAATAGATGTTTTCACAGAAATCGTATTTGGTTTATCACGAAAGTACAAGCAGGGAGTTAACCCAGACGAAAACTTGTGAGATCAGTAGGGAATGTTGACCCACTTGCTAGCTACACAAGCATCTGTGCTCCATAGACTGAAGTGGGAACATGCACGCCCTTGACATTCAGATGTGTGATGGAGAGGGTGGAAAGCATCTGCATTGAGAATCGGATGAAGAGTGAGAATATCAAAAGTGGATCCCTCGTTTGTGGGTACTATCTGATTGATCATTTATACGTAGCATTTTTTATGCGATCTATGGCTGTGAAGTTGCCCTCCACAGGTAGGAAGCGCCGAAACAGAAATGGGGACTTGGGCATATCATTTGACGTGTATTATGCTTCAGATACACATGAGAAGACCGCACTTTCACACTGTGTACTACTCCGCATCGACTTTAAACAACATTTATATTTGGTTGCTAGAGTGCTTTCTAGAGTAGAATATATGACCAGGGTAATCTTTACTGAAGAAAGTATCAAAAAGGACAGCCTTTCTATTTAGTGGGGAAAAGATATTTTCAGCCATCCCGAAACGCATATATGTGTGCAGTTTGTAATCTTTTTGATATCAGAGTAATCAGCTCAAAGAAGGTCATCGAAATAGGCCCCGCTGGGCCCTTAAGGGTTTCATATTGTGAAAATTGACCAGATATTTTACTTTTTATCCCCGTGTCCTACATTGATGCTGAATTGTGGAAAAATATATTTATTGAGGCCCACAAGTTATATTAATTGTGAGTCATCAAGTAATAAATTTATGTATTTTGCACTGGTTCTGTTTTATGCTGAAATCAGTGTGAAATAATTTTTATGTCCTACAGTTGTGGTTTTTATATTATATAGGCTATAAATATTCCATTTATGCTGCCAACAAATTATAATATGGATGAGTGCTTACCTGGAAAGTACTGCAATAACTATTGCTGAACCTGAATCATGTCTACCAAAATTATTGTACGGCTTACCTGATTTTTGTAGCAGGTTCATCCTAGTGTAGAGTATAAGTAGTCCCAGGTTGTTAGAAATACTTTTCTATATCCTCGGGCCATCGAAATAGTTCCCCTCGATCAGCTATCATTAAATTTGGTTTTCTATTCATTGTTCATTCTAAGTCCAATTGTTGCATTTATTGATTTATTCAAGTTGGAGCTGTTTATTTTTTGGATCTACCTATCCTAATTATTTGGCATATATTACATGAAATAATAAAACTTGCAGTCGAGAAAACTAGGGTACATACAAAGTTCTTTCTGAAGACGTTTGTCCATTGTAGCTTGCAACAAGTCGTCGACAGTACATAAGTCGCAAAGTGGATTCAAAAGCTTGAAGCAATGAAGTTCGAACTCGAAAACCAGTTTTTCAGTGTATATATCTCCAGGAAATAGTTCCATTGATTGGATGTATGCCAGGGAATAGCGGCTGCTCAGACCTTGAAATCATCCAAAACGGCGAGGGCAACTTGTAGAAACACGGAATGCGGTTGTAATATCTCTGACGTACGAACTAGTGAATTTTTCATGCGATCGAGTTGCACTCCTGTCACCTAAATGGACTTGTATTTGATTATTCAATCGACTGTTTTCTGATGGCAGGGAAAAAGCGTCCGCGTAGTTCATTTCCTTTATGGGGGGTTTCTTCACGAAGCATGGCCTAAAAGTCACCTCTTTCGAAAAAACCCTTTATTTACTTTCGATTCGCTTCTGCCATGATAGGGTATGTGGCTCGTGGACTATGAACATCAGTAACTTCACTCATGAACACATGCTCTTCTAAAGAGGGGTACGTTCTCCATAACTAGGATACGATATCGCAAAGGAATAAATGGGAGGCTTCAGGGGGAGAAGGGTAAGGCTCGACTTTGGTCAGGTTGAATGGGAGGATATTTTCGGAGTTTCTTAATCAGATATTGATGAGCTTCTTGTCCAACGCAATAGAATAAAAAAATGAAGACAGGTCCACTTATCCATGCGATTGTTCACAGACTTGTCTATCCAGACAAGAAGCTTTTCACAGATTGCAAAAGTATGGCATCATGAGGGCGGACTCTTATGCATAAGTGACCTCCAAATGTAAAAGGAGGCCATTTAGTAGCGCATTTATTTACCAGCCAATTCAACCAGGCGGCATCTATCTTGCACTGCTGCTCGTTGGAGCGGAGGGGAGATAGAGAGGTTGCAATGTTCGCCGAACCCAAGAACTGAAGTAAAAAGCCCCAAAGGTCCGAGCATGTCATTCATCTCCTTTACTGAGCCAGCCCCTCTTCTCGATTCCTCGTCGCTACTTGTATCGCTTCAGAAACGTGTTACGAAGCGGAGCGTGGTGGTGGTCGCGGGGTTACTTATGCTAGCGATAAATCCACCTTGGCTTCAGCGTCCAAATTGAGGTCTACTCAGCAATTCAACGTGAAAGTAATGGTTGAGCGGAGAAAGATCCTATTCGCTTTTTTGCTTTTTTCCTTTTTCCGTTTTGTCGCGGTGGCTGCAGCGACAGGCTATTTATGTGGTCCGAGGAGTTATTGTAGCGGTCGAGCAAGTTTGAAATAGTACGCAGCGCGCAATTTAGCCGACTGGTTTCCTTATACCTCTATGCAACTAATCACAGTAGGTTCTTCTCTCCAAAATACTTTATGAAAATGCGGCAGGGCTGGAAACGACATGCCTAGGCCAATTCCACTGTCCAGCGAGAGCTTTAAATAACATATTTCATGCGACGAGCATGTAGTTTTTTATTCTTTGTTCTATTTCTGTCTTGATAAGAATATCAGCAGCGTTGGATAGTGCAATGAATTCTCTCTTTCGTAAACTCGATATCCCCCTTGGATCTTCAAGGTCGATGACAAAAGCAATGCATTCATCACTGGCACTTGGTAAAAAAAAGTGCGCCAAAGTTTGTTTCTTGGCCACCTGATATTTGTGAAACTCGTGCGTAATTCCATTGGTAGGTGAAGCCACTGTTCCGCTGCCATCTCCGCGATGACATTTGTTCAACTGTGCCAGTTTCATGATTCGGGACCAGGTGCATTTGATTTTCGTGTCCAATTTGTGAAACTCAGAACGTGATGACCCGCCTAAATCGTGAGAGCATGACCGAGCAGCGTCGGCAGCGGATTCGGGATGCGGATGCGGGCTTGCGGATGCAGCGGGTGGTTATCGAGTGGCAGATGGCGCTTGTGCGGAGAGTGTAAAATATTTATTGTAAAATATTTATTGTAAAATATGCTGGTGTAGGGATACTTGTACAGTTGTGATTCGTCCCGAGAAAGTATCTGGGCGTGCTGTAGCACTTGTCACACACGGTATTCGAGCAAGTAGTCTTGGTGGAACAGTACTGTACTGTATATTGTTGGAATATGGGTGGACAGCAGCATTGCGACGCGAGATGGCCACTGGATTCCAGGGGTAACCTTTATGCACCCACCCAACAGCCAAACCTCCCCCAAAAATGTCGCCCCAACAATAAAACACTTGGCACAACCCGGTTGGTCACCCTCCATACACTACGAGCCCTACACTATTTCTTCACTACACTAGTGCAGTGTCCACATTCCGCCAAAGTTAGAGTGTCTGCCCCGCCCCTGTCGGATACATCGCCGCCCCACCCGCCCCAACCACGCCGCCGCCAACGCCTGCCCCTCGCCCTGCCACTGCCGTCCCGTCGCGTTGCACCACCCCGTCCACCACCTCATACTGCGGCACACCCCGTCCCACCCCATACCCCTTTCCCTCACCCTGTCCATAACCCTGCCACCCCGCCTGCATCCCCCCACCCACTCCCACTCCCACTCCCACTCCCACTCCACGCCGCGCAGACACATCATCCCCCCCCACCCTCCAACTCCGCACCTTGATACAAACCACCACAAACACAACCCCCACCACGGCCCCCACACCCACCGCAATCAACGCAATCGTCAAACCAGGCAACCCCTCATCGAAATCCACCGGCCCATTCACACTCACCGTATCCTCGGCCGCTGTAAACAACGCCCCATTCTCTTCAATCCACCGCCGATAAAACGACACCCGCGTATACACCCCTGGCGAATTTCTCAGCGCACACCCGCCACGCCCAAACGACACGATCCCTACCACCACGGCATTGTCCGACTCGTCATACTGCACCAAGGGGCCGCCGCTGTCGCCAAAGCTGTACGCCGTGGACATGGGGGGGTTAGCGTTAGTGTTACTGTTAGTGTGCTGTCCATGTGCATGTGAGACAAGTATGGATGCGTGCATGCGAGTGTGAGTGTGAGTGGGACGTACCAAGAGTCACACGGCCTGGCGCGATACCCCGCGCAGATCTGAGAGGCCAGACTGACCCCCGGGATGTTTCTAGTGCAGTATGAATTCGGCGTCACCGGCACGTCCACCTGTCGCAACAACCCTCTCTCATCAAACGGTTCTCGACCCGGCGCCGCATTCGAGCTCCCATAACCCACGGGGCGTGCGAAATCCAGCGGGCGAGGCACACCCGGGTTGACCGACAGACGCATAAACGAGGCGTCCGACGGAGCGGGCCTTGACAGTCGGATGAGCGCAATGTCATTGCGCAGGGTGCGGCGTGAAAAGGCGGGGTGGATGATGGCGCGCTCGACGGTGTGTGCAAACGGCGAGGTGCGGGGGCGGCGCGGCGCGGCAATGGCGACGGTGGTGAGCGTGGTGGGGTTGCAATGGGCGGCGGTGAGGAGCCACAGGGGGGAGAGGAGGACTGCGGTGCAGCCGGACGTGGCGTTGAGAAAGAGGTCGGGGGTGGAGAGGGCGGCGAGGGAGACGCGCAGATCTGGCGTGGTGATGTCGCCGTTGATGATGCGGGGGTTGAGCGCCTCCGGGTTGTCTTGGGGGAGGATGATGGGGCAGGTTGAGGAGCGCAGGGTCGGGGTGAGGGCGGAGTGGGAGGGGTGGAGGAGGAGGGTGAGTAGGAGGGGGAGTAGGAGGGGCATTGTGGGAGAGGGACTTTGGGGGGATGGAAGCTCAGCGGCGCAGGACGGCTGGCAGTGGGGCGCTGGATAAAGGTGGGGCGGATGTCTCAGGGGTGGAATAGGGGAGTAGGACAGTCTGTCTTTTGCTTGGTTGGTGCGTGTAGTGCTGTGCATTACAGTATGACGTCATGGAAATGGGAGAATCCAATCTTTCTACGCTCACCATGATCTACCATACCGTACCGTACTGTACTGTACTGTACTGTACTGTACTGTACTGCAATAACCCCAACCCTTTACTACGCTCGCATTACAGTCATTTCCTTGTGGTCGCGCACTGTAAGCATTCGGATACGAGGTCGACTTCTTATACCCCTGATTGTACAGTACTTACTGTGCTGTACTGTCTACACAGCAAACACTAGAGACTTTCACCCTCTTCAAGTTGGGGTTGCAACAACTGCCGCCACCGACTCGATGGTCCACAACTGGACTGTGTTCGAAAATTGGCAGCGAGAGTACTGCACTCGCATGTATTCCGACAACTCCAGCAATTGTTGAACGCTACTCAAGCTTGCTCATTTTGCTCCATCAACAGCTTTCGCTTGGAATTAACGGCTCTCCCTTTCATGCTTTCTCTGGAAACTATTGGCACCACAAAGTTTTTTCTACACATGTTCATGACTTGATCACTGCGATCAATTTCGTACCATTGCTTCAAAAGACAGCGGTTCACATCAGATACCAACCACTCATTGAAGACATACAATATATTCTTTCAGTCGTGGTCTTTCCTGACGCCATTCGAAACGTCGACTATGCCCAACTTGGAATCATTGCAGCTTTACGGATTGGGAAAATTAAACTTGGATCTATTTTCCATGCTTACACTTGATCTTCGCAAGAGTAAAAAAGACCCGTAAAGTAGATTGGTACAGCACCATTTTAGCAGCAGATAGAGAAAAGGATATTGGTAAAAATTTATGCAACGCTTTCAAAGAATTGCTGGGTTTGGATGTCGATTTATTAGCTGCACTTGACTCTAAGAATTTGTTTGAAACTCCCTCTATATGTCGTAATTCCGTCGAGTGTTTTATCTGGCCAAATATAGGCGTGATTGAACACAGATTCAAGGCGCAAACAACCAAATTGCTCGGATTCCTGGATAGTGCCCTCCTTAGGGATGGAAAAGTGCATTAATTGTATTGAGACTCTCTGTTGAACACCGTTTTGGGGCCCTAACAATTTAATGGGAGATCAGGCGTTTGACAACGATATTTTCAGAAGCTATCTTGAGGTAAGAGGAATGCCTTTCTGTCCTATTGGTTCCCGCCGCCACAACAAAAATTCTATTGAGTCAAAACATAAAAATATTGAGAGACATTTATGTCCCTCTAAAAATATCCGATTCTTCTGCAAGTAATACAGTGCGTATTGCTCTAATGTTTCAAATATCGAATGACTTATATGGAAATGATGTTGTTTCTTCATACAAGCTTGCCACTGGTCATACTCGACCCATCGATAATTCAGTTCTTCAAAGTCTAATAAATAATTTAAGAGAAGCTCATAATGAGCTCATAGCCAAGAGGAAATTAAATCTTATTCTAAAATCAAAGTCTGTGACTGATATTCCAATTAATGTTGGCGATATTGTGGAAATTTTTATTCATCTACCAAATCAGAAAAGAGGATCTTGGTCATCGCCCAAACTAGTATTGAGATTCGACAAAAAATCTCTTATCGTCACAGTACCTGGATCCAATTGAAAATTTATACATGCGGCAATTGAAGATGTCCGACACTCCGTTTCATCTAATGAACTATCATACCAAATTCAAAAGGCAAATGATTTATTGAATCAGTCTATTGAATATTCTGTGGAAGATATTTCTGATGAAACAAATATTACCGAAGTGAAGAATGTGGGCGAAAACAATTCTGACGATCATTCTGATGATGGTAACTTTAACCAAAATATGAATACTGACTTCGAAAAATATAATGAATCAGAAAGTGATGGAAATTTATCAGAATCTAAAAACATATTATCTCTCGAACATGTTCCGACTGAATCTGAACTTAATTCCCTACACCCTGAAAATTTAATTCATATCCCTATTGATGAAAATGGTGAAATTGATGCGCACGAATTTGAGTTTATACCTGGAACGGAATTGAAATCATCTTAACAAAAAGATCTGAGTTTTTATCATAAAAGGTTTGGATCTAAAGAATTTTTACTTCATCAAGCATCTGGACATCCATCTCATATTATTGCAAATGCATACATTACGGAAGAAAAAAATTTCTCACTACCTGTTCAAAAATTCATGTTTCGCAAAGTCCTTCCGATTTGAATGTAATATCCAGTCACGTTTTAAACAAAATAAAAATTTTGGATGATGGAAAATATAATTGCAAGGCTCGAATTGCTGCGCATGTAAATAAGGACAAGATAATTTCATATGGGACGATGAATGCAAAAGTGCAAATACACTCGGATAATACATTCTTTGAACTCGGATTGAAATCAGTCGTTTATATACCCCAATTATTTTTCATGAGTTTAAAAGGATCATTAGTTCTGCTTGTCGTTAAATTGGTCGATGATATCCTTATTACTGGACCAGAAAAAATTAAGAAGCAATTTATCCAAGATCTTGGAAAAGTATATAAGCTTGGTACAATCGTACATAGTCCTGGATCTTTTAATTTCAATGGAGTTAAAATCATGCAGTTTGATGACTATAAAATTAATGTCTCAGCTGATGAAAAGCTAAATGGACTGCAACCTCATTCAATTTCAAGAAATCATCGAAAACAACCTGATGAAGAAATGAACTCATTTGAAAACTTCGCCTTTAATTCGTTAATTGGTTCAATTGTCTTTTTGGGTATGGTTGCATCTCAAGTGTCTGCTTTTACAGAAAGTTATTTACATCAGAAAAGGTCGAATCCATTGGTTCGTGATTTATCTATCCAATCTTCTATGCTTCCGAATTTAAAATCGTTTGGTTCTACAAGCACGTATCGGCGCTCGGAAGTTTCTGGAAATTTCTATTTATCAGTCGTTTTTTTTTGTGATGCAGGAAAACTAGCCGGATCGACCAATGCGCAACCTGGACGTATTGTTGGGTTGATAATTGGCTCCTTAAATTGTAATTCAATTTTTCAAACAATTTTTTGGCATTCACATCTATCTCGGCGTCCTGTTAAATCTATTGCATCTGGTGAAATATTGGCTGCTGGTGAGGCTATCGAGGAAGAAAAAAATTATTGCAGCAGCGTACAGTACAATTCTCAATATCAATATTCCTCTTCATGTTGCTTTTGATTCAAAAGATTTATTCAGATCTCTATCTACTTGTCTTGTGCCTGAAGACAAATCTATTAGAGCGGATGTTCAATTAATTCGATATAATTTCGAAACGAACAAAATCAAGAAAATGCTATGGATACCTGGTTCAATTAATCCCTCCGACCCGCTCAAAAAAAAGACAGTCCTGTATGTGACATACTCAAGCTCCTCTTATTTGATGGATCTATACCTATGGATATGAGTAATATTTTATCTCGGGATTCATTTCAGTCAACAGGATAAACTTAGTTCAAAATTTCAAAGAGGAAGTGGTGTGAAAATTGACCAAATATTTTAATCTCTATCCGGGTGTCCTACAGTGATGCTGAATTGTGGAACAATATTTTTTATTGAGGTCCACAATTTATATTTAATCTGAATCATCAAGGAATAATTTTATCTATATACACTTGCGCTATTTTATGCTGAATTCAGTGTGAAATAATTTTTATGTCCTACAGTTGGGTATTTATATTATACAGGCTATAATTATTGCATTTATGCTTCCAGCAAATTATTATCTGGATGATTGCTTACCTGGAAAATACTGTAATAATTATTGCTCAACCTGAATTATGTCTACCAAAATTATTGAACGGCTCACCTTATTTTTGTAGCAGGTTCACCCTGGTGTAGAGTATAAATAGTTTAGGTTGTTAGAAATATTTTTACATCCTTGGGCTATCGAAATATTCCCCTCGATCACCTATCATTAAATTCGGTTTTCTATTCATTATACATTCTAAGTCCAATTGCGGCATTTATTAATTTATTCAAGTTGGAACTATTTATTATCATTTGGATCTACCTATCGCAATTATTTTGCAACTAAGCGATTGGACTGATTATACAACTGTATGCCTATCCTCGGGACGCCGATCCTGAACGCCGGTATGCACCTCAGACCTCCCTTTCTAATGCTGTAAACGTCACCAAAACTTTTGACTCCACGGAGCCCGGTGGCGTTTGTCAGAGTCCAGCAATGCAAGACTGAGAGAATTTGTCCGTTTGAAAATTGAAAAGTTGAACTCGCCGGCGGAGCTCCGTTCTTGAGAATTGCGTAGCGGCGATGAGGGAAGCCCAGGACGAGTTTGGTTTCCTCATCGATCACCTCAGAGAAAGCCAGCGGAGAATCACCAGGCGTGACGGGGCACGTGTGGTGAACCGAATGACGTGAAAGGAGAAACAGATCGTTGAGTAGGTTGGTACCGCGCACAGAGCACCGGGGGAAAAGTAAAGAGCCAGAAGGGAAGGTGAATATGGTCCGAAATATAGCGATGTGTGTCAGGGAAAGCGATCAGCCCGATCCAAGGGATCGGTCGTCCGGCGCGCCGATGGTGGGAGGGGAAGAGCAGCGCGCGCGTGAGTAGGGAAGAGGATGTAGTGGGTGATCAATGGTCAAAATTATAGGCTCCAGCTTGGGGCCCATTGCCCCATGCTTAGCTGGGTTGCCCTAACTTCATCATCTGTTTCTGGTCACTCCCAGAAAGAGAGGACTAAATTCCAGTAGCAGCTATGCAATCAAGTTCCAGCAAAGTTTGATAAAAGCGGCATCTCCTAAATACGGAAAAAAGTTTGAAGGGTAAACTGTGGGAAGAGTTCAATTTGGACTACTGCTACCCATGTGACTTTACTATTGAAATAATGAAAATCTTTCACTCACTGTGGAGTTCCGAAACCCGGAGGTTTGAAGCAAGACCGGATATCTGAATCTTTCAACAAACGCTTTTTCTTAGAAAAAATCAGTCCAATTTCTCTGCGGGAAACTTCACTCCACTTTTCGTGCCCCATTCAACACAGTTCCATCATCTGAATCTGGTTCCGCTGCTTCTTTACCATCGACCACATTCCAAAGTTTAACTGTTATACCGTCGCTGCATGTTGCCACCTTGAACCTCTCAGGCTCACACCAAGCTATACACGACGGGTGTCCGTCGAGGTGTCCCTCCAACCGTAAAAACGGATCCAGTATACCATGTGCAGCTCTGTCTGATAGATCCCATATGTAAGAGTAGGAGTCCGAACTTCCAGACATCAAGAAGTCACCACAGGGCGAAAGTCTCGACTGGATATTGAAGGATGTCTGTGCATGCCCTTGTAGTATATGAGTGTGTCCAAATCCCAATGCATTGACATCATATAAATATATCATAGAATTGGTGCAGCTCACCGCCAATCTTCCATCCACCGCATGTAAGCTCGCAATTCCGTTAACGCAGCTGCGCCCACCCTCAATTCCTGGCACTGCCAGCTCCAAGCAACTCCTTTTGTTCATGTTTCGTACATCCCACACCTTCATAGTTCCATCTACACCACCACCGGAAAACAATTCTGTCGGTTTCACCCAGGCAAGACTGGTCACGCTTTTCCATCTATTCGTCAGATTTCTCTTGCGCTTCCTCGAAGGCTCTTCATCTAATCCTTTTTGGACGGTATGTGCATTATCGATTGCCAGGACAGGCTTTTGGAACAGCCGGATCCTACTGTTGCCAGGGGTATACACCACCGGCAATCTGAGGTCGAAAAAACGAATGGACCCATCTGTTGATGCAGTCGCCAAAACGAAATCATTTCCCGGTTGAGAGCGAATAGATTTGATGCTTCCCTGCTCTACTTCTACATGCGAGATGGGGCTCGTAGAGTCGATATCAAAAATCCCCACTGTCCCATCAGCCGACGCTGTGGCGACCTGAGTATCATTCTTAAGGAAAATTCCATCGAAGATGGCTTTGCTGTGAGCCCAGAACCTTGCAATTGGGAAGCAGCTAGGAGGTCCTCCATTCACCTGGTCCCGAAGACTGCGTGTTGTATCTAGCACAGTAACCACGCCGTCTTGATCGGTAACAAGTAGGGCGTGACCAGACTTGAGGGAACTGGAAAAAGCTAGAGAGAAAGGTTGAGAGAAGAAATAGGCGCCCGTAGAGCTTACATTCCATAAGACGTATTCATCTTCGTATGTTGTGCTTAAACCGTCAAGAAGAAAAGAAAGGCTTGGAACTGTATCAGCGGCCATAGTTTCAGATGAATGTTTAAAAAGGGATAAAAGTCAGTTGAGCGAATAGGAAATATGTGGCTGATGCGTTAGGTAAGCATCATCCACGTCGGACATACAAGATACGGACACGAAAATGTGCTCGTGGTGAAGGCCACTTGGTTGGAATTGATAACTTACATCGATAGGGTTGACCAAGCTCGCGGGCTTGGGACGCCTTGAAGAAGCTGCGGGGGCCTAGTGAGATCATAATTGATGAGATGGGAAAGCAGCGTAGCGAAAATCAACGAGCGCACAGTGACTAATAGAAAAGACTACAGGGGACCGAGACTTTTGGGAACGGAGACCGAGGATTTTGATGTTGTAAGCTTAGACAGCGATAGGAAAAGAAAGTAAGGAATCAAAAAGCAGTTGTTGTAGATGTGAACAGAGCCGGAGTTACGAGCTTTCGTTTCTTATATAAGTTGCGAACGCACCAGTATTCGAGAGTTCAATTGTTGGACGAAATGACAATAAGCTGCATCCTGCCGGAGGTGTTGGGACGGAAAGAAAAATTCGGAGCTCATAGTATTCAAAAAAGCGGTACCTCAGAGGGCTTCCATACTGTTTTCGTACTGTCGGAAATATGCATTTTACAAATAGTGGGAAATGTTCGAAAATAATATTCTGCGGCCTTTCGCAGCGAGGCAAGGCAGAAAATTTTTGTCAAATCCAAATATTGAGTTAAAAATAACCATCTTCCCCTCTTTGACGGATATGATAAAACGGGAAATGTTTGGGTAGTTTAATATTTGGAAAGTATAAGACAGTGTCCTTTTTCTTAAGCCACTCTACTGTATAAACCTAGAGGTCAATAGAGGGAAATTAGGGGGCATATTTATTGCCGGATTTGGGAGGGCTGTGAAACGGGGGAATTCTCGGGGACAATATCTTTAGTGGGTAGAGAAGCACTCGTGTGCGTAGGGCGTGAATAGAATGCAAAGGGACTACTTTTGAGAACCTGATGGGCTTATATCCCTTGCATTCCAGAAGACAAATCGCGTAGACAGGTTGTGGTTCTCCTGGTGGGTACGAGTGTTACGACGTACTGCGCCACGGGTAGTGAGTTTTGGAGGTGGGCTTGCTCATGGGAACCTACCTTCCCGTGAGCATGACTCCCTCGACATTTTACAATATCGAGGTTCTTGTTAGTCTCCTCCGCCTGTTCCGCAACCCGAAAATGCACTGGAGCACGTAGTGTACAGTAGATGTGCAGCCTAGTACAAAATGACGTACTGCTGAACTCTTGCAACCGACCATATCTTTCAAATATTAAATCACCCCACATTTTCCCCCTCTTGGAAGACATATCCGATCTATCTTTCAATAAAGTGCTTTGCGTCATTTGTCTGTACTCCGATTTTATGTAAACAGGGGAGATGACATATTAATCGGGGGAAATATGGGGTAGTTTGCATCGTGGGGGGAACGTTTGGGTGTTTTACTCTTGGAAGATATATCCGATCTATCCCATGGTTTTCCAGACAACCACAATGGACTCAAAAAGGGTATACCGACACAGTATTGGGGACGGAACTGCGCTCCCTAAATGCTACCTTCAGGCCAGCCATCAAGCAGGCCGCATTGGACATGACGGCTGCTGCAGCGTGCCTTTGCATCAAAACCCCCCGAAGCTTTCCGTACGTCTCCAGTGCCCTCACAGCCACGTTCCTTGCCACGTCATTTAGCACTGCACATGCATCCGGGTGCCAACCTCCAAGAGTGGAGATTGGCACAGGCACGAGCCTACCTCTGGTGGAGGTCGCGATAAAGGATTGACATCTTCTCTGCTTTGCATTTCGCGCCGCATTCAGAGAGGACATCGGGTTGAAGGCCCTCACTCCTCTGTTGGAGGGAACGAGGGGGTTCACGACGGTAACATCGAAAAAGTCGGTCCCTCCGCTGCTTCCCATTGCCTGGATGTCTGTTCTCGTGCGGTGGAGACCATGGCGTGGCTCTACAACAGGAAGACGAGCAGCTCTTGCCAGGTCTTTCGCGAGAAGGGTTACTTGGCGATCGCGTCGGTTGATCCTTTGGGCTCCATGCAAGCAGTGCATCAGATGATCGCCATGTATATCGAGTGTGTCCGGGCAATTCCTTCTCGGGCATGGCGTGTCAGGGTGAAAAAGTGGGACTTGACAGTAGTATTGAAGCCACACCGAGAATTCTCGAGGGTCAATGCTTGTCTGTAGTAGTCCGGGGCATGGGGGACAATACACCCATTCCTTGACTCCCGGGAGGGCCATAGACGAGCGAAACGCCTGCCTCCTCGAATCCCCGAAAGGAATTTGTTCTTGCACTGCTTCATGGATTGCGTCCGTCAGCGTATTTGCGAGGGTGTTTTTTGCGAGCAAATTACACTGCACGGGATAATCCTAGACGGCAGGCAAGAGGTCGACCACCTCCGATGGGCATCTGCAGCTACTTCGTATGTTCCTAGCTCCTTAATCGGCGTTGGGAGCAAGGTCTTGCAAAGCTTGCTAGATGATGAGCTAGAAGGCAAGAACGCCGCAGCCGCGATGTTCTTCGCGGAGGTGAGTCCGATCCCAAGAGATGGTTTTTTCTTGCCCTTTGGTGTGACCGGCAGCTGGAGTTCTCGGAATACTCCCGAATCCAGTACTCCCCCTGCCAATTTTCGAACACAGTCCTCCATCATTCTGTCGAACTCTTCCGCTCCTTCTCCAGTGCAAGACGGGTGCACTACCCGCAACAAATACCCTACTTTGCAAACGCCAAAACAGTTACGCGGTAGCTGGAATGCCACTTGCCTATTCTCAAGGTCAGCAATGGTCTCGGGGAATGGTCTGAGGGATGAGACATGGTTCGTAAAGGACCGTGTGGTGTATTCCTTAGTCCCGTCTGGGTAGAGACTCTGTGCTGACCCTGGAGGGCTGTACGCCACCAGACGGTGCACTTCGGCAGCGACAAGTGCAGTCCTCGGCTTTCAGCATCCACGGAGCGAAGTACTTCGATGGCTTTGACGAGTTGGTCGTGGCGCCCGATAATGTACCCGTCATCGTGGTACCACAGTTGAAGTAACAACTTTGCCAAGTCTCTGTTCTCCCCTTCCTCTGAGCTGAAGAGTTCTTGTATTTTGAGGATAATAGGGTGCAGCACCAGGTCGAAGAGGAGGCCTCCAAGGTTGTCTCCCTGCTGGGTCCCGCAGACGCTTCTTATAGTTTGATTACCTATCTACAGGAGTGCGGGCTCGTTTGCACAGCAATATGAGATCCAAGGCTGTAACTCTGGGAATAGCTGTCTCACCGCGGACAGAAAAGCGGGTCTGCTGCACATATTAAAGGCTTTCTTGAGATCGACAGTCAATAACCCATATGCTGGGTTACTGCCGTGCTCCTGAACGACTCGTCGGATTCCGTGTACGACTGTGTCGGTACCCGACTTTGTGGCGATACCCACTTGGAGAGGTTGGAGGTAGTCTTCCGCCTTCTCGGACATTCGCTTCATTAAGCAGCTACGGATATATCTTCCAAGAGTAAAACACCCAAACGTTTCCCCTTAAGCAGCTACCGACTAACCTGTGCAGCGTCTCCCCAACGGCGATTGGCCTGGGCGACATGTCGTCTGACACTTCTAGTGAGGGGAATGTAAACGGAATTCCAGATTAATTTGTTTTTGACAGTTTCTAAATCGCAAGGGGAGATGGGAGACGCGCCATAACTAAGTTTTTTTGTGGACATCTGAGTAATTCCGACATGGTCCTCAGATTTTCCGTGCTTCAAATGGATAGCTATTGTCTACTCTTCTGCTCGCCCACGACTGGATTCAATGTCTTTCGTCTTCTGGAGGTAATCAATGCTCAGCTCGGGAAACTTCATCTTTCATCCTTACCAACCACATCAACTGCCACTATCGATGATGGTGGCTCGATTAAGCTGGAAGCCATGGCATGAGAATTTTCATCCTGTTAGAGGTCGACGCGAGTGCGCGATCAGAGGCGCCCCTGCGGAGGTATCTCCCGAGCCCCATCACACGTAGTGACTCATTTTGATCAGTCAACGCGTGACCGACGGTGCCAACGCGTGAGAAACGCCCGAGTTCTAGTGAAAACACTGCGCCACATCCCACAGGTCAGGTGCTTGCATCACCGCGGACAAGGGACCCAATGCACACGCCTGCTTGGCAGCGAAAGTATTGCAGGGACATACCGTACACGCACGAGGCATTATCGCTCGCTCTGTACCGGGGCCCCGACTACAGTGAGTGCATCTTACAGTCCCCCAAATACCAGGGGCCGGCTGCACTGTGCAGTGTGTGATCAACCACGCCCGAGGGAGGCTGTACTGTACATTGCGTAACACATCGAACCCGCCGGCGGTTGCACAGCGTGAACTGGAGTTAAAGTAAATGCAACCTGCTGAAAGCAGATTCGTGGAGCTCACGCAGCGTTTTTGTCTATCCGGATCTTCCATCTTTCGCTTCCTCCCTGGACTTCGACCACATTCTCCTTACCATTACTACTCAGTGATCCAGGTGAACTTATTACCCACACGAGACTTCTATATATAACTGCAACACGGCTATCTATTACACTATAGCCTAGTAATTCAACAGGAGCAATTTCCTTTCCTTCAAGACAAGAACTTCTGATACCAGTGAAAAGGAGTTACTTCGTGTTTGTCACATTTCCCTTCTCCTCGAATACGTTTCCATCTCCGTCAATGGATGATGTTGTGTCAAGACCCCTGGAACAGCCTATTCTACCTGATTTTCGTAGAATTATTCTATAATTGGTACTGAGTATGAATTTGGTCTACAAAAAATATTATACTACTGTAATCGTCTCTGCACTTTTCTATTCTGATCTAAAGTATAAATATTCTTAGAATGTTAAAAAAATTTAGCAAGTCCCGGGCAATCGAACTATCTCCGTCGATCAGCTATCCATAAATAATGGGTTTTCTTTGATTTTTATTCTCAGTCTATTCAGGTAGTTTTCGTATTCATTTATTTTGGAATTATCTATTTTGGATCTGGATCCTTCATTTAATTTTTAAATTCACAGTCTCCATTGACAGCTGTGATGCATCCTATATTTCATCCCCACTGCAAATACAGCACCTTTAGCCTCAGCACCATCCTGCCCACACGGGAAGAAAACACCCAACCTTCTGCAAGCACTGGCGCCATCATTCATGAAATGTTCATCCAGTTAACGCCTCTACACCGTCACAGAATCGCCCCTCACGGACGTACCACAACTCGTTCCACTCCGTGTATGTGCAAACAACTTTGATCCGATTCAGTCTCTCAGCCTTACTATTTGATAAAGGGCTGTAAGGTGCCACAGATTCGCTGCGAGTGCCTCGTTCGATCAGCCAATGTCGCAAGTCATTAGAAAGGTATTCCTTTGCGTTGTCAAACCTGACCGATTCTATGTGCTTGCCTAAAGAAGTTTCAAGCTCAATCATCGTCTGCTGTAATGACTCTGATACTTGAGGACGTCTCTCCGGAAACATTACCATCGGGTACGCACTCGCTTTTCATATGGCGTAATGTAATAGCGAGACCCTCCTACAGATGATATACGCATGGATCCAACAACGTCTGTGTGTACAAGATCTCCAGGCTCCCGACATTCATTACCAGTCTGGCGTATTGGTCGGGTGTCTCTTACGGATTTTCACATCTTGCAACTGTTACAAATGCCCCAATTAGTCACTTCCTAAATGGACATACCATCCACAATTTGAACGGGTTTTCGGAGATGTTCTTCACATAAATGCCCCAGACGATTGTGCCAAAGCCTAGATTCCTGTTTCTTCGCCTTTCGCAAAAAGGCCGTCCACTAAACAACAGGGTCAGAAGGTTTCAGCAGTGCTTCATAAAGTCATGTCCGCTTGCATTCTATGCCCGAGAGACAAATATCATTTGTCTCAGGATCACTCACGATGCATGTCCCATGTACGCCCTGTTCATCACTTTTGAACGTGATAGACAGACCCATCTTCCTCATACAGCCCACAGACAGTAGCTGAACTTCAGTTCCGGCACGTACTGCACGTTCCTGAGAGTGACCAAATGTTTCCTCCCATGGGCCACAGTGGTAGCATGAATATCTCCCTTTTAACGAACACAAATTCGAGTGCCATCTTCTACTTCAACAAATTCACGAGCAGGATTCTCTAAACTCAGGAACAGAGACCTATCATTGCACATATGCGTCGTGGCCCCGGAATCAATAAACCCCGTTTATGTAGCCGTTTTCCCTCCACTGGCAGTGCAGAGTGCTCTCATAGCATAGAAAACATTCTCTCTGTCTTCATCAAGACTATTTCCTTCATTCTTTGTGGGACAGTACTTCTTGCTCTCGGGATTGTCGTAGCAATTAACTTTCTTATGGCCAAGCCTGCCACAATGATAACACTTGATCTTTTGTTTCCGTCTCAACTTCTGAAGGATGTTCAAAGCTCTGAAATGGCTGCTATCCACTTCAACGATTGCTGGAAGCGTCGCTTTCTTTGAAATTTGGGGGGCGAGGGACTCAGTCAAGGCCTTATCTGTTCCACGAATAACCTCAGCTGTGACCTCAAAATCTTGACGTAGCCCACGTAGTAGTGCGCGAAGTTGTTCAGCTTAAGAAGTCGTATACCCAATGCCACTCAACTGGGACTCAATGTCAGACAGACGCGCCCTAGATTCAAGAATGGTCTCGCTTGGATTCATCTCCATTGCTTAGCAACGATCAAAAATCAGGTCTCTACTTGCTTGAGAGACGGCCTGATGTTGGTCTTTCAAAGCTTTCCGCACGATATGAGGGTCACGTAGATCCATGACTGGAACCACACAGGAATCGTGAACCAATAACAATAACTTCGACAGTGCGATTTCTTTGCGGCGTATGTACTTCTCAACGTCTTCACTACCGGCTTGTGGCTCATTTTCCAAACCACTGGCAATATCCAAGAGTCTTTTGCTGCAGAGAACCAACTCCATCTTGCGAGACCAAAGGTAGTGGTTTGTCGAGTTCAAAAGTGGCAGCCGGATTTTGTTCACATCGACAAGGGACGAATGAACATTCCAATCTTCACTCATCTTTCAATGGTAGAAACAACACACTTAGTGAGTGAAAGAGTAGCACAACAAACTGACTTTCAGAGCTATCAATAAACTCTCTGGCTTCAAAATGTAAGGGCTTTCCACAGTGCTGGGCCCATAAGGTTTTACCAGATCACAACTTAAGTCCACCACAACTTACTCTGAAGAGACTTCTAACTGTGGCCTAAGTACAGAACAAATTGTTCTCTAGTGTTCCGTAAACTTCACATGTAGAATTAGTCGATTGTGGTTGCCTGGAAAACCATGGGATAGATCGGGTATATCTTCCAAGAGTAAAACACCCAAACGTTCCCCCCATGTAGAATTCAGATATAATAAAATTCAACCCCACAGAAAGATATTTTTCTCCTGTAATCCTCAATTCATGCTTAAGTGATTATAACGTTACCTGTCAACAACTCCTGTTAACATCTACGGAGCACCTACGGCAGCGGGCATACGAGAAGGAAAAAGGGCCTTGTGGGCCGGGGCTTTCACACTTCGAGCCGCGGTACAGGTTATGACAGCTACAATACCAGTAGCCTATTCCAGAAATGTGCTTCTGCACTTCAACCAGCTGATGACAACGAGGTGAGCCATGCTTGGCCTTGGCGTGTGCGTAGTACGGAGTTGAGCTAGCAGTTGCGAGACCGTCTGAAGCCGAGGTTTCCGCTCCCTATAGAGGGGGCAACGGCCTGGAGTGGGTAGCTTTCTGTTCGACTGAGGCTTTATAACCTTGTGGGCCGAGAGCCAGTAGCCGGCGTTGTCGTTCGTCGGTCCGGTGTTCTAAACGTGTTGGCAATCGCCGGATCTAGTCTCCCTGCCATGATTGTAAAGGACTGTAAAGCTTCCACCCGCCCTTATGTCTTGAAGTAACGCTTCCACGTGTCCTTTTGCTTTGCCCTTGGTGTTGAAATGAAATCTTGGTTGCGATTAATCACGTCCTGCCAATTGTTTCATTACAAGTACAAGAGGACTCCCAACCTTTCCATTACTCACAGTAAACCAACCCAATTGCCCCCTCTTTCCTGAGGTCCTAAACCAGTACACCCTATTAATGTGAAAACTGACCAAATATTTTAATCTCTATCCGGTGTCCTACAGTGATGCTGAATTGTGGAACAATATTTTTTATTGAGGCCCACAATTTTTATCTATTGTGAATCATCAAGGAATAATTTTATCTATATACGCTGGCGCTATTTTATGCTGAATTCAGTGTGGAATAATTTTTATGTCCTAGTAGGGTTTTATATTGTAGAGGCTAGAATTACTGCATTTATCTACGAAAAAATTATTATCTGGATGATTACTTACCTGGAAAATACTGCAATAATAGTAAAAAGGCTAATTTGCTGTGGTAGATATGTGGGTTGGTATCCAGTAAATTTGTACCGGAGCCGCTGCAATAATTACTGCTGAGCCTGAATTATATCTACCAAAATTATTGAACGGCTCACCTGATTTTTGTAGCAGGTTCACCCTGGTGTAGATATAAATAGTTTAGGTTGTTAGAAATATTTTTACATCCTTGGGCTATCGAAATATTCCCTCGATCACCTATCATTAAATTCGGTTTTCTATTCATTATACATTCTAAGTCCAATTGCGGCATTATTAATTTATTCAAGTTGGAACTATTTATTATCATTTGGATCTACCTATCGCAATTATTTTGCAACTAAGCGATTGGACTGATTATACAACTGTATGCCTATTCGGGACGCCGATCCTGAACGCCGGTATGCACCTCAGACTCCCTTTCTAATGCTGTAAACGTCACCAAAACTTTTGACTCCACGGAGCCCGGTGGCGTTTGTCAGAGTCCAGCAATGCAAGACTGAGAGAATTTGTCCGTTTTGAAAATTGAAAAGTTGAACTCGCCGGCGGAGCTCCGTTCTTGAGAATTGCGTAGCGGCGATGAGGGAAGCCCAGGACGAGTTTGGTTTCCTCATCGATCACCTCAGAGAAAGCCAGCGGAGAATCACCAGGCGTGACGGGGCACGTGTGGTGAACCGAATGACGTGAAAGGAGAAACAGATCGTTGAGTAGGTTGGTACGCGCACAGAGCACCGGGGGAAAAGTAAAGAGCCAGAAGGGAAGGTGAATATGGTCCGAAATATAGCGATGTGTGTCAGGGAAAGCGATCAGCCCGATCCAAGGGATCGGTCGTCCGGCGCGCCGATGGTGGGAGGGGAAGAGCAGCGCGCGCGTGAGTAGGGAAGAGGATGTAGTGGGTGATCAATGGTCAAAATTATAGGCTCCAGCTTTGGGGCCATTGCCCCATGCTTAGCTGGGTTGCCCTAACTTCATCATCTGTTCTGGTCACTCCCAGAAAGAGAGGACTAAATTCCAGTAGCAGCTATGCAATCAAGTTCCAGCAAAGTTTGATAAAAGCGGCATCTCCTAAATACGGAAAAAAGTTTGAAGGGTAAACTGTGGGAAGAGTTCAATTTGGACTACTGCTACCCATGTGACTTTACTATTGAAATAATGAAAATCTTTCACTCACTGTGGAGTTCCGAAACCCGGAGGTTTGAAGCAAGACCGGATATCTGAATCTTTCAACAAACGCTTTTCTTAGAAAAAATCAGTCCAATTTCTCTGCGGGAAACTTCACTCCACTTTTCGTGCCCCATTCAACACAGTTCCATCATCTGAATCTGGTTCGCTGCTTCTTACCATCGACCACATTCCAAAGTTTAACTGTTATACCGTCGCTGCATGTTGCCACCTTGAACCTCTCAGGCTCACACCAAGCTATACACGACGGGTGTCCGTCGAGGTGTCCCTCCAACCGTAAAAACGGATCCAGTATACCATGTGCAGCTCTGTCTGATAGATCCCATATGTAAGAGTAGGAGTCCGAACTTCCAGACATCAAGAAGTCACCACAGGGCGAAAGTCTCGACTTGGATATTGAAGGATGTCTGTGCATGCCCTTGTAGTATATGAGTGTGTCCAAATCCCAATGCATTGACATCATATAAATATATCATAGAATTGGTGCAGCTCACCGCCAATCTTCCATCCACCGCATGTAAGCTCGCAATTCCGTTAACGCAGCTGCGCCACCCTCAATTCCTGGCACTGCCAGCTCCAAGCAACTCCTTTTGTTCGTTTCGTACATCCACACCTTCATAGTTCCATCTACACCACCACCGGAAACAATTCTGTCGGTTTCACCAGGCAAGACTGGTCACGCTTTTCCATCTATTCGTCAGATTTCTCTTGCGCTTCCTCGAAGGCTCTTTATCTAATCCTTTTGGACGGTATGTGCATTATCGATTGCCAGGACAGGCTTTTGGAACAGCCGGATCCTACTGTTGCCAGGGGTATACACCACCGGCAATCTGAGGTCGAAAAAACGAATGGACCCATCTGTTGATGCAGTCGCCAAAACGAAATCATTTCCCGGTTGAAGAATAGATTGATGCTTCCCTGTCTACTTCTACATGCGAGATGGGGCTCGTAGAGTCGATATCAAAAAATCCCCACTGTCCCATCAGCCGACGCTGTGGCGACCTGAGTATCATTCTTAAGGAAAATTCCATCGAAGATGGCTTTGCTGTGAGCCCAGAACCTTGCAATTGGGAAGCAGCTAGGAGGTCCTCCATTCACCTGGTCCCGAAGACTGCGTGTTGTATCTAGCACAGTAACCACGCCGTCTTGATCGGTAACAAGTAGGGCGTGACCAGACTTGGGAACTGGAAAAAGCTAGAGAGAAAGGTTGAGAGAAGAAATAGGCGCCCGTAGAGCTTACATTCCATAAGACGTATTCATCTTCGTATGTTGTGCTTAAACCGTCAAGAAGAAAAGAAAGGCTTGGAACTGTATCAGCGGCCATAGTTTCAGATGAATGTTTAAAAAGGGATAAAAGTCAGTTGAGCGAATAGGAAATATGTGGCTGATGCGTTAGGTAAGCATCATCCACGTCGGACATACAAGATACGGACACGAAAATGTGCTCGTGGTGAAGGCCACTTGGTTGGAATTGATAACTTACATCGATAGGGTTGACCAAGCTCGCGGGCTTGGGACGCCTTGAAGAAGCTGCGGGGGCCTAGTGAGATCATAATTGATGAGATGGGAAAGCAGCGTAGCGAAAATCAACGAGCGCACAGTGACTAATAGAAAAGACTACAGGGGACCGAGACTTTTGGGAAGAGAGACCGAGGATTTTGATGTTGTAAGCTTAGACAGCGATAGGAAAAGAAAGTGAGGAATCAAAAAGCAGTTGTTGTAGATGTGAACAGAGCCGGAGTTACGAGCTTTCGTTTCTTATATAAGTTGCGAACGCACCAGTATTCGAGAGTTCAATTGTTGGACGAAATGACAATAAGCTGCATCCTGCCGGAGGTGTTGGGACGGAAAGAAAAATTCGGAGCTCATAGTATTCAAAAAAGCGGTACCTCAGAGGGCTTCCATACTGTTTTCGTACTGTCGGAAATATGCATTTTACAAATAGTGGGAAATGTTCGAAAATAATATTCTGCGGCCTTTCGCAGCGAGGCAAGGCAGAAAATTTTTGTCAAATCCAAATATTGAGTTAAAAATAACCATCTTCCCCTCTTTGACGGATATGATAAAACGGGAAATGTTTGGGTAGTTTAATATTTGGAAAGTATAAGACAGTGTCCTTTTTCTTAAGCCACTCTACTGTATAAACCTAGAGGTCAATAGAGGGGAAATTAGGGGGCATATTTATTGCCGGATTTGGGAGGGCTGTGAAACGGGGGAATTCTCGGGGACAATATCTTTAGTGGGTAGAGAAGCACTCGTGTGCGTAGGGCGTGAATAGAATGCAAAGGGACTACTTTTGAGAACCTGATGGGCTTATATCCCTTGCATTCCAGAAGACAAATCGCGTAGACAGGTTGTGGTTCTCCTGGTGGGTACGAGTGTTACGACGTACTGCGCCACGGGTAGTGAGTTTTGGAGGTGGGCTTGCTCATGGGAACCTACCTTCCCGTGAGCATGACTCCCTCGACATTTTACAATATCGAGGTTCTTGTTAGTCTCCTCCGCCTGTTCCGCAACCCGAAAATGCACTGGAGCACGTAGTGTACAGTAGATGTGCAGCCTAGTACAAAATGACGTACTGCTGAACTCTTGCAACCGACCATATCTTTCAAATATTAAATCACCCCACATTTTCCCCCTCTTGGAAGACATATCCGATCTATCTTTCAATAAAGTGCTTTGCGTCATTTGTCTGTACTCCGATTTTATGTAAACAGGGGAGATGACATATTAATCGGGGGAAATATGGGGTAGTTTGCATCGTGGGGGGAACGTTTGGGTGTTTTACTCTTGGAAGATATATCCGATCTATCCCATGGTTTTCCAGACAACCACAATGGACTCAAAAAGGGTATACCGACACAGTATTGGGGACGGAACTGCGCTCCCTAAATGCTACCTTCAGGCCAGCCATCAAGCAGGCCGCATTGGACATGACGGCTGCTGCAGCGTGCCTTTGCATCAAAACCCCCCGAAGCTTTCCGTACGTCTCCAGTGCCCTCACAGCCACGTTCCTTGCCACGTCATTTAGCACTGCACATGCATCCGGGTGCCAACCTCCAAGAGTGGAGATTGGCACAGGCACGAGCCTACCTCTGGTGGAGGTCGCGATAAAGGATTGACATCTTCTCTGCTTTGCATTTCGCGCCGCATTCAGAGAGGACATCGGGTTGAAGGCCCTCACTCCTCTGTTGGAGGGAACGAGGGGGTTCACGACGGTAACATCGAAAAAGTCGGTCCCTCCGCTGCTTCCCATTGCCTGGATGTCTGTTCTCGTGCGGTGGAGACCATGGCGTGGCTCTACAACAGGAAGACGAGCAGCTCTTGCCAGGTCTTTCGCGAGAAGGGTTACTTGGCGATCGCGTCGGTTGATCCTTTGGGCTCCATGCAAGCAGTGCATCAGATGATCGCCATGTATATCGAGTGTGTCCGGGCAATTCCTTCTCGGGCATGGCGTGTCAGGGTGAAAAAGTGGGACTTGACAGTAGTATTGAAGCCACACCGAGAATTCTCGAGGGTCAATGCTTGTCTGTAGTAGTCCGGGGCATGGGGGACAATACACCCATTCCTTGACTCCCGGGAGGGCCATAGACGAGCGAAACGCCTGCCTCCTCGAATCCCCGAAAGGAATTTGTTCTTGCACTGCTTCATGGATTGCGTCCGTCAGCGTATTTGCGAGGGTGTTTTTTGCGAGCAAATTACACTGCACGGGATAATCCTAGACGGCAGGCAAGAGGTCGACCACCTCCGATGGGCATCTGCAGCTACTTCGTATGTTCCTAGCTCCTTAATCGGCGTTGGGAGCAAGGTCTTGCAAAGCTTGCTAGATGATGAGCTAGGCAAGAACGCCGCAGCCGCGATGTTCTTCGCGGAGGTGAGTCCGATCCCAAGAGATGGTTTTTTCTTGCCCTTTGGTGTGACCGGCAGCTGGAGTTCTCGGAATACTCCGAATCCAGTACTCCCCCTGCCAATTTTCGAACACAGTCCTCCATCATTCTGTCGAACTCTTCCGCTCCTTCTCCAGTGCAAGACGGGTGCACTACCCGCAACAAATACCCTACTTTGCAAACGCCAAAACAGTTACGCGGTAGCTGGAATGCCACTTGCCTATTCTCAAGGTCAGCAATGGTCTCGGGAATGGTCTGAGGGATGAGACATGGTTCGTAAAGGACCGTGTGGTGTATTCCTTAGTCCCGTCTGGGTAGAGACTCTGTGCTGACCCTGGGGGGCTGTACGCCACCAGACGGTGCACTTCGGCAGCGACAAGTGCAGTCCTCGGCTTTCAGCATCCACGGAGCGAAGTACTTCGATGGCTTTGACGAGTTGGTCGTGGCGCCCGATAATGTACCCGTCATCGTGGTACCACAGTTGAAGTAACAACTTTGCCAAGTCTCTGTTCTCCCCTTCCTCTGAGCTGAAGAGTTCTTGTATTTTGAGGATAATAGGGTGCAGCACCAGGTCGAAGAGGAGGCCTCCAAGGTTGTCTCCCTGCTGGGTCCCGCAGACGCTTCTTATAGTTTGATTACCTATCTACAGGAGTGCGGGCTCGTTTGCACAGCAATATGAGATCCAAGGCTGTAACTCTGGGAATAGCTGTCTCACCGCGGACAGAAAAGCGGGTCTGCTGCACATATTAAAGGCTTTCTTGAGATCGACAGTCAATAACCCATATGCTGGGTTACTGCCGTGCTCCTAACGACTCGTCGGATTCCGTGTACGACTGTGTCGGTACCCGACTTTGTGGCGATACCCACTTGGAGAGGTTGGAGGTAGTCTTCCGCCTTCTCGGACATTCGCTTCATTAAGCAGCTACGGATATATCTTCCAAGAGTAAAACACCCAAACGTTTCCCCTTAAGCAGCTACCGACTAACCTGTGCAGCGTCTCCCCAACGGCGATTGGCCTGGGCGACATGTCGTCTGACACTTCTAGTGAGGGGAATGTAAACGGAATTCCAGATTAATTTGTTTTTGACAGTTTCTAAATCGCAAGGGGAGATGGGAGACGCGCCATAACTAAGTTTTTTTGTGGACATCTGAGTAATTCCGACATGGTCCTCAGATTTTCCGTGCTTCAAATGGATAGCTATTGTCTACTCTTCTGCTCGCCCACGACTGGATTCAATGTCTTTCGTCTTCTGGAGGTAATCAATGCTCAGCTCGGGAAACTTCATCTTTCATCCTTACCAACCACATCAACTGCCACTATCGATGATGGTGGCTCGATTAAGCTGGAAGCCATGGCATGAGAATTTTCATCCTGTTAGAGGTCGACGCGAGTGCGCGATCAGAGGCGCCCCTGCGGAGGTATCTCCCGAGCCCCATCACACGTAGTGACTCATTTTGATCAGTCAACGCGCGATCAGTCAACGGTGACCGACGGTGCCAACGCGTGAGAAACGCCCGAGTTCTAGTGAAAACACTGCGCCACATCCCACAGGTCAGGTGCTTGCATCACCGCGGACAAGGGACCCAATGCACACGCCTGCTTGGCAGCGAAAGTATTGCAGGGACATACCGTACACGCACGAGGCATTATCGCTCGCTCTGTACCGGGGCCCCGACTACAGTGAGTGCATCTTACAGTCCCCCAAATACCAGGGGCCGGCTGCACTGTGCAGTGTGTGATCAACCACGCCCGAGGGAGGCTGTACTGTACATTGCGTAACACATCGAACCCGCCGCGGTTGCACAGCGTGAACTGGAGTTAAAGTAAATGCAACCTGCTGAAAGATTCGTGGAGCTCACGCAGCGTTTTTGTCTATCCGGATCTTCCATCTTTCGCTTCCTCCCTGGACTTCGACCACATTCTCCTTACCATTACTACTCAGTGATCCAGGTGAACTTATTACCCACACGAGACTTCTATATATAACTGCAACACGGCTATCTATTACACTATAGCCTAGTAATTCAACAGGAGCAATTTCCTTTCCTTCAAGACAAGAACTTCTGATACCAGTGAAAAGGAGTTACTTCGTGTTTGTCACATTTCCCTTCTCCTCGAATACGTTTCCATCTCCGTCAATGGATGATGTTGTATCAAGACCCCTGGAACAGCCTATTCTACCTGATTTTCGTAGAATTATTCTATAATTGGTACTGAGTATGAATTTGGTCTACAAAAAATATTATACTACTGTAATCGTCTCTGCACTTTTCTATTCTGATCTAAAGTATAAATATTCTTAGAATGTTAAAAAAATTTAGCAAGTCCCGGGCAATCGAACTATCTCCGTCGATCAGCTATCCATAAATAATGGGTTTTCTTTGATTTTTATTCTCAGTCTATTCAGGTAGTTTTCGTATTCATTTATTTTGGAATTATCTATTTTGGATCTGGATCCTTCATTTAATTTTTAAATTCACAGTCTCCATTGACAGCTGTGATGCATCCTATATTTCATCCCCACTGCAAATACAGCACCTTTAGCCTCAGCACCATCCTGCCCACACGGGAAGAAAACACCCAACCTTCTGCAAGCACTGGCGCCATCATTCATGAAATGTTCATCCAGTTAACGCCTCTACACCGTCACAGAATCGCCCCTCACGGACGTACCACAACTCGTTCCACTCCGTGTATGTGCAAACAACTTTGATCCGATTCAGTCTCTCAGCCTTACTGATTAAAGGGCTGTAAGGTGCCACAGATTCGCTGCGAGTGCCTCGTTCGATCAGCCAATGTCGCAAGTCATTAGAAAGGTATTCCTTTGCGTTGTCAAACCTGACCGATTCTATGTGCTTGCCTAAAGAAGTTTCAAGCTCAATCATCGTCTGCTGTAATGACTCTGATACTTGAGGACGTCTCTCCGGAAACATTACCATCGGGTACGCACTCGCTTTTCATATGGCGTAATGTAATAGCGAGACCCTCCTACAGATGATATACGCATGGATCCAACAACGTCTGTGTGTACAAGATCTCCAGGCTCCCGACATTCATTACCAGTCTGGCGTATTGGTCGGGTGTCTCTTACGGATTTTCACATCTTGCAACTGTTACAAATGCCCCAATTAGTCACTTCCTAAATGGACATACCATCCACAATTTGAACGGGTTTTCGGAGATGTTCTTCACATAAATGCCCCAGACGATTGTGCCAAAGCCTAGATTCCTGTTTCTTCGCCTTTCGCAAAAAGGCCGTCCACTAAACAACAGGGTCAGAGGTTTCAGCAGTGCTTCATAAAGTCATGTCCGCTTGCATTCTATGCCCAAGAGACAAATATCATTTGTCTCAGGATCACTCACGATGCATGTCCCATGTACGCCCTGTTCATCACTTTTGAACTTGTTAGACAGACCCATCTTCCTCATACAGCCCACAGACAGTAGCTGAACTTCAGTTCCGGCACGTACTGCACGTTCCTGAGAGTGACCAAATGTTTCCTCCCATGGGCCACAGTGGTAGCATGAATATCTCCCTTTTAACGAACACAAATTCGAGTGCCATCTTCTGCTTCAACAAAGTCACGAGCAGGATTCTCTAAACTCAGGAACAGAGACCTATCATTGCACATATGCGTCGTGGCCCCGGAATCAATAAACCCCGTTTATGTAGCCGTTTTCCCTCCACTGGCAGTGCAGAGTGCTCTCATAGCATAGAAAACATTCTCTCTGTCTTCATCACGACTATTTCCTTCATTCTTTGTGGGACAGTACTTCTTGCTCTCGGGATTGTCGTAGCAATTAACTTTCTTATGGCCAAGCCTGCCACAATGATAACACTTGATCTTTTGTTTCCGTCTCAACTTCTGAAGGATGTTCAAAGCTCTGAAATGGCTGCTATCCACTTCAACGATTGCTGGAAGCGTCGCTTTCTTTGAAATTTGGGGGGCGAGGGACTCAGCCAAGGCCTTATCTGTTCCACGAATAACCTCAGCTGTGACCTCAAAATCTTGACGTAGCCCACGTAGTAGTGCGCGAAGTTGTTCATCTTAAGAAGTCGTATACCCAATGCCACTCAACTGGGACTCAATCTCAGACAGACGCGCCCTAGATTCAAGAATGGTCTCGCTTGGATTCATCTCCATTGCTTAGCAACGATCAAAAAAGGTCTCTACTTGCTTGAGAGACGGCCTGATGTTGGTCTTTCAAAGCTTTCCGCACGATATGAGGGTCACGTAGATCCATGACTGGAACCACACAGGAATCGTGAACCAATAACAATAACTTCGACAGTGCGATTTCTTTGCAGCGTATGTACTTCTCAACGTCTTCACTACCGGCTTGTGGCTCATTTTCCAAACCACTGGCAATATCCAAGAGTCTTTTGCTGCAGAGAACCAACTCCATCTTGCGAGACCAAAGGTAGTGGTTTGTCGAGTTCAAAAGTGGCAGCCGGATTTTGTTCACATCGACAAGGGACGAATGAACATTCCAATCTTCACTCATCTTTCAATGGTAGAAACAACACACTTAGTGAGTGAAAGAGTAGCACAACAAACTGACTTTCAGAGCTATCAATAAACTCTCTGGCTTCAAAATGTAAGGGCTTTCCACAGTGCTGGGCCCATAAGGTTTTACCAGATCACAACTTAAGTCCACCACAACTTACTCTGAAGAGACTTCTAACTGTGGCCTAAGTACAGAACAAATTGTTCTCTAGTGTTCCGTAAACTTCACATGTAGAATTAGTCGATTGTGGTTGCCTGGAAAACCATGGGATAGATCGGGTATATCTTCCAAGAGTAAAACACCCAAACGTTCCCCCCATGTAGAATTCAGATATAATAAAATTCAACCCCACAGAAAGATATTTTTCTCCTGTAATCCTCAATTCATGCTTAAGTGATTATAACGTTACCTGTCAACAACTCCTGTTAACATCTACGGAGCACCTACGGCAGCGGGCATACGAGAAGGAAAAAGGGCCTTGTGGGCCGGGGCTTTCACACTTCGAGCCGCGGTACAGGTTATGACAGCTACAATACCAGTAGCCTATTCCAGAAATGTGCTTCTGCACTTCAACCAGCTGATGACAACGAGGTGAGCCATGCTTGGCCTTGGCGTGTGCGTAGTACGGAGTTGAGCTAGCAGTTGCGAGACCGTCTGAAGCCGAGGTTTCCGCTCCCTATAGAGGGGGCAACGGCCTGGAGTGGGTAGCTTTCTGTTCGACTGAGGCTTTATAACCTTGTGGGCCGAGAGCCAGTAGCCGGCGTTGTCGTTCGTCGGTCGGTGTTCTAACGTGTTGGCAATCGCCGGATCTAGTCTCCCTGCCATGATTGTAAAGGACTGTAAAGCTTCCACCCGCCCTTATGTCTTGAAGTAACGCTTCCACGTGTCCTTTTGCTTTGCCCTTGGTGTTGAAATGAAATCTTGGTTGCGATTAATCACGTCCTGCCAATTGTTTCATTACAAGTACAGAGGACTCCCAACCTTTCCATTACTCACAGTAAACCAACCCAATTGCCCCCTCTTTCCTGAGGTCCTAAACCAGTACACCCTATTAATGTGAAAACTGACCAAATATTTTAATCTCTATCCCGGTGTCCTACAGTGATGCTGAATTGTGGAACAATATTTTTTATTGAGGCCCACAATTTTTATCTATTGTGAATCATCAAGGAATAATTTTATCTATATACGCTGGCGCTATTTTATGCTGAATTCAGTGTGAAATAATTTTTATGTCCTATAGTAGGGTTTTTATATTGTAGAGGCTAGAATTACTGCATTTATGCTACGAAAAAATTATTATCTGGATGATTACTTACCTGGAAAATACTGCAATAATAGTAAATGGAAGGCTAATTTGCTGTGGTAGATATGTGGGTTGGTATCCAGTAAATTTGTACCGGAGCCGCTGCAATAATTACTGCTGAGCCTGAATTATATCTACCAAAATTATTGAACGGCTCACCTGATTTTTGTAGCAGGTTCACCCTGGTGTAGAGTATAAATAGTTTAGGTTGTTAGAAATATTTTTACATCCTTGGGCTATCGAAATATTCCCTCGATCACCTATCATTAAATTCGGTTTTCTATTCATTATACATTCTAAGTCCAATTGCGGCATTTATTAATTTATTCAAGTTGGAACTATTTATTATCATTTGGATCTACCTATCGCAATTATTTTGCAACTAAGCGATTGGACTGATTATACAACTGTATGCCTATCCTCGGGACGCCGATCCTGAACGCCGGTATGCACCTCAGACCTCCCTTTCTAATGCTGTAAACGTCACCAAAACTTTTGACTCCACGGAGCCCGGTGGCGTTTGTCAGAGTCCAGCAATGCAAGACTGAGAGAATTTGTCCGTTTGAAAATTGAAAAGTTGAACTCGCCGGCGGAGCTCCGTTCTTGAGAATTGCGTAGCGGCGATGAGGGAAGCCCAGGACGAGTTTGGTTTCCTCATCGATCACCTCAGAGAAAGCCAGCGGAGAATCACCAGGCGTGACGGGGCACGTGTGGTGAACCGAATGACGTGAAAGGAGAAACAGATCGTTGAGTAGGTTGGTACCGCACAGAGCACCGGGGGAAAAGTAAAGAGCCAGAAGGGAAGGTGAATATGGTCCGAAATATAGCGATGTGTGTCAGGGAAAGCGATCAGCCCGATCCAAGGGATCGGTCGTCCGGCGCGCCGATGGTGGGAGGGGAAGAGCAGCGCGCGCGCGTGAGTAGGGAAGAGGATGTAGTGGGTGATCAATGGTCAAAATTATAGGCTCCAGCTTGGGGCCCATTGCCCCATGCTTAGCTGGGTTGCCCTAACTTCATCATCTGTTTCTGGTCACTCCCAGAAAGAGAGGACTAAATTCCAGTAGCAGCTATGCAATCAAGTTCCAGCAAAGTTTGATAAAAGCGGCATCTCCTAAATACGGAAAAAAGTTTGAAGGGTAAACTGTGGGAAGAGTTCAATTTGGACTACTGCTACCCATGTGACTTTACTATTGAAATAATGAAAATCTTTCACTCACTGTGGAGTTCCGAAACCCGGAGGTTTGAAGCAAGACCGGATATCTGAATCTTTCAACAAACGCTTTTTTAGAAAAATCAGTCCAATTTCTCTGCGGGAAACTTCACTCCACTTTTCGTGCCCCATTCAACACAGTTCCATCATCTGAATCTGGTTCCGCTGCTTCTTTACCATCGACCACATTCCAAAGTTTAACTGTTATACGTCGCTGCATGTTGCCACCTTGAACCTCTCAGGCTCACACCAAGCTATACACGACGGGTCCGTCGAGTGTCCCTCCAACCGTAAAAACGGATCCAGTATACCATGTGCAGCTCTGTCTGATAGATCCCATATGTAAGAGTAGGAGTCCGAACTTCCAGACATCAAGAAGTCACCACAGGGAAAGTCTCGACTGGATATTGAAGGATGTCTGTGCATGCCTTGTAGTATATGAGTGTGTCCAAATCCCAATGCATTGACATCATATAAATATATCATAGAATTGGTGCAGCTCACCGCCAATCTTCCATCCACCGCATGTAAGCTCGCAATTCCGTTAAGCAGCTGCGCCCACCCTCAATTCCTGGCACTGCCAGCTCCAAGCAACTCCTTTGTTCATTTTCGTACATCCCACACCTTCATAGTTCCATCTACACCACCACCGGAAAACAATTCTGTCGTTTCACCCAGGCAAGACTGGTCACGCTTTCCATCTATTCGTCAGATTTCTCTTGCGCTTCCTCGAAGGCTCTTCATCTAATCCTTTTTGGACGTTATGTGCATTATCGATTGCCAGGACAGGCTTTTGGAACAGCCGGATCCTACTGTTGCCAGGGTATACACCACCGGCAATCTGAGGTCGAAAAAACGAATGGACCCATCTGTTGATGCAGTCGCCAAAACGAAATCATTTCCCGGTTGAGAGCGAATAGATTTGATGCTTCCCTGCTCTACTTCTACATGCGAGATGGGGCTCGTAGAGTCGATATCAAAAATCCCCACTGTCCCATCAGCCGACGCTGTGGCGACCTGAGTATCATTCTAAGGAAAATTCCATCGAAGATGGCTTTGCTGTGAGCCCAGAACCTTGCAATTGGGAAGCAGCTAGGAGGTCCTCCATTCACTGGTCCCGAAGACTGCGTGTTGTATCTAGCACAGTAACCACGCCGTCTTGATCGGTAACAAGTAGGGCGTGACCAGACTTGAGGGAACTGGAAAAAGCTAGAGAGAAAGGTTGAGAGAAGAAATAGGCGCCCGTAGAGTTACATTCCATAAGACGTATTCATCATCGTATGTTGTGCTTAAACCGTGCAAGAAGAAAAGAAAGGCTTGGAACTGTATCAGCGGCCATAGTTTCAGAGAAATGTTTAAAAAGGATAAAAGTCAGTTGAGCGAATAGAAATATGTGGCTGATGCGTTAGGTAAGCATCATCCACGTCGGACATCAAGATACGGACACGAAAATGTGTCGTGGTGAAGGCACTTGGTTGGAATTGATAACTTACATCGATAGGGTTGACCAAGCTCGCGGCTTGGACGCCCTGAAGAAGCTGCGGGGGCCTAGTGAGATCATAATTGATGAGATGGGAAGCAGCGTAGCGAAAATCAACGAGCGCAGTGACTAATAGAAAAGATACAGGGGACGAGACTTTGGAAGGAGACCGAGGATTTTGATGTTGTAAGCTTAGAGCGATAGGAAAAGAAAGTGAGGAATCAAAAAGCAGTTGTTGTAGATGTGAACAGAGCCGGAGTTACGAGCTTTCGTTTCTTATATAAGTTGCGAAGCACGTATTCGAGAGTTCAATTGTTGGACGAAATGACAATAAGCTGCATCCTGCCGGAGGTGTTGGGACGGAAAGAAAAATTCGGAGCTCATAGTATGAAAAAAGCGGTACCTCAGAGGGTTCCATACTGTTTTCGTACTGTCGGAAATATGCATTTTACAAATAGTGGGAAATGTTCGAAAATAATATTCTGCGGCCTTTCGCAGCGAGCAAGGCAGAAAATTTTTGTCAAATCCAAATATTGAGTTAAAATAACCATCTTCCCCTCTTTGACGGATATGATAAAACGGGAAATGTTTGGGTAGTTTAATATTTGGAAAGTATAAGACAGTGTCCTTTTTCTTAAGCCACTCTACTGTATAAACCTAGAGGTCAATAGAGGGGAAATTAGGGGCATATTTATTGCCGGATTTGGGAGGGCTGTGAAACGGGGAATTCTCGGGCAATATCTTTAGTGGTAGAGAAGCACTCGTGTGCGTAGGGCGTGAATAGAATGCAAAGGGACTACTTTTGAGAACCTGATGGGCTTATATCCCTTGCATTCCAGAAGACAAATCGCGTAGACAGGTTGTGGTTCTCCTGGTGGGTACGAGTGTTACGACGTACTGCGCACGGGTAGTGAGTTTTGGAGGTGGGCTTGCTCATGGGAACCTACCTTCCCGTGAGCATGACTCCCTCGACATTTTACAATATCGAGGTTCTTGTTAGTCTCCTCCGCCTGTTCCGCAACCCGAAAATGCACTGGAGCACGTAGTGTACAGTAGATGTGCAGCCTAGTACAAAATGACGTACTGCTGAACTCTTGCAACCGACCATATCTTTCAAATATTAAATCACCCCACATTTTCCCCCTCTTGGAAGACATATCCGATCTATCTTTCAATAAAGTGCTTTGCGTCATTTGTCTGTACTCCGATTTTATGTAAACAGGGGAGATGACATATTAATCGGGGGAAATATGGGGTAGTTTGCATCGTGGGGGGAACGTTTGGGTGTTTTACTCTTGGAAGATATATCCGATCTATCCCATGGTTTTCCAGACAACCACAATGGACTCAAAAAGGGTATACCGACACAGTATTGGGGACGGAACTGCGCTCCCTAAATGCTACCTTCAGGCCAGCCATCAAGCAGGCCGCATTGGACATGACGGCTGCTGCAGCGTGCCTTTGCATCAAAACCCCCGAAGCTTTCCGTACGTCTCCAGTGCCCTCACAGCCACGTTCCTTGCCACGTCATTTAGCACTGCACATGCATCCGGGTGCCAACCTCCAAGAGTGGAGATTGGCACAGGCACGAGCCTACCTCTGGTGGAGGTCGCGATAAAGGATTGACATCTTCTCTGCTTTGCATTTCGCGCCGCATTCAGAGAGGACATCGGGTTGAAGGCCCTCACTCCTCTGTTGGAGGGAACGAGGGGGTTCACGACGGTAACATCGAAAAAGGTCGGTCCCTCCGCTGCTTCCCATTGCCTGGATGTCTGTTCTCGTGCGGTGGAGACCATGGCGTGGCTCTACAACAGGAAGACGAGCAGCTCTTGCCAGGTCTTTCGCGAGAAGGGTTACTTGGCGATCGCGTCGGTTGATCCTTTGGGCTCCATGCAAGCAGTGCATCAGATGATCGCCATGTATATCGAGTGTGTCCGGGCAATTCCTTCTCGGGCATGGCGTGTCAGGGTGAAAAAGTGGGACTTGACAGTAGTATTGAAGCCACACCGAGAATTCTCGAGGGTCAATGCTTGTCTGTAGTAGTCCGGGGCATGGGGGACAATACACCCATTCCTTGACTCCCGGGAGGGCCATAGACGAGCGAAACGCCTGCCTCCTCGAATCCCCGAAAGGAATTTGTTCTTGCACTGCTTCATGGATTGCGTCCGTCAGCGTATTTGCGAGGGTGTTTTTTGCGAGCAAATTACACTGCACGGGATAATCCTAGACGGCAGGCAAGAGGTCGACCACCTCCGATGGGCATCTGCAGCTACTTCGTATGTTCCTAGCTCCTTAATCGGCGTTGGGAGCAAGGTCTTGCAAAGCTTGCTAGATGATGAGCTAGAAGGCAAGAACGCCGCAGCCGCGATGTTCTTCGCGGAGGTGAGTCCGATCCCAAGAGATGGTTTTTTCTTGCCCTTTGGTGTGACCGGCAGCTGGAGTTCTCGGAATACTCCCGAATCCAGTACTCCCCCTGCCAATTTTCGAACACAGTCCTCCATCATTCTGTCGAACTCTTCCGCTCCTTCTCCAGTGCAAGACGGGTGCACTACCCGCAACAAATACCCTACTTTGCAAACGCCAAAACAGTTACGCGGTAGCTGGAATGCCACTTGCCTATTCTCAAGGTCAGCAATGGTCTCGGGAATGGTCTGAGGGATGAGACATGGTTCGTAAAGGACCGTGTGGTGTATTCCTTAGTCCCGTCTGGGTAGAGACTCTGTGCTGACCCTGGAGGGGCTGTACGCCACCAGACGGTGCACTTCGGCAGCGACAAGTGCAGTCCTCGGCTTTCAGCATCCACGGAGCGAAGTACTTCGATGGCTTTGACGAGTTGGTCGTGGCGCCCGATAATGTACCCGTCATCGTGGTACCACAGTTGAAGTAACAACTTTGCCAAGTCTCTGTTCTCCCCTTCCTCTGAGCTGAAGAGTTCTTGTATTTTGAGGATAATAGGGTGCAGCACCAGGTCGAAGAGGAGGCCTCCAAGGTTGTCTCCCTGCTGGGTCCCGCAGACGCTTCTTATAGTTTGATTACCTATCTACAGGAGTGCGGGCTCGTTTGCACAGCAATATGAGATCCAAGGCTGTAACTCTGGGAATAGCTGTCTCACCGCGGACAGAAAAGCGGGTCTGCTGCACATATTAAAGGCTTTCTTGAGATCGACAGTCAATAACCCATATGCTGGGTTACTGCCGTGCTCCTGAACGACTCGTCGGATTCCGTGTACGACTGTGTCGGTACCCGACTTTGTGGCGATACCCACTTGGAGAGGTTGGAGGTAGTCTTCCGCCTTCTCGGACATTCGCTTCATTAAGCAGCTACGGATATATCTTCCAAGAGTAAAACACCCAAACGTTTCCCCTTAAGCAGCTACCGACTAACCTGTGCAGCGTCTCCCCAACGGCGATTGGCCTGGGCGACATGTCGTCTGACACTTCTAGTGAGGGGAATGTAAACGGAATTCCAGATTAATTTGTTTTTGACAGTTTCTAAATCGCAAGGGGAGATGGGAGACGCGCCATAACTAAGTTTTTTTGTGGACATCTGAGTAATTCCGACATGGTCCTCAGATTTTCCGTGCTTCAAATGGATAGCTATTGTCTACTCTTCTGCTCGCCCACGACTGGATTCAATGTCTTTCGTCTTCTGGAGGTAATCAATGCTCAGCTCGGGAAACTTCATCTTTCATCCTTACCAACCACATCAACTGCCACTATCGATGATGGTGGCTCGATTAAGCTGGAAGCCATGGCATGAGAATTTTCATCCTGTTAGAGGTCGACGCGAGTGCGCGATCAGAGGCGCCCCTGCGGAGGTATCTCCCGAGCCCCATCACACGTAGTGACTCATTTTGATCAGTCAACGCGCGATCAGTCAACGGTGACCGACGGTGCCAACGCGTGAGAAACGCCCGAGTTCTAGTGAAAACACTGCGCCACATCCCACAGGTCAGGTGCTTGCATCACCGCGGACAAGGGACCCAATGCACACGCCTGCTTGGCAGCGAAAGTATTGCAGGGACATACCGTACACGCACGAGGCATTATCGCTCGCTCTGTACCGGGGCCCCGACTACAGTGAGTGCATCTTACAGTCCCCCAAATACCAGGGGCCGGCTGCACTGTGCAGTGTGTGATCAACCACGCCCGAGGGAGGCTGTACTGTACATTGCGTAACACATCGAACCCGCCGGCGGTTGCACAGCGTGAACTGGAGTTAAAGTAAATGCAACCTGCTGGAAGCAGATTCGTGGAGCTCACGCAGCGTTTTTGTCTATCCGGATCTTCCATCTTTCGCTTCCTCCCTGGACTTCGACCACATTCTCCTTACCATTACTACTCAGTGATCCAGGTGAACTTATTACCCACACGAGACTTCTATATATAACTGCAACACGGCTATCTATTACACTATAGCCTAGTAATTCAACAGGAGCAATTTCCTTTCCTTCAAGACAAGAACTTCTGATACCAGTGAAAAGGAGTTACTTCGTGTTTGTCACATTTCCCTTCTCCTCGAATACGTTTCCATCTCCGTCAATGGATGATGTTGTGTCAAGACCCCTGGAACAGCCTATTCTACCTGATTTTCGTAGAATTATTCTATAATTGGTACTGAGTATGAATTTGGTCTACAAAAAATATTATACTACTGTAATCGTCTCTGCACTTTTCTATTCTGATCTAAAGTATAAATATTCTTAGAATGTTAAAAAAATTTAGCAAGTCCCGGGCAATCGAACTATCTCCGTCGATCAGCTATCCATAAATAATGGGTTTTCTTTGATTTTTATTCTCAGTCTATTCAGGTAGTTTTCGTATTCATTTATTTTGGAATTATCTATTTTGGATCTGGATCCTTCATTTAATTTTTAAATTCACAGTCTCCATTGACAGCTGTGATGCATCCTATATTTCATCCCCACTGCAAATACAGCACCTTTAGCCTCAGCACCATCCTGCCCACACGGGAAGAAAACACCCAACCTTCTGCAAGCACTGGCGCCATCATTCATGAAATGTTCATCCAGTTAACGCCTCTACACCGTCACAGAATCGCCCCTCACGGACGTACCACAACTCGTTCCACTCCGTGTATGTGCAAACAACTTTGATCCGATTCAGTCTCTCAGCCTTACTATTTGATAAAGGGCTGTAAGGTGCCACAGATTCGCTGCGAGTGCCTCGTTCGATCAGCCAATGTCGCAAGTCATTAGAAAGGTATTCCTTTGCGTTGTCAAACCTGACCGATTCTATGTGCTTGCCTAAAGAAGTTTCAAGCTCAATCATCGTCTGCTGTAATGACTCTGATACTTGAGGACGTCTCTCCGGAAACATTACCATCGGGTACGCACTCGCTTTTCATATGGCGTAATGTAATAGCGAGACCCTCCTACAGATGATATACGCATGGATCCAACAACGTCTGTGTGTACAAGATCTCCAGGCTCCCGACATTCATTACCAGTCTGGCGTATTGGTCGGGTGTCTCTTACGGATTTTCACATCTTGCAACTGTTACAAATGCCCCAATTAGTCACTTCCTAAATGGACATACCATCCACAATTTGAACGGGTTTTCGGAGATGTTCTTCACATAAATGCCCCAGACGATTGTGCCAAAGCCTAGATTCCTGTTTCTTCGCCTTTCGCAAAAAGGCCGTCCACTAAACAACAGGGTCAGAAGGTTTCAGCAGTGCTTCATAAAGTCATGTCCGCTTGCATTCTATGCCCAAGAGACAAATATCATTTGTCTCAGGATCACTCACGATGCATGTCCCATGTACGCCCTGTTCATCACTTTTGAACTTGTTAGACAGACCCATCTTCCTCATACAGCCCACAGACAGTAGCTGAACTTCAGTTCCGGCACGTACTGCACGTTCCTGAGAGTGACCAAATGTTTCCTCCCATGGGCCACAGTGGTAGCATGAATATCTCCCTTTTAACGAACACAAATTCGAGTGCCATCTTCTGCTTCAACAAAGTCACGAGCAGGATTCTCTAAACTCAGGAACAGAGACCTATCATTGCACATATGCGTCGTGGCCCCGGAATCAATAAACCCCGTTTATGTAGCCGTTTTCCCTCCACTGGCAGTGCAGAGTGCTCTCATAGCATAGAAAACATTCTCTCTGTCTTCATCACGACTATTTCCTTCATTCTTTGTGGGACAGTACTTCTTGCTCTCGGGATTGTCGTAGCAATTAACTTTCTTATGGCCAAGCCTGCCACAATGATAACACTTGATCTTTTGTTTCCGTCTCAACTTCTGAAGGATGTTCAAAGCTCTGAAATGGCTGCTATCCACTTCAACGATTGCTGGAAGCGTCGCTTTCTTTGAAATTTGGGGGGCGAGGGACTCAGCCAAGGCCTTATCTGTTCCACGAATAACCTCAGCTGTGACCTCAAAATCTTGACGTAGCCCACGTAGTAGTGCGCGAAGTTGTTCATCTTAAGAAGTCGTATACCCAATGCCACTCAACTGGGACTCAATCTCAGACAGACGCGCCCTAGATTCAAGAATGGTCTCGCTTGGATTCATCTCCATTGCTTAGCAACGATCAAAAAACAGGTCTCTACTTGCTTGAGAGACGGCCTGATGTTGGTCTTTCAAAGCTTTCCGCACGATATGAGGGTCACGTAGATCCATGACTGGAACCACACAGGAATCGTGAACCAATAACAATAACTTCGACAGTGCGATTTCTTTGCAGCGTATGTACTTCTCAACGTCTTCACTACCGGCTTGTGGCTCATTTTCCAAACCACTGGCAATATCCAAGAGTCTTTTGCTGCAGAGAACCAACTCCATCTTGCGAGACCAAAGGTAGTGGTTTGTCGAGTTCAAAAGTGGCAGCCGGATTTTGTTCACATCGACAAGGGACGAATGAACATTCCAATCTTCACTCATCTTTCAATGGTAGAAACAACACACTTAGTGAGTGAAAGAGTAGCACAACAAACTGACTTTCAGAGCTATCAATAAACTCTCTGGCTTCAAAATGTAAGGGCTTTCCACAGTGCTGGGCCCATAAGGTTTTACCAGATCACAACTTAAGTCCACCACAACTTACTCTGAAGAGACTTCTAACTGTGGCCTAAGTACAGAACAAATTGTTCTCTAGTGTTCCGTAAACTTCACATGTAGAATTAGTCGATTGTGGTTGCCTGGAAAACCATGGGATAGATCGGGTATATCTTCCAAGAGTAAAACACCCAAACGTTCCCCCCATGTAGAATTCAGATATAATAAAATTCAACCCCACAGAAAGATATTTTTCTCCTGTAATCCTCAATTCATGCTTAAGTGATTATAACGTTACCTGTCAACAACTCCTGTTAACATCTACGGAGCACCTACGGCAGCGGGCATACGAGAAGGAAAAAGGGCCTTGTGGGCCGGGGCTTTCACACTTCGAGCCGCGGTACAGGTTATGACAGCTACAATACCAGTAGCCTATTCCAGAAATGTGCTTCTGCACTTCAACCAGCTGATGACAACGAGGTGAGCCATGCTTGGCCTTGGCGTGTGCGTAGTACGGAGTTGAGCTAGCAGTTGCGAGACCGTCTGAAGCCGAGGTTTCCGCTCCCTATAGAGGGGGCAACGGCCTGGAGTGGGTAGCTTTCTGTTCGACTGAGGCTTTATAACCTTGTGGGCCGAGAGCCAGTAGCCGGCGTTGTCGTTCGTCGGTCGGTGTTCTAACGTGTTGGCAATCGCCGGATCTAGTCTCCCTGCCATGATTGTAAAGGACTGTAAAGCTTCCACCCGCCCTTATGTCTTGAAGTAACGCTTCCACGTGTCCTTTTGCTTTGCCCTTGGTGTTGAAATGAAATCTTGGTTGCGATTAATCACGTCCTGCCAATTGTTTCATTACAAGTACAGAGGACTCCCAACCTTTCCATTACTCACAGTAAACCAACCCAATTGCCCCCTCTTTCCTGAGGTCCTAAACCAGTACACCCTATTAATGTGAAAACTGACCAAATATTTTAATCTCTATCCCGGTGTCCTACAGTGATGCTGAATTGTGGAACAATATTTTTTATTGAGGCCCACAATTTTTATCTATTGTGAATCATCAAGGAATAATTTTATCTATATACGCTGGCGCTATTTTATGCTGAATTCAGTGTGAAATAATTTTTATGTCCTATAGTAGGGTTTTTATATTGTAGAGGCTAGAATTACTGCATTTATGCTACGAAGAAATTATTATCTGGATGATTGCTTACCTGGAAAATACTGCAATAATAGTAAATGGGAAGGCTAATTTGCTGTGGTAGATATGTGGGTTGGTATCCAGTAAATTTGTACCGGAGCCGCTGCAATAATTACTGCTGAGCCTGAATTATATCTACCAAAATTATTGAACGGCTCACCTGATTTTTGTAGCAGGTTCACCCTGGTGTAGAGTATAAATAGTTTAGGTTGTTAGAAATATTTTTACATCCTTGGGCTATCGAAATATTCCCCTCGATCACCTATCATTAAATTCGGTTTTCTATTCATTATACATTCTAAGTCCAATTGCGGCATTTATTAATTTATTCAAGTTGGAACTATTTATTATCATTTGGATCTACCTATCGCAATTATTTTGCAACTAAGCGATTGGACTGATTATACAACTGTATGCCTATCCTCGGGACGCCGATCCTGAACGCCGGTATGCACCTCAGACCTCCCTTTCTAATGCTGTAAACGTCACCAAAACTTTTGACTCCACGGAGCCCGGTGGCGTTTGTCAGAGTCCAGCAATGCAAGACTGAGAGAATTTGTCCGTTTGAAAATTGAAAAGTTGAACTCGCCGGCGGAGCTCCGTTCTTGAGAATTGCGTAGCGGCGATGAGGGAAGTGTAATACAAAAAATGGTCCTCCCCTCATTTAATACAGGAAATGGTCCTCCCTTCACGTAATACAGGAAATGGTCCTCCCTTCACGTAAGACAGGAAATGGTCCTCCCCTCGTGTAATCCAGCAAGCTACAACGATCCCGCCCCTAACTTCTCCAACCGTCATTTCCAAATTTACTTCCATTTTATCTAGATATTTTTATACTGTATTTAACCCTCTGAATCGACCCCGAATCAAGTCCCTTTTCCCTTTTAGCTTACCTCCTCCTCCAAATTCGCCTTTTTTTGAGAAGAAGGGCGCAAATGCACTATTGCAAAATCCCTTGCAGATTTATTTTACCTATTCCTAATCTATAGAACCTGCCCCGGGAGCCTATTTAAACCCCTTTATTCTAAGTTCCAAATGCCCCCGATCATTTTACTCATCACCCCTCTCCCCCCACACACCCAAAGCACCCACATTGCCTCCTGTTCCCCAACTTCTATCACAATGAGCAACCTTCGCCCCTCTGTCCCTATTTCCAAAAACCGCCCTTCCCGTTCCATCAATGGCCTTCGTCTCGCCGCCTACGGGCCAACCGATGCCGACGACTACATCCGGCGGCAAACAAAGAAGCAAATCATCGAGTTCGTGCGCCGCCTCTTCATAGAAGAAGAAGCGAGGGAGGTAAGTCCGGGAGAGGCTGAGAAGGTCGAGGAGGAGAGCGGGGAGTCCTTCGAGGAATGGTTAGCCCCTGAGCTAGTGTACGAGGATCAGGAAGATGAGGATGAGGAGGATGAGGAGGATGAGGAGGATGAGGAGGATGAGGAGGATGAGGAGGATGAGAGGATGAGGAGATGAGGAGGATGAGGATGAGGAAGAAGAGGATGAGGAGGAGGAGGAGGAGGAGGAGGATGAGGAAGATGAGGCAACAGGGGGCATGGAAAGTGTTGGACCGGTGGGGCCTGGAATAGAGAGTATGGATCAAGTTGTGCCCACGATGGAACCGGATGGAGATATTTTAGTAGTCTAGATATCTCCCAGGGGGAAATAGAGAGTTGTGAGCCATTCGCAGATATTTGTGGGGACTGCTTGGACAGCATGGATATTTTAGAGGAGTTGTTTGGATCTGATTTAGAGAATGGGAAATAAGAGGACCAAATTAATTGTTAGTTTCTTAAGTATCTTTTGCTTAGAGTATATTGTCCACACAAAGTATTTTTATGCATTTCTTAGTATCTTCTGTAGTTTTGTTCGGACTTTAGGGGTAGCCAAAAGTCTATATAAGCTGAGTAAACTGCTTCCTCATGGAGAGGTCAAGCAAGTTGGCAGACAACTTCAAGCCAAGTCCCGAGTAGTAGGAAGTTGAGAGTCAACTTCAGACCCAAGAAAACGTTTTCTTACGCTGGTCGCAGAGCGTCAGTGGTAGACCCTGCCCCTTTTATACTTGCTTGTAGCTTTCTCAACTCTCTTCTATATACACTCCCTTTTGTTCGTTCAACAATACCACGGCAGCACTTTTGTCGCTCGCAACACCTCCTTCTCAGGGTAATTGGTTCTGAGGATCTCCTCCCCGCCGATTTACCCCTATCATTTGGTACTCTTGTGGAGGGGGTTGCACCCGAGGTATTCGAGTTGAGCAGTAGTAAGGAACACTTCGGGGGGATTTCTTCTCGGTAATCATGGATCTCAATGCTGCTCGTATAACGTTCACAGGGGCAAGACTGAAGACGTTGAGGAGTTTCTTTACACATATGTCAACGTTGTGATGCGAGAGAAGGGCGATGAAGAGAAGGCCGCAAGTATCTTCGCCTATCTTCATGGTGACGCAAAGCACAAATATAAGTCCAAGTTTATCGACGGGTGGTCTCTTAACGGGAATGGGCGTAACTTCGGTGAGGTATGTGAGTGGCTTGTGAAAGAGTATGCTAAGAGGTAGAACCAGATGAGATGATTCGTACCGCCATAGAGGCCCGGCTGAACTTCGACGATTTGTTAAGCTCATTGGTGTACTTGTGTGATCTTTATGAAAAGGTCTGGGTTCAACGCCCAAGCCAAGTACGGAATGCTGCGTAAGGCGGTATGGGGGATAAGCGGCTCTCCGATTTCCTCCTCATCAAGGGCCCTCACACTTTTGATGAACTGAAGGGTACCATAGTAGAATTTGTCAAAAATTCGGAGACGTTTCAGTCACTGAGTGAGGTACCGAGGGAAACCCGCACATCGATGTCTATCGTACATCCTGAAAAGAATTATCAAAGGCCGGCTACTAGTGCAGCGGCATTAGAATCTGTCAGGAGCGATGTCAAAAATTGGAAGAAAGGTTGGAAACCCGATTCGATAATCGACTTGACATGATAACCTCGCAGTTGGAAAGCCTTACTCTTACCATTAAGAAGAACCAGTCTGGGGCCCCTAAGGCCGCAGAAGTCTGTTCTTACTGTCACAAGCCTGGACACTTTGCAAACAGGTGTCCTGATAATCCACATAGAAACACTCGTTGTGCAAAGTGCGGTCGATATGGGCATCATGAAAGTAACTGCTGGTCTAAAGACAACAGAAGAGCAAATTTATCGGAAGCGAGGAGTGAGTCAGGACCAGAGGTGAAAATCTTACAAAATAGAAGGGATCAAAGGTTGACGGATGCCGGTAACGTATCCATCGCTGAAGAGATTAGTCAAGTCAATGTGACAAAAAGGGATGGGGAAGGGAACATTTTATCGAAGAAACCTAGGCTAGAGTATGGAATGCTGGAGCATATCCCAGCACCTGTACCTCCTCGAACCAAGAGGTCTGATCAAGTTGTTCCAGGAGTGGGAGTCACTCCGGCCAAGAAGGCGAAAAAGAGTAAGAAAGTTAAGAGTATCTCTAAGGACGTACTAGAGTATGTGAAGAGGTACAATTTGGTGGCTGAGCTTGCATCGGCCCCAACTGGGATAACGTTTGGTCAACTTTTGAGGGGCGACGCAGAGGATGCGAGAAAAGAACTCAAAAAAATTATCAGGTCTAATAAGTCCGCTAAGGGTAAGAAACTGTTTCTTCAATCGGCCTCGACAGCACCAAGACGTCTTAAGCTGGTACCAGTCAAAGTATTGGGTATGAAAACCCAAGCTCTCTTCGATTCGGGTGCTGTTCCAAACCTCATTTCAAAAACCTTTGGTGACAGATCTAGGTCTCGAAATTACTCCAACGACTCGAAAAATAACTGTAGCGGATGGAACCGTCTCAAAATGCATGGGCACTGTTGACAAGGTTTCCGTGTTCTTTGGGGATCTAAAGTGATGTAGACTTTCTTGTCATGCCGGATCTCCCTTTCGATGCAATCATTGGCTGCCCACATGGAAAGACTAGGACATGCATTGACTTGGGCAACCAAATGGTTTCAGTTAATATTGACGGCAGAACCGTGAAGATGCCCCTGGATTTCGACAAAAGCACGCATCCTGAAGATTTAAAAGAAACGGACAGTGAAGATTTCACTTCTAGCTATGACAGCGAAGATTCGGAACCAACTAACACTTTCAGAAGTGGAAAAGGGTACCCTCGGGGGTTAATGAACATGGCATGGGACGATTATGATTCCGGGTTTGAAACAGATGACGACTGGGATTCTAGGATAAGTTTGAAACCCGAATGTGTTTCTTTTTGCGATGATATCGAATCAAAGGACAGAATTCGGAGCATGAAAGAAGATTACCTTTGCAAAGAAAATAAGAATACGGCGAACTCCATATATGAAGATGTGAGCACGACGGAAGAGGTCCTTCAAAATATTGAGGTTGGGATCAAGAAGAAAAAGGGCGCCAAATGGCAGAAATCCAAGGAAAAGTGCAGCACCTTCCCGCCCCCGCCTCACTGAAAATATCCGACATGTTAACATCTTCCGAAGTAATTGCATGGAGCGTTTCAGATTTGAGACAAGCAAGTGTACCGGTTACTCACTCGTTCGAACTTACCGACACTCAACCGATTTACCACAAGCCTAGACGTCAACCGCCAAAATATGACCAATTTATCTCAGAAAATGTTACAAGTATGCTGAAAAATGATATTATTCGACCAGTTTCATCCCCATGGTCGTTTCCAGTTGTGGTCGCACCAAAGAAGGTGGAAAGCTGCGTTTTTGCGTCGATTACCGACAACTGAACCAGAGAATGATACCCGATCGATTTCCGATTCCGAACATGGAGGAGATCCTCGAGGACCTGAAGGACGGGAGATATTTCACCTCAATTGACCTTTACACTGGCTATTGGCAGATTCCATTGGATGAAAAATGTAAGGAAAAAACAACCTTTACCAGCAAAGCCGGTACGTTCAGGTTCGAAGTGATGCCTTTTGGTCTCATGAATGCACCAGCTACATTCCAAAGAATGATGAACGAGGTTTTGAAAGGACTTCCATTCGCAAGAGTCTATATCGATGATGTCGTCATATTCTCAGAAACATTGGATCAGCACATCTCGCACTCAATACAGTTGTGGAGAGGATATCGGAGTATAGCTTGAAAATTAAGTTGAGCAAATGCTTCTTTGCGAAAACTTCTATCCAATTACTCGGTCATATCGTCGACCAAGAGGGAATTAGAGTGGATCCAGAGAAAACGAAAAAAATCGAGTTGGCACCAAGGCCCGCTTCAAAGACGGAGGTCCGAAGCTTCTAGGACTGGCCTCATATTACAGAAGATTTATAAAAGATTTCGCCAAGACTGCAGCACCGTTACATGCCAGCACTACGAAGAAAGGAAAATTTTACTGGAACAAGGAAATGGAAACTGCATTTCAGGAGCTTAAAGATAAGCTATGTGTCCCCCCAGTTCTCATGTACCCAGATTTCAAGAGACCATTCGTTGTGGAGACAGATGCCTCAGAACGGTCTTTGGGTGCCGTTTTGTCCCAAAAAGATGAAAACGGAAGACTACACCCTGTTCAATTCGCAAGCCGAACTCTGAATGACGCAGAAAAGAGATACTCAGTCTGCGAGAAAGAAGCGCTAGCTGTCGTCTTCGCGCTGAAAAAGTTTCGCATATACCTTTTATCACTCGAGAAATTTGTCTTGATAACTGATCACCAGGCACTTAAAACAGCATTCCAAAAGAAGGATGTACATCACCGCTTGGCCCGATGGCTCGACATTTTCGCAGAATATCGGTTTGAAATTGTGTATAGACCCGGACGCAATAATCAGCCTGCGATTACCTATCCCGCTTGAGGGACGCACTGATTCCTGAAAAAGCTTCGGAGGACATCGTCGGAGTCGCCGAGTTGCAGTTGCCGAACGATAACGAGTACGAAGCTAATATTCACGGACTGATCAAATTCCTCGATGGACTAGAAATGAGAAAGGTTGATCTTGAACACCGAAATTGGGTACGCAGGAATCAAAAGGCTTTTACATTGTGGAATGGGAAACTTTTCCGGCACACTAAAGCCGGTCCCCGACTAGTGGCCCCTTTGAAAGAAAGAATGAAGATGAGGACTTTCCATGATGAGCTAGGGCATTGGGATCTCGAAACAACCAAAAATTCGTAACTGAGAGATTCTGGTGGCCCGGTATCCATAAGGACGTCTATAACTTCGTGAAAAGCTGCGACAACTGCCAAAAATTCACTCCAATACGGAAGTATAAGACAACTCTAAGTTTTCCAGTTTCCGGTCTCTTTGAAACCTTCTCAATTGACTTCGCAGGCCCGTTCAAGGAAACTTCTTCCGGAAACAAATATCTCCTTATAGGGGTGGAACATCTTACTGGATGGCCAATAGCAGTTGCAATCGAGGAGGCAAATGCTGAGGTGGTACTGAGATTCATCGAAAAAGAAATAATTGAACCGTTTGGTCTTCCAAAAAGGATCATCTCGGATAACGCCCTTTGTTTTACTGCAACTTCACTGCTTCGTTTTTGGAAGAGAAAGGGATTCAGCTGAAGACCGTTCTCGCATACGCTCCTATGTCCAACGGGAAAGCGGAGAGGATGGTTGGAACCATCAAACGAGCAATATCGAAAACTATGTTGGAGAATGAAATCCAGTGGGAAGATGCCTTACCAAAAGTGTTATACGGCTACCGTCGAAGAAGAGGAAGAAATGGACGCTCACCATTCGAGCTAATGTACGGAAGGGCTCCTAGAATGTTAAGAGAGACATGGAAACAAATATTATCGATGAAGAGAGTAGGGAAGTTGAATTACTGGCCACCGAAGGCTGGAGATCACACCGCGCGCTAACACAGACAAGAAATAAGGATGCAGAACCTGCAGTCAGAACCTTTTCAGTTGGCTCTAAAGTACTTGTAGTACATGGAAAAGCAATGCAGCAGGCTGTGAAGTGGCCGGCCTTCCAAACCAAGTACTCGAACCCTTGCATCGTCACGGAGGAAAGACACCCGCACTATCAGCTCTGTTCAAGCTCAGGGAAGAGATCAAGGAGGGCCATCCATGCACGTCGTCTGGTCCCTTACCATCAGAGGCCTGAAGAATTCCTTCTCACACAGGACTATGCGCAACCACGGGGCATACTCATCTTTAACTATAGAATGATTCCTATGGGAGGAAAAAGGGCCTGGGAATGGATCATCTCGGTTACGCGGGACTACTACGAACTCCACGTAATCATCCATTTCTACATTAATATATGCCTATGTTTTCGTACGTTGAACGGACCATTGCTACCTCAAGAAGATTTCCGACTATTAATAAGAGTTCTATTTTCATTCCAAAACGGAAGGTTCACGGAAGCAGGTCCAGAGTTTGTGGAGGTAATATATCATTACTCTATAGGAAGATATGGAATGGTAGCTGCTGGAGACTTGTCGCAAACGTATCTGAATATTATCCGTCCAATTTACGTATTTCTCAAGAACAACCAAGACGTGCGACTGAGAGGTTACGCCTTACCCCCGGATATGGAATACAGGCTGGTCCCGTATCCTCTATGGGAACCTTACGTTTCTCCGCCACAAATTGGGAACGTTGGAGGCGGCGAGGATCCTCCTGAAGCAGTGATGATGACCAGAGGAGGACCTTCAGGAGACAACAACCCGCCCAGAAGAGGTTCCGGTCGTCCCCCGAGGACCTCGTGCAGGTCCCAGTACGTCAGGAGCTGGTCGCGGCCATTCATCGGGACCGTCCACCACAACTTCATCTCTAGCTTGCTTCACAACCATGCACAGCATACAGTCGGAAGAAGAAGATTATCTTTTTGGCTGCGCAATATCTCCGAGGATGCGAACGATGCGCAGGTCATTTCTTATTTCATGATAAGCATCTGTTTATGTTTTAGGGCGCTACATGGACCGCACTTATCTTACGAAGATTCGTTCTTGATGATGCGCGTCTTCTTTTCTTATCGACATCCATTCCTCCGGCATCTTCCAGAAGAGTTTGCATATCACATATATTTTTTCACTCTTGGAAGATTCGGAAGAGTCACGGAAGAAGAATGTATTCAACCCCACCTCGATGTGATCAAACCAATATATGAGGCTATGCTACAAAGTGAGGTACCAGTAATGCGAACCTACTTTTTAGAGCATCATATTGGTAATCAGTTGCATCCGTACCCGTTTGAGAGACCATACATCTTATCAATAAGACAGCGAACACTAACGGAAGCAGAAGAAGAGCAGTGACGACCCGGGACGTTCGCCTTGAGAAAGGGGGCGTGTAATACAAAAAATGGTCCTCCCCTCATTTAATACAGGAAATGGTCCTCCCTTCACGTAATACAGGAAATGGTCCTCCCTTCACGTAAGACAGGAAATGGTCCTCCCTCGTGTAATCCAGCAACCTACAACGATCCCGCCCCTAACTTCTCCAACCGTCATTTCCAAATTTACTTCCATTTTATCTAGATATTTTTATACTGTATTTAACCCTCTGAATCGACCCCGAATCAAGTCCCTTTTCCCTTTTAGCTTACCTCCTCCTCCAAATTCGCCTTTTTTTGAGAAGAAGGGCGCAAATGCACTATTGCAAAATCCCTTGCAGATTTATTTTACCTATTCCTAATCTATAGAACCTGCCCCGGGAGCCTATTTAAACCCCTTTATTCTAAGTTCCAAATGCCCCCGATCATTTTACTCATCACCCCTCTCCCCCCACACACCCAAAGCACCCACATTGCCTCCTGTTCCCCAACTTCTATCACAATGAGCAACCTTCGCCCCTCTGTCCCTATTTCCAAAAACCGCCCTTCCCGTTCCATCAATGGCCTTCGTCTCGCCGCCTACGGGCCAACCGATGCCGACGACTACATCCGGCGGCAAACAAAGAAGCAAATCATCGAGTTCGTGCGCCGCCTCTTCATAGAAGAAGAAGCGAGGGAGGTAAGTCCGGGAGAGGCTGAGAAGGTCGAGGAGGAGAGCGGGGAGTCCTTCGAGGAATGGTTAGCCCCTGAGCTAGTGTACGAGGATCAGGAAGATGAGGATGAGGAGGATGAGGAGGATGAGAGGATGAGGAGGATGAGGAGATGAGGAGATGAGGAGGATGAGGAGGAAGGAGATGAGGAGGATGAGGATGAGGAGAAGAGGATGAGGAGGAGAGGAGGAGAGGAGATGAGGAAATGAGGCAACAGGGGGCATGGAAAGTGTTGGACCGGTGGGGCCTGGAATAGAGAGTATGGATCAAGTTGTGCCCACGATGGAACCGGATGGAGATATCTTTAGTAGTCTAGATATCTCCCAGGGGGAAATAGAGAGTTGTGAGCCATTCGCAGATATTTGTGGGGACTGCTTGGACAGCATGGATATTTTAGAGGAGTTGTTTGGATCTGATTTAGAGAATGGGAAATAAGAGGACCAAATTAATTGTTAGTTTCTTAAGTATCTTTTGCTTAGAGTATATTGTCCACACAAAGTATTTTTATGCATTTCTTAGTATCTTCTGTAGTTTTGTTCGGACTTTAGGGGTAGCCAAAAGTCTATATAAGCTGAGTAAACTGCTTCCTCATGGAGAGGTCAAGCAAGTTGGCAGACAACTTCAAGCCAAGTCCCGAGTAGTAGGAAGTTGAGAGTCAACTTCAGACCCAAGAAAACTTTTTCTTACGCTAGTCGCAGAGCGTCAGTGGTAGACCCTGCCCCTTTTATACTTGCTTGTAGCTTTCTCAACTCTCTTCTATATACACTCCCTTTTGTTCGTTCAACAATACCACGGCAGCACTTTTGTCGCTCGCAACACCTCCTTCTCAGGGTAATTGGTTCTGAGGATCTCCTCCCCCGCCGATTACCCCTATCAGGAAGCCCAGGACGAGTTTGGTTTCCTCATCGATCACCTCAGAGAAAGCCAGCGGAGAATCACCAGGCGTGACGGGGCACGTGTGGTGAACCGAATGACGTGAAAGGAGAAACAGATCGTTGAGTAGGTTGGTACCGCGCACAGAGCACCGGGGGAAAAGTAAAGAGCCAGAAGGGAAGGTGAATATGGTCCGAAATATAGCGATGTGTGTCAGGGAAAGCGATCAGCCCGATCCAAGGGATCGGTCGTCCGGCGCGCCGATGGTGGGAGGGAAGAGCAGCGCGCGCGTGAGTAGGGAAGAGGATGTAGTGGTGATCAATGGTCAAAATTATAGGCTCCAGCTTGGGGCCCATTGCCCCATGCTTAGCTGGGTTGCCCTAACTTCATCATCTGTTTCTGGTCACTCCCAGAAAGAGAGGACTAAATTCCAGTAGCAGCTATGCAATCAAGTTCCAGCAAAGTTTGATAAAAGCGGCATCTCCTAAATACGGAAAAAAGTTTGAAGGGTAAACTGTGGGAAGAGTTCAATTTGGACTACTGCTACCCATGTGACTTTACTATTGAAATAATGAAAATCTTTCACTCACTGTGGAGTTCCGAAACCCGGAGGTTTGAAGCAAGACCGGATATCTGAATCTTTCAACAAACGCTTTTTCTTAGAAAAAATCAGTCCAATTTCTCTGCGGGAAACTTCACTCCACTTTTCGTGCCCCATTCAACACAGTTCCATCATCTGAATCTGGTTCCGCTGCTTCTTTACCATCGACCACATTCCAAAGTTTAACTGTTATACCGTCGCTGCATGTTGCCACCTTGAACCTCTCAGGCTCACACCAAGCTATACACGACGGGTGTCCGTCGAGGTGTCCCTCCAACCGTAAAAACGGATCCAGTATACCATGTGCAGCTCTGTCTGATAGATCCCATATGTAAGAGTAGGAGTCCGAACTTCCAGACATCAAGAAGTCACCACAGGGCGAAAGTCTCGACTGGATATTGAAGGATGTCTGTGCATGCCCTTGTAGTATATGAGTGTGTCCAAATCCCAATGCATTGACATCATATAAATATATCATGGAATTGGTGCAGCTCACCGCCAATCTTCCATCCACCGCATGTAAGCTCGCAATTCCGTTAACGCAGCTGCGCCCACCTCAATTCCTGGCACTGCCAGCTCCAAGCAACTCCTTTGTTCATGTTTCGTACATCCCACACCTTCATAGTTCCATCTACACCACCACCGGAAAACAATTCTGTCGGTTTCACCCAGGCAAGACTGGTCACGCTTTCCATCTATTCGTCAGATTTCTCTTGCGCTTCCTCGAAGGCTCTTCATCTAATCCTTTTTGGACGGTATGTGCATTATCGATTGCCAGGACAGGCTTTTGGAACAGCCGGATCCTACTGTTGCCAGGGGTATACACCACCGGCAATCTGAGGTCGAAAAAACGAATGGACCCATCTGTTGATGCAGTCGCCAAAACGAAATCATTTCCCGGTTGAGAGCGAATAGATTTGATGCTTCCCTGCTCTACTTCTACATGCGAGATGGGGCTCGTAGAGTCGATATCAAAAATCCCACTGTCCCATCAGCCGACGCTGTGGCGACCTGAGTATCATTCTTAAGGAAAATTCCATCGAAGATGGCTTTGCTGTGAGCCCAGAACCTTGCAATTGGGAAGCAGCTAGGAGGTCCTCCATTCACCTGGTCCCGAAGACTGCGTGTTGTATCTAGCACAGTAACCACGCCGTCTTGATCGGTAACAAGTAGGCGTGACCAGACTTGAGGGAACTGGAAAAAAGCTAGAGAGAAAGGTTGAGAGAAGAAATAGGCGCCCGTAGAGCTTACATTCCATAAGACGTATTCATCTTCGTATGTTGTGCTTAAACCGTCAAGAAGAAAAGAAAGGCTTGGAACTGTATCAGCGGCCATAGTTTCAGATGAATGTTTAAAAAGGGATAAAAGTCAGTTGAGCGAATAGGAAATATGTGGCTGATGCGTTAGGTAAGCATCATCCACGTCGGACATACAAGATACGGACACGAAAATGTGCTCGTGGTGAAGGCCACTTGGTTGGAATTGATAACTTACATCGATAGGGTTGACCAAGCTCGCGGGCTTGGGACGCCTTGAAGAAGCTGCGGGGGCCTAGTGAGATCATAATTGATGAGATGGGAAAGCAGCGTAGCGAAAATCAACGAGCGCACAGTGACTAATAGAAAAGACTACAGGGACCGAGACTTTTGGGAAGAGAGACGAGGATTTTGATGTTGTAAGCTTAGACAGCGATAGGAAAAGAAAGTGAGGAATCAAAAAGCAGTTGTTGTAGATGTGAACAGAGCCGGAGTTACGAGCTTTCGTTTCTTATATAAGTTGCGAACGCACCAGTATTCGAGAGTTCAATTGTTGGACGAAATGACAATAAGCTGCATCCTGCCGGAGGTGTTGGGACGGAAAGAAAAATTCGGAGCTCATAGTATTCAAAAAAGCGGTACCTCAGAGGGCTTCCATACTGTTTTCGTACTGTCGGAAATATGCATTTTACAAATAGTGGGAAATGTTTGGGTAGTTTAATATTTGGAAAGTATAAGACAGTGTCCTTTTTCTTAAGCCACTCTACTGTATAAACCTAGAGGTCAATAGAGGGGAAATTAGGGGGCATATTTATTGCCGGATTTGGGAGGGCTGTGAAACGGGGGAATTCTCGGGGACAATATCTTTAGTGGGTAGAGAAGCACTCGTGTGCGTAGGGCGTGAATAGAATGCAAAGGGACTACTTTGAGAACCTGATGGGCTTATATCCCTTGCATTCCAGAAGACAAATCGCGTAGACAGGTTGTGGTTCTCCTGGGGTACGAGTGTTACGACGTACTGCGCCACGGGTAGTGAGTTTTGGAGGTGGGCTTGCTCATGGGAACCTACCTTCCCGTGAGCATGACTCCCTCGACATTTACAATATCGAGGTTCTTGTTAGTCTCCTCCGCCTGTTCCGCAACCCGAAAATGCACTGGAGCACGTAGTGTACAGTAGATGTGCAGCCTAGTACAAAATGACGTACTGCTGAACTCTTGCAACCGACCATATCTTTCAAATATTAAATCACCCCACATTTTCCCCCTCTTGGAAGACATATCCGATCTATCTTTCAATAAAGTGCTTTGCGTCATTTGTCTGTACTCCGATTTTATGTAAACAGGGGAGATGCCATATTAATCGGGGAAATATGGGTAGTTTGCATCGTGGGGGAACGTTTGGGTGTTTTACTCTTGGAAGATATATCCGATCTATCCCATGGTTTTCCAGACAACCACAATGGACTCAAAAAGGGTTATACCGACACAGTATTGGGGACGGAACTGCGCTCCCTAAATGCTACCTTCAGGCCAGCCATCAAGCAGCCGCATTGGACATGACGGCTGCTGCAGCGTGCCTTTGCATCAAAACCCCCGAAGCTTTCCGTACGTCTCCAGTGCCCTCACAGCCACGTTCCTTGCCACGTCATTTAGCACTGCACATGCATCCGGGTGCCAACCTCCAAGAGTGGAGATTGGCACAGGCACGAGCCTACCTCTGGTGGAGGTCGCGATAAAGGATTGACATCTTCTCTGCTTTGCATTTCGCGCCGCATTCAGAGAGGACATCGGGTTGAAGGCCCTCACTCCTCTGTTGGAGGGAACGAGGGGTTCACGACGGTAACATCGAAAAAGTCGGTCCCTCCGCTGCTTCCCATTGCCTGGATGTCTGTTCTCGTGCGGTGGAGACCATGGCGTGGCTCTACAACAGGAAGACGAGCAGCTCTTGCCAGGTCTTTCGCGAGAAGGGTTACTTGGCGATCGCGTCGGTTGATCCTTTGGGCTCCATGCAAGCAGTGCATCAGATGATCGCCATGTATATCGAGTGTGTCCGGGCAATTCCTTCTCGGGCATGGCGTGTCAGGGTGAAAAAGTGGGACTTGACAGTAGTATTGAAGCCACACCGAGAATTCTCGAGGGTCAATGCTTGTCTGTAGTAGTCCGGGGCATGGGGGACAATACACCCATTCCTTGACTCCCGGGAGGGCCATAGACGAGCGAAACGCCTGCCTCCTCGAATCCCCGAAAGGAATTTGTTCTTGCACTGCTTCATGGATTGCGTCCGTCAGCGTATTTGCGAGGGTGTTTTTTGCGAGCAAATTACACTGAACGGGATAATCCTAGACGGCAGGCAAGAGGTCGACCACCTCCGATGGGCATCTGCAGCTACTTCGTATGTTCCTAGCTCCTTAATCGGCGTTGGGAGCAAGGTCTTGCAAAGCTTGCTAGATGATGAGCTAGAAGCCAAGAACGCCGCAGCCGCGATGTTCTTCGCGGAGGTGAGTCCGATCCCAAGAGATGGTTTTTTCTTGCCCTTTGGTGTGACCGGCAGCTGGAGTTCTCGGAATACTCCCGAATCCAGTACTCCCCCTGCCAATTTTCGAACACAGTCCTCCATCATTCTGTCGAACTCTTCCGCTCCTTCTCCAGTGCAAGACGGGTGCACTACCCGCAACAAATACCCTACTTTGCAAACGCCAAAACAGTTACGCGGTAGCTGGAATGCCACTTGCCTATTCTCAAGGTCAGCAATGGTCTCGAGGAATGGTCTGAGGGATGAGACATGGTTCGTAAAGGACCGTGTGGTGTATTCCTTAGTCCCGTCTGGTAGAGACTCTGTGCTGACCCTGGAGGGGCTGTACGCCACCAGACGGTGCACTTCGGCAGCGACAAGTGCAGTCCTCGGCTTTCAGCATCCACGGAGCGAAGTACTTCGATGGCTTTGACGAGTTGGTCGTGGCGCCCGATAATGTACCCGTCATCGTGGTACCACAGTTGAAGTAACAACTTTGCCAAGTCTCTGTTCTCCCTTCCTCTGAGCTGAAGAGTTCTTGTATTTTGAGGATAATAGGGTGCAGCACCAGGTCGAAGAGGAGGCCTCCAAGGTTGTCTCCCTGCTGGGTCCCGCAGACGCTTCTTATAGTTTGATTACCTATCTACAGGAGTGCGGGCTCGTTTGCACAGCAATATGAGATCCAAGGCTGTAACTCTGGGAATAGCTGTCTCACCGCGGACAGAAAAGCGGGTCTGCTGCACATATTAAAGGCTTTCTTGAGATCGACAGTCAATAACCCATATGCTGGGTTACTGCCGTGCTCCTGAACGACTCGTCGGATTCCGTGTACGACTGTGTCGGTACCCGACTTTGTGGCGATACCCACTTGGAGAGGTTGGAGGTAGTCTCCGCCTTCTCGGACATTCGCTTCATTAAGCAGCTACGGATATATCTTCCAAGAGTAAAACACCCAAACGTTTCCCCTTAAGCAGCTACCGACTAACCTGTGCAGCGTCTCCCAACGGCGATTGGCCTGGGCGACATGTCGTCTGACACTTCTAGTGAGGGGAATGTAAACGGAATTCCAGATTAATTTGTTTTTGACAGTTTCTAAATCGCAAGGGGAGATGGGAGACGCGCCATAACTAAGTTTTTTGTGGACATCTGAGTAATTCCGACATGGTCCTCAGATTTTCCGTGCTTCAAATGGATAGCTATTGTCTACTCTTCTGCTCGCCCACGACTGGATTCAATGTCTTTCGTCTTCTGGAGGTAATCAATGCTCAGCTCGGGAAACTTCATCTTTCATCCTTACCAACCACATCAACTGCCACTATCGATGATGGTGGCTCGATTAAGCTGGAAGCCATGGCATGAGAATTTTCATGCTGTTAGAGGTCGACGCGAGTGCGCGATCAGAGGCGCCCCTGCGGAGGTATCTCCCGAGCCCCATCACACGTAGTGACTCATTTTGATCAGTCAACGCGCGATCAGTCAACGGTGACCGACGGTGCCAACGCGTGAGAAACGCCCGAGTTCTAGTGAAAACACTGCGACACATCCCACAGGTCAGGTGCTTGCATCACCGCGGACAAGGGACCCAATGCACACGCCTGCTTGGCAGCGAAAGTATTGCAGGGACATACCGTACACGCACGAGGCATTATCGCTCGCTCTGTACCGGGGCCCCGACTACAGTGAGTGCATCTTACAGTCCCCCAAATACCAGGGGCCGGCTGCACTGTGCAGTGTGTGATCAACCACGCCCGAGGGAGGCTGTACTGTACATTGCGTAACACATCGAACCCGCCGGCGGTTGCACAGCGTGAACTGGAGTTAAAGTAAATGCAACCTGCTGAAAGCAGATTCGTGGAGCTCACGCAGCGTTTTTGTCTATCCGGATCTTCCATCTTTCGCTTCCTCCCTGGACTTCGACCACATTCTCCTTACCATTACTACTCAGTGATCCAGGTGAACTTATTACCCACACGAGACTTCTATATATAACTGCAACACGGCTATCTATTACACTATAGCCTAGTAATTCAACAGGAGCAATTTCCTTTCCTTCAAGACAAGAACTTCTGATACCAGTGAAAAGGAGTTACTTCGTGTTTGTCACATTTCCCTTCTCCTCGAATACGTTTCCATCTCCGTCAATGGATGATGTTGTGTCAAGACCCCTGGAACAGCCTATTCTACCTGATTTTCGTAGAATTATTCTATAATTGGTACTGAGTATGAATTTGGTCTACAAAAAATATTATACTACTGTAATCGTCTCTGCACTTTTCTATTCTGATCTAAAGTATAAATATTCTTAGAATGTTAAAAAAATTTAGCAAGTCCCGGGCAATCGAACTATCTCCGTCGATCAGCTATCCATAAATAATGGGTTTTCTTTGATTTTTATTCTCAGTCTATTCAGGTAGTTTTCGTATTCATTTATTTTGGAATTATCTATTTTGGATCTGGATCCTTCATTTAATTTTTAAATTCACAGTCTCCATTGACAGCTGTGATGCATCCTATATTTCATCCCCACTGCAAATACAGCACCTTTAGCCTCAGCACCATCCTGCCCACACGGGAAGAAAACACCCAACCTTCTGCAAGCACTGGCGCCATCATTCATGAAATGTTCATCCAGTTAACACCTCTACACCGTCACAGAATCGCCCCTCACGGACGTACCACAACTCGTTCCACTCCGTGTTTGTGCAAACAACTTTGATCCGATTCAGTCTCTCAGCCTTACTAATTGATAAAGGGCTGTAAGGTGCCACAGATTCGCTGCGAGTGCCTCGTTCGATCAGCCAATGTCGCAAGTCATTAGAAAGGTATTCCTTTGCGTTGTCAAACCTGACCGATTCTATGTGCTTGCCTAAAGAAGTTTCAAGCTCAATCATCGTCTGCTGTAATGACTCTGATACTTGAGGACGTCTCTCCGGAAACATTACCATCGGGTACGCACTCGCTTTTCATATGGCGTAATGTAATAGCGAGACCCTCCTACAGATGATATACGCATGGATCCAACAACGTCTGTGTGTACAAGATCTCCAGGCTCCCGACATTCATTACCAGTCTGGCGTATTGGTCGGGTGTCTCTTACGGATTTTCACATCTTGCAACTGTTACAAATGCCCCAATTAGTCACTTCCTAAATGGACATACCATCCACAATTTGAACGGGTTTTCGGAGATGTTCTTCACATAAATGCCCCAGACGATTGTGCCAAAGCCTAGATTCCTGTTTCTTCGCCTTTCGCAAAAAGGCCGTCCACTAAACAACAGGGTCAGAAGGTTCAGCAGTGCTTCATAAAGTCATGTCCGCTTGCATTCTATGCCCAAGAGACAAATATCATTTGTCTCAGGATCACTCACGATGCATGTCCCATGTACGCCCTGTTCATCACTTTTGAACTTGTTAGACAGACCCATCTTCCTCATACAGCCCACAGACAGTAGCTGAACTTCAGTTCCGGCACGTACTGCACGTTCCTGAGAGTGACCAAATGTTTCCTCCCATGGGCCACAGTGGTAGCATGAATATCTCCCTTTTAACGAACACAAATTCGAGTGCCATCTTCTGCTTCAACAAAGTCACGAGCAGGATTCTCTAAACTCAGGAACAGAGACCTATCATTGCACATATGCGTCGTGGCCCCGGAATCAATAAACCCCGTTTATGTAGCCGTTTTCCCTCCACTGGCAGTGCAGAGTGCTCTCATAGCATAGAAAACATTCTCTCTGTCTTCATCACGACTATTTCCTTCATTCTTTGTGCGACAGTACTTCTTGCTCTCGGGATTGTCGTAGCAATTAACTTTCTTATGGCCAAGCCTGCCACAATGATAACACTTGATCTTTTGTTTCCGTCTCAACTTCTGAAGGATGTTCAAAGCTCTGAAATGGCTGCTATCCACTTCAACGATTGCTGGAAGCGTCGCTTTCTTTGAAATTTGGGGGGCGAGGGACTCAGCCAAGGCCTTATCTGTTCCACGAATAACCTCAGCTGTGACCTCAAAATCTTGACGTAGCCCACGTAGTAGTGCGCGAAGTTGTTCATCTTAAGAAGTCGTATACCCAATGCCACTCAACTGGGACTCAATCTCAGACAGACGCGCCCTAGATTCAAGAATGGTCTCGCTTGGATTCATCTCCATTGCTTAGCAACGATCAAAAAACCGGTCTCTACTTGCTTGAGAGACGGCCTGATGTTGGTCTTTCAAAGCTTTCCGCACGATATGAGGGTCACGTAGATCCATGACTGGAACCACACAGGAATCGTGAACCAATAACAATAACTTCGACAGTGCGATTTCTTTGCAGCGTATGTACTTCTCAACGTCTTCACTACCGGCTTGTGGCTCATTTTCCAAACCACTGGCAATATCCAAGAGTCTTTTGCTGCAGAGAACCAACTCCATCTTGCGAGACCAAAGGTAGTGGTTTGTCGAGTTCAAAAGTGGCAGCCGGATTTTGTTCACATCGACAAGGGACGAATGAACATTCCAATCTTCACTCATCTTTCAATGGTAGAAACAACACACTTAGTGAGTGAAAAGAGTAGCACAACAAACTGACTTTCAGAGCTATCAATAAACTCTCTGGCTTCAAAATGTAAGGGCTTTCCACAGTGCTGGGCCATAAGGTTTTACCAGATCACAACTTAAGTCCACCACAACTTACTCTGAAGAGACTTCTAACTGTGGCCTAAGTACAGAACAAATTGTTCTCTAGTGTTCCGTAAACTTCACATGTAGAATTAGTCGATTGTGGTTGCCTGGAAAACCATGGGATAGATCGGGTATATCTTCCAACAGTAAAACACCCAAACGTTCCCCCCATGTAGAATTCAGATATAATAAAATTCAACCCACAGAAAGATATTTTTCTCCTGTAATCCTCAATTCATGCTTAAGTGATTATAACGTTACCTGTCAACAACTCCTGTTAACATCTACGGAGCACCTACGGCAGCGGGCATACGAGAAGGAAAAAGGGCCTTGTGGGCCGGGGCTTTCACACTTCGAGCCGCGGTACAGGTTATGACAGCTACAATACCAGTAGCCTATTCCAGAAATGTGCTTCTGCACTTCAACCAGCTGATGACAACGAGGTGAGCCATGCTTGGCCTTGGCGTGTGCGTAGTACGGAGTTGAGCTAGCAGTTGCGAGACTGTCTGAAGCCGAGGTTTCCGCTCCCTATAGAGGGGGCAACGGCCTGGAGTGGGTAGCTTTCTGTTCGACTGAGGCTTTATAACCTTGTGGGCCGAGAGCCAGTAGCCGGCGTTGTCGTTCGTCGGTCGGTGTTCTAACGTGTTGGCAATCGCCGGATCTAGTCTCCCTGCCATGATTGTAAAGGACTGTAAAGCTTCCACCCGCCCTTATGTCTTGAAGTAACGCTTCCACGTGTCCTTTTGCTTTGCCCTTGGTGTTGAAATGAAATCTTGGTTGCGATTAATCACGTCCTGCCAATTGTTTCATTACAAGTACAAAGGACTCCCAACCTTTCCATTACTCACAGTAAACCAACCCAATTGCCCCCCCTTTCCTGAGGTCCTAAACCAGTACACCCTATTAACGTGAAAACTGACCAAATATTTTAATCTCTATCCCGGTGTCCTACAGTGATGCTGAATTGTGGAACAATATTTTTTATTGAGGCCCACAATTTTTATCTATTGTGAATCATCAAGGAATAATTTTATCTATATACGCTGGCGCTATTTTATGCTGAATTCAGTGTGAAATAATTTTTATGTCCTATAGTAGGTTTTTTATATTGTAGAGGCTATAATTACTGCATTTATGCTACGAAGAAATTATTATCTGGATGATTACTTACCTGGAAAATACTGCAATAATAGTAAATGGGGGGGCTAATTTGCTGTGGTAGATATGTGGGTTGGTATCCAGTAAATTTGTACCGGAGCCGCTGCAATAGTTACTGCTGAGCCTGAATTATATCTACCAAAATTATTGAACGGCTCACCTGATTTTTGTAGCAGGTTCACCCTGGTGTAGAGTATAAATAGTTTAGGTTGTTAGAAATATTTTTACATCCTTGGGCTATCGAAATATTCCCTTCGATCACCTATCATTAAATTCGGTTTTCTATTCATTATACATTCTAAGTCCAATTGCGGCATTTATTAATTTATTCAAGTTGGAACTATTTATTATCATTTGGATCTACCTATCGCAATTATTTTACAACTAAGCGATTGGACTGATTATAGCACTGTATGCCTATCCTCGGGACGCCGATCCTGAACGCCAGTATGCACCTCAGACCTCCCTTTCCAATGCTGTAAACGTCACCACTGCTAGCTTTAATGAGTGTAGCCTACTGTAGGGCAAAGGCCGTCCGGCTAAAAGGGACCAGTAATTACAGTTACCCTGGTATCTGCGAGATATGATATTGTAAGTTCTTTTAGGGACGGCGGCGCTGTAGGTCGGAATGAGACCGCAGATGGTAAATAAATAAACTGGCGAGAGGGCCGCGAGTAAGTGTGAGCAAGGCACTGACATTATCGTGATCTTTATAGTAGCATCGTCTGGAGTCTCAACTTTACTTTTCATTTCTACATTTATTTTGCCTTTCCTCAGCTAATCGACGACACTTGTTCCAAGAGAGGACACACAGGAATGGCATGAAACGCTATCGATCCCCTTAACAAGGTACCGAAACTAACGGGGACAAAGTATTTCATTCTATGGCGACGCCGGATGAAGGCCTACAATCTTCGCGATGACTACGAGATCTTGGGACTCAAGCCAAAACGCGAAGAATGATCATCGGCCGAGAACATGACGAGGTGGCAGAAACTGATGATCAAGGGAAAGGCGTTGATCATCCTTATGATCTGTACTGGTGCAATGGCTCTCACAAGTAAAATTATCGATGATGACAAAGGGAACGCGAAGAAACTTTGAGGTGCTGTCAAGAATCACTGTTTCATTTCGAACGAAAGAGGTATTATAAATTTAATTAGAGAAATGGAAATTTTGGAACTTTGAAAAGGATCAAATTAAGAAGAACATCCCAATAAATTCCATGAAATCCTAAACAAGCTGGAGGCTTTGAAAAACCTGATAAACGAGCAGAACAAGATGTATAAGTTAGCTCGTGCTCTTTCGGACCGTTTTTCTCCGATTGCGGTGATTGTCCACAAGAGGCCTCTGATTGAACTGATCAACACTGCATAAACCGAAAGATCGCGTAGGAGATGCAAAAAAGGCCAATCAGAGGGATTTTTAAGTACCAAAAACATCTATGGTAAACATTGATTGGAAAGCAGATAGAATAAATGATGGAAGAGCAGTCATGATTAAAAAAACCTTATGCATCCGATGGTTGTTGGGTTTATGTAATCAACATCGATCGAAAGATGGTTACTATCGCACAGACAAGGTGCACGCTAAAGGACAAAGTAGTTTTTGTAGAAGAGTTCGCGGTCGTGGTCGTAATTTTGATGGACGCTGTGGAGGACGAGGATTCTTTCGTGGACATGGTGGTGGTAGAGGTTATTAAAACCATTATACCAAATATATTCAAAGAGAATTACAAGGGACCATGTAGCCTTATTTACCGACGGTGGCACCGCATCCACGGTACACTTTGGATCTACAAAGAACTTTTGCTCAACTTGCTCACTTTCCAGACCAGCCACCGCCTCAGCCAACCAGATTCACGTACTTTCAACATTCCGGGGAATCAAGTTGCCAAGATCACTACGGGTCCATGGCTTCGATCAAGATTTGCAGCACAGTTCCCACATGCAGAGATCAAAAAGTGATGGATGCTTTTGTGGATTCTGGTGGATCTCATAATTTACTTCAGAACTGCAACTACTTTTTGAACTATGAAAGCATTCATATTTGCGGGGTTCAAACAGCCTCGGAAAACTCCGCCCTTGTCGTAAATGGTACAGTTCTTATTTTATTGGCTGGAGTAATTCAAATGTAAGCTTATCATGACCGTCACTTTCAGTCAAACATTATCTTTGTTGGAAAATTGACGACTCATTTCAGTCTTCTCCTCACAGATGATCCGACGGTAAGAAATTTTACTAGCAAATGCTTCATAAAGATAAGAAAATATGGATAAAGAGTCAAAGTTTTGGAAATTGCGGACGAGGGCTTGTACCATCTGCAGGTGCTGTATCCCAAGCATAAGCAGGCAACACATACTTCCTTTATCAACCCTCTGCAGCAAAGATGTTGATGTGCGCAAATTCGCGCACGAAAAAATCTAGATGAGGACCATGATTGTATACAGTATCGGAATTGGGAAGATATTTTTACAGTTTTTGAATTTTCAAGATATTTTTAATTTGGGTGAGTGTGGCAAATTCGTCGGCTGATTTTTCTTTTAGGACACGCTGTCATAGTAGATGTCAGTACAGTTCCAGGTTGTGGGTGATACGACAAGTAGCTCTGAAAGGTCTATATAATGGCCACATCAATTCCCACCCCTGGCCGATGGATGGCTGGCATGGGTATGGCACCTAGATATTTACCTTGAGGAAATATCTTCTAATAGTCTCTCTGGTTCACACGATTACCGTGAATACATTTTATGGTTATTAGTATGTTTGTTTGAGACTTTTGGGGTAGCCAAAAGTCTATATAAGCCGAGTAAACTGCTTCCTTTAGTGGAAGTGAAGCAAGTTGGCAGACAACTTCAAGCCAAGTCCCGAGTAGTAGGAAGTTGAGAGTCAACTTCAGACCCAAGAACACTTTTTCTTACGCTGGTCGCAGAGCGTCAGTGGTAGACTCTGCCCCTTTTATACTTGCTTGTAGCTTTCTCAACTCTCTTCTATATACACTCCCTTTGTTCGTTCAACAATACCACGGCAGCACTTTGGTCGCTCGCAACACCTCCTTCTCAGGGTAATCGGTTCTGAGGATCTCTTCCCCCCCGATTTATCCCTATCATTTGGTACTCTTGTGGAGGGGTTGCACCCGAGGTATTCGAGTTGAGCAGTAGTAAGGAACACTTCGGGGGGATTTCTTTTCTGTAATCATGGATCTCAACGCTGCTCGTATAACGTTCACAGGCGGCAAGACTGAAGACGTTGAGGAGTTTCTTTACACATATGTCAACGTTGTGATGCGAGAGAAGGGCGATGAAGAAGGCGGCAAGTATCTTCGCCTATCTTCATGGTGACGCCAAAGCACAAATATAAGTCCAAGTTTCGACGGGTGGTCTCTTAACGGGAATGGGCGTAACTTCGGTGAGGTAATGTGAGTGGGCTTGTGAAAGAGTATGCTAAGGAGGTAGAACCAGATGAGATGATTCGTACCGCCATAGAGGCCCGGCTCAACTTCGACGATTTGTTAAGCTCATTGGTGTACTTGTGTGATCTTTATGAAAAGGCTGGGTTCAACGCCCAAGCCAAGTACGGAATGCTGCGTAAGGCGGCTATGGGGGATAAGCGGCTCTCCGATTTCCTCCTCATCAAGGGCCCTCACACTTTTGATGAACTGAAGGGTACCATAGTAGAATTTGTCAAAAATTCGGAGACGTTTCAGTCACTGAGTGAGGTACCGAGGGAAACCCGCACATCGATGTCTATCGTACATCCTGAAAAGAATTATCAAAGGCCGGCTACTAGTGCAGCGGCATTAGAATCTGTCAGGAGCGATGTCAAAAACTTGGAAGAAAGGTTGGAAACCCGATTCGATAATCGACTTGACATGATAACCTCGCAGTTGGAAAGCCTTACTCTTACCATTAAGAAGAACCAGTCTGGGGCCCCTAAGGCCGCAGAAGTCTGTTCTTACTGTCACAAGCCTGGACACTTTGCAAGCACGTGTCCTGATAATCCACATAGAAACACTCGTTTTGCAAAGTGCGGTCGATATGGGCATGATGAAAGTAACTGCTGGTCTAAAGACAACAGAAGAGCAAATTTATCGGAAGCAAGGAGTGAGTCAGGACCAGAGGTGAAAATCTTACAAAATAGAAGGGATCAAAGGTTGACGGATGCCGGTAACGTATCCATCGCTGAAGAGATTAGTCAAGTCAATGTGACAAAAAGGGGTGGGGAAGGGAACATTTTATCGAAGAAACCTAGGCTAGAGTATGGAATGCTGGAGCATATCCCAGCACCTGTACCTCCTCGAACCAAGAGGTCTGATCAAGTTGTTCCAGGAGTGGGAGTCACTCCGCCAAGAAGACGAAAAAGAGTAAGAAAGTTAAGAGTATCTCTAAGGACGTACTAGAGTATGTGAAGAGGTACAATTTGGTGGCTGAGCTTGCATCGGCCCCAACTGGGATAACGTTTGGTCAACTTTTGAGGGGCGACGCAGAGGATGCGAGAAAAGAACTCAAAAAAATTATCAGGTCTAATAAGTCCGCTAAGGGTAAGAAACTGTTTCTTCAATCGGCCTCGACAGCACCAAATCGACTTAAGCTGGTACCAGTCAAAGTATTGGGTATGAAAACCCAAGCTCTCTTCGATTCTGGTGCTGTTCCAAACCTCATTTCAGAAACTTTGGTGACAGATCTAGGTCTCGAAATTACTCCAACGACTCGAAAAATAACTGTAGCGGATGGAACCGTCTCAAAATGCATGGGCACTGTTGACAAGGTTTCCGTGTTCTTTGGGGACTCTAAAGTTGATGTAGACTTTCTTGTCATGCCGGATCTCCCTTTCGATGCAATCATTGGCTGCCCCACCATGGAAAGACTAGGACATGCATTGACTTGGGCAACCAAATGGTTTCAGTTAATATTGACGGCAGAACCGTGAAGATGCCCCTGGATTTCGACAAAAGCACGCATCCTGAAGATTTAAAAGAAACGGACAGTGAAGATTTCACTTCTAGCTATGACAGCGAAGATTCGGAACCAACTAACACTTTCGGAAGTGGAAAAGGGTACCCTCGGGGGTTAATGAACATGGCATGGGACGATTATGATTCCGGGTTTGAAACAGATGACGACTGGGATTCTAGGATAAGTTTGAAACCCGAATGTGTTTCTTTTTGCGATGATATCGAATCAAAGGACAGAATTCGGAGCATGAAAGAAGATTACCTTTGCAAAGAAAATAAGAATACGTCGAATTCCATATATGAAGATGTGAGCACGACGGAAGAGGTCCTTCAAAATATTGAGGTTGAGGATCAAGAAGAAAAAGGGCGCCAAATGGCAGAAATCCAAGGAAAAGTGCAGCACCTTCCCGCCCCGCCTCACTGAAAATATCCGACATGTTAACATCTTCCGAAGTAATTGCATGGAGCGTTTCAGATTTAGACAAGCAAGTGTACCGGTTACTCACTCGTTCGAACTTACCGACACTCAACCGATTTACCACAAGCCTAGACGTCAACCGCCAAAATATGACCAATTTATCTCAGAAAATGTTACAAGTATGCTGAAAAATGATATTATTCGACCAGTTTCATCCCCATGGTCGTTTCCAGTTGTGGTCGCACCAAAGAAGGATGGAAAGCTGCGTTTTTGCGTCGATTACCGACAACTGAACCAGAGAATGATACCCGATCGATTTCCGATTCCGAACATGGAGGAGATCCTCGAGGACCTGAAGGACGGGAGATATTTCACCTCAATTGACCTTTACACTGGCTATTGGCAGATTCCATTGGATGAAAAATGTAAGGAAAAAACAACCTTTACCAGCAAAGCCGGTACGTTCAGGTTCGAAGTGATGCCTTTTGGTCTCATGAATGCACCAGCTACATTCCAAAGAATGATGAACGAGGTTTTGAAAGGACTTCCATTCGCAAGAGTCTATATCGATGATGTCGTCATATTCTCAGAAACATTGGATCAGCACATCTCGCACGTCAAGACAGTTGTGGAGAGGATATCGGAGTATAGCTTGAAAATTAAGTTGAGCAAATGCTTCTTTGCGAAAACTTCTATCCAATTACTCGGTCATATCGTCGACCAAGAGGGAATTAGAGTGGATCCAGAGAAAACGAAAAAAAATAAGTTGGCACCAAGGCCCGCTTCAAAGACGGAGGTCCGAAGCTTCTTAGGACTGGCCTCATATTACAGAAGATTTATCAAAGATTTCGCCAAGACTGCAGCACCGTTACATGCCAGCACTACGAAGAACGGAAAATTTTACTGGAACAAGGAAATGGAAACTGCATTTCAGGAGCTTAAAGATAAGCTATGTGTCCCCCAGTTCTCATGTACCCAGATTTCAAGAGACCATTCGTTGTGGAGACAGATGCCTCAGAACGGTCTTTGGGTGCCGTTTTGTCCCAAAAAGATGAAAACGGAAGACTACACCCTGTTCAATTCGCAAGCGAA
>NADL03000878.1:0-230953 GCA_002205965.3 Kappaphycus alvarezii
ATTATTCCAACATGTCCTTGAAAATAATATTTGCCCAATGTACAAATTCGAAACAATTTGAAATGATCTTAGGAGCTGGAAATCTGGTGCATTTGTATTAACTTGTAACCTGAAAAGAAGTTCAAGCAAACCAATACGAAATTGAACCACTTTTGAGCGGGTTTAAAGTATTTAGCTATTTTCAAAATGAACCAATCCGGTCATTTTGTCGGACCCAGAAGTCAAACAAGTAAGGAATTCATTATTCTAAAGTGAGATGATGGTATTGTAGTGCACTCCGTGCTGTCCTTGCCTTTTATCTCACCAAGTAGAATCAAACTTTTTAGCTGAACGCAAACGGCAAATAATTAGTGGATTTTCTCAGACAGAAGAGGGAGCGCTAGCTAAATATGGCCCAACGCGCTCTCTTTGAAAGAATTGAGTGAGGTAGCCGCTATGGAAATATTGTAAATTGACTATTAGGGTCTTTATAAATCTTTGTCAACACCCTCACACTGTGAATGCTTTAGATCCGCGCAGATCTACCAAAATAGTGATGGAAACAGTTTAATATTTTGCTGTACACAACTTTCATCTTCAGCATAAATGACGGGCCAATAATTTGGAAAGAATGACATCTGCAGCATACTTCCTACGCGATGGAATTACAAAAAGTACCTCCATGAAATCGAAACACGCCTGAAGCCACAAAAATTTGTCTCACAGTGAATACATCTGAAAGCGGGCAAGTGACGCACAGGTAGAAAATACTCTTCAATGATGACCACAAAATATAAATTTCGGCCATGCTATAGCATAACATCCCATAGTTTACCATCAAGAAATTAAGCTAACAGGACAGTTAAACTATCTGCGTCACTTTCAGAATTGTTCCCACATTTTTGCCGGATCTATGTTCTATTTGATATTTTCTATTATTATTGCTTTTTGATGTTGTGTTCGTGTTCATGTCTGTGTTTATGTTTGTGTTTGTGTTTGTATGTGTGTGTGTTTGTTTCTTTTTTGATTCTTTTTTTTGTTTCTTTTTTTTGTTTTAGTTTTTGTTTTTTTTGTTTTTTTGTTTGTTGTTTTGATTTTGATTTTGTTTTTGTTTGTTTTTTTTTTGTTTTGTTTTGTTTTGTTTTTGTTTTGTTTTTGTTTTTTTATTTATATTTATATTTTTTTATTTCTATTTTTATTTCTATTTCTATTTTGTTTTTGTTTTTGTTTTTGTGTTTGTTTTTATTTCTATTTCTATTTCCATTTCTATTTCTATTTCTATTTCTATTTCTATTTCTATTAGATCTACTTCTGGGCGAATAGTTTTTGAGCTTATTGTTTTATGAGAAAAGACATTGGTAAATTGGAGTAGAACTGTGTTCCCTCTCTTTACGCTGCCTTTTCATTTATGAATCAACAGATTCGTGTACCGAGGGGATGAAATATTTTCCATTTATATCGAGTCGGGCCCCGTTAGAGTGCCAAGCCATTAAAAGAGACAATGAGGTCATTTCCCCATTTCGATATATTGAATACACCGTTATGATGTCCATATTCACTTAGTGTTCGTTCCTCCGTAGAATCTAAAATTGCTCTAATGGATACTTTACTACGTCAAAATTGTTGGAAGAGAGTCGAGGATTACAAGCGGAACTTTTTAAATGCCTGAAAACAGGAGGAGTTACGGATGACGCTACGGAAAGCAAACGTACGTTTACGGTGCATTGCACGTTTATAATGCTAGTGTGAAGGATGTGTAAACTGTCCTGGTGTGGTACATGTGTATCAATATTTGGTACTCATGCAATCGCGTGTGACACAAACGTATTCTGTGCTACAAATCACAGTGTAACTTCTATCATCCAACAGCTCATTTGGACTTATTTTTTATCACTATAAGCTATAGTTCTGCCAGGCACATTCCAACACAGATTCAACCAAGGCTCCATGAAATTCACAAAACTTCCGAGCTCTACAATTGTTCTACTATTCGTTGCTCTACATCCTTCACTTCTATCGACAGACGTTCTCCCTACGATCTTCTTCGGTCTACAGTTATCCGCTCTTCTGCTCCTCAATCCACTGATCCATCGTTGGTCCGCTGCTCTAGGATGAACTGTTCTAATATCTACATTTTTCTGTTTTCTAGTTCTACTGTTCTGCTCTTTACTTGTTTCCCGTTCTGTAGGTATACTAAACCAGGGTCTCTGGTTCTCTCTTATTCAGTTTTCCGGGTTTATTAAGGAGGATAGGGCCCCTGGTCACCCCGAATCCTAGATTTTATTAGACGCAGACTTTGTTCCGGATTTCGTTGACCTTGAATGGTCAAAATCAATTCTGGACCTGTCGAAATATTTCAAGGTATCTGAAAACCCTGGTGGCAAATAGGTACTCAACTGACGCCTAAGTCCTGTAAAGGCACGTTAACGAAATTAGATTTCAAGGTGAAGGGAATAAATGATTGACCATGGGTTCCAGCAGTTTTCTGGGACGTGGACAAACTTGTGAACATAAGCAGAATCGGATATTCTATTGAGAACATTAGCAGAGCTCGTCTTGAATACATCTGTTTCGTAATAAGATTATATACCCACTGAGAGACAAAAATAATATCGATATTGTCCTGTATGCTCCAATATATATTCAAACAGTAAAACATCCAAACGTTTCCCCTCTATATGCTCCTGGGAGAAGGGGTCCATGGTTCTTACTTCATATTCATATCCTGAGAGCACATATAACCCTTGGAAGAAATGTCGATGAGAAAACAGGGATGTTACTAAAACTGATGGCCGACTCCAAGCTACGGACTGCACTGGAGTTCTGCGGACGACAGAAGTACGACCAGGTCAGGCATTAGAAGATACTGGCACTGTTTTGTAGAAACTGTGAAAAACGTAATCTCTGCAGGCATTAGAGAAACAATAGTGCACATTCTCATATCTCTGACTGCGCTGCCATAATATTTAGCAAACACAATAACAAAAAGATAGACATTTGATTACCAAACTGACACTAATAGGTTTAAATATTTGCGTGGAAAACGGTCCATCACCTCGGGGAAAACAGGGAGATGCTAACAGGGGAAAGGTTTGGGTGTCTTTACTGTTGGAAGATATACTCGATCTAACAGTAACTGGCCGTTTCATTCTCACTTCATGTAGGAGAAATACACTAGCATTTTCGGTCAGGTACGGTGCGTAGCAGAATGTTTTAGGTCTTACAGATTTCTAATTGCAATGAATCGATTTAGGGGGGAAATTGGGTAGTTTATCACTCGGAAAGTAGGGCCAATTCCTAAAGTGACCGCAGCTATTCCCCCAGGGACGACATAAGCGTAGTGCATGTGAGCTTACATACTACGAGATGACCAGGGCGCACAGATCACCCTTAAAGACGGGCTGTTCTGTACTTTAGGCAAATCGTATTTCCAAGCGACCCTGCTCTACACATGTTGATATATTGAGCTACCCAAAACTTTTCTCCTGGTTTCCAAACGGTATTAAACAATGCTGCATTTAGATCGAGCTCCGGGCAAATGTAGACCGACGGGTCCCCACGAGCATTCTGTCGAGGTACAAAGAGCGGAGAACAGCTGACACAAATGCGGCATGATTAGGAGTGGAGAAGGTCGAATAGAAGTGACTTTATGAATCAACGCTAACCTAGCCGATCAACAGCCTGTAGTCCGGAGCCTGTAGTCCGGAGATGTACAGCCCCCACTCTGCCATCGACAAGTTTTAGTAAAACACATTGATTTGGCAGCGACAAGGGGGAGGTTTGCAAGAGTACGGAATGTCGGTAGTAAGATAATTCAGAAGGTATTATGATAATTCCGAAAGTAGAGGTAAGATTAATGTGTTTAACATGCTGTTAGTGGGAAGAAGTAAACGAAAGGAATGGAACGTGACAGAAACCGAATACAGTATTAGAAGTGGCGAAGCTACCCAAGGCTGGAGCGGAAAGGCGAGGAATGCGGCTTGAGACCCTCGACACTTCCCTGGACTTCCGCAGCACGGCGGTTCACCGACCTCCTACACTTTTCGGATCTCGAATCTTCCCACTACACGCCCCTCAAAGCGGTCAGTCTCGTCCTCCACCAGCGGTGCAATGTTCTTCTGTGGTACGGTCGGTAAGTCAAGGCTTAAATCCAGTGGCGGGGTGAATTCGCGGCCATCGTCAACTCCTGCATCGTATGCAATCAGCGTCCCCCTTTGGCGACGAACGAAACGGCCCGCCTCGACGTCGAAAAGATTGCGGTTGTTGATCTGCACGATCCAGTCTGGAGAGGGTGCAATCATTCCGAGCATTGTGACAAACGGGTGTTCACAATCGACATCAACCTCGAGGGTGTGGACTGTCCAGGCATTGTCACGGCATCGGCACCTAAGACGGAAAGAACCCCGCGTCCCTCTGACCTCAAGCGACGAGCGAAATTGATGAAGCGGGTGTTGACTCCGGTTTCGGCCAGGATCTCGACAGGCCGGTTGGCGAAGCCTCGGATAGTGAAGAACGACACGCGGTTTGAGTGCGACACAGCAGCCAGAGGGGAAAACACGAGGCCGGTGCCCGGGATCAAACTGCGAAAGCGATTGGGGGTGAGGAAGTTGGTAAATGTGATCTTATAGGTTGCGTTGCCAGAGCAACTCGGGAACGGGCTCTCAAGTGCTGAGACGGCAATAGTGAACACAGAGAGGATGAGGAGGCGTGAGAATACCATTTTCGAAATCCGGGAGCTCGGCAGTGGAGTGAGATGAGCAGAATGCTTGTTTTGGGTGTACGGTGCAGTTGGGGAAAAGAACGGGGGTGGAACTGGCTGAGTCGCTGTGTCATTTATAGTACACTCAGGTGATGTCTCGCTCTACACGATTACATGTCAGCGTCTAGCTTTTCTAATGCAAGTCAAGCAGCTGCAGGGCGTACATGTGATCTGAGGACCAGGCCATCTGGTCCCTCCTGATTAATCTGGTTTTCGGCTATGGTACGGGGACGAAACGGAAACTTCTATCTTCTTTTCCACAACTGTAAGATTCCCATACTTCCATGTGCATCCACGGTGAGTTGGGTCGGTAAGGTATGACCAGCAGATCACTTGAGGTTCGTACCTGTCGCATCGCAAACAATTGCGCCACGGGTTTCTGTTCCACGTGACAATGCATTGGTGGTGGCCGTTCAATTCGTCCCACACTAGTCCTTACACTATTGTAAGAGGGCCATCTGAGGACACGCTTTTTGATTTGTTAGCTTATATTAGTGTGCATGACATGAATCCCTAAGAATCTAAAGAACTACTAATTGAGGGCCCCCGGTCCTCTCCGAGCGTTTACGAGTGAAGCTGTTTACAGCAGCTTGAACTTACTCGACCTCTTGCCTCCGGATGGAACTTGCTGTCCCCCTTTCAGTTATTGGGCAAGATCATCTGTTCTCCGTTGTCTACTTTTTGTTGCCCACATCACCTGAACCGGTAAATGCACGCCAGGGACACCGATTGTCTGTGTCCTTTGCCGTTACCCGTCTTTCCCCACTGTACTGGGACAGAGGATGCCCGGGGAGCAAAAGAGCAATATTCGTGGGATACAGTGTTGTGTAATGCACGGCGGAGCTTGACGAGTACGGCAGAGCCTGCGGAGTAATTTCGACGCCAGCCACGGACCTGTGAGATCCTCGAGTACTTTTTCTCAGGGTGAAGGTTTGGGTGCTTTACTTCTGAAAGATATACTCGATCTATCCTAAAGTACCTGACACAACCACAATCAACTCAAAAGGGCATGCCAACACAGTAACGGGGGAGGAATTACACTCCATAGCACGTCAATAACCACAACCGACTATTTTTCGAATGACTCAACTAGTTGGTGTCGTTTGGTATCCATTCAAATCAAACCGCAGTCAAGATCGATCTGGGGAAAAAGTTTAGGTAGTTTAATATTTGGAAAGTAGGGTGATTTGCTGAGGTGAGGCCAGATGTTCCTTTGAGACTTAAGCCGAGAGGGGGTAAGATTACACACAAAGAGGTCACCAGCGCGCTCAGATCACTTGGGACACTCCATTTAGATTCCCCTCCGCTAGAAGTGTCAGCCGACAAATAAAACTACCCCATCATCCTCCCCCCTTGGAAAAAGGGCTGGAGGCCATGGGATTGATCTTGTTTCAGAGCGGCGTTCAATTTGAGTTTTCCGGTCAGGCTTATCTTGGTATAGTATCAAAGCCAGAGGTCTGTTGCAATTGCCGCTGTTGAAGCTTATCAGAACCTGGAGCATCTCCGTCCCGTTTCAAACGTTACCACGTCGTACTTTTCTGCTGGTGGTTGAAATTGAAGTGCCGAGCATGGAGTGGGGGAAGGTTTGGTTGCTTTGTTCTTGGAAGAAATGTTCGACTCTATCGAGCATGGAGTGCTGCTTCAACTTACATTTTACCAGCACCACTGAGGATCGCATTCCGTGCACGGTGTCCTTGGCCTTTCTACTAAGCCCTCTTGCCTTAGCAGAGATCTCATATCTTCAATAGACGGGCCATGTGAATTAGCGCGTGTAGAATCGAAACTTTTATTTTGTCTACACTCTGGACAACCTACTAAAGTAGACAACCTACAACTTGGATCGAAAGCGTTTAGCGGGTAATCTATCTGGAGACGGGCCTTCCGTTCTCATTACACTGCCCGTCCAGAGGACTCGAACCGGCACTCCGCTAGCACTAGAATAACCCAAGTCCCTCCTATCACATATCGGCTTGTGGGATGTCATCGAATAGACTTTTGAGGCTCTTTGTGGATGGAGATTGTGCAAGAATTGTGTGATGGTTGGAGGGTGTTGCTGCACGTAGGTTTCCTATGTATCTTGAATCAGTTCTGCCAGGAACGGTAGAAATTCGTCATTGGTCCTCGCCTGATTGCAAAAGCATCCGTAATCGAGGACAAATATATCGTACTGTACAGTGAAGCACTGTCAACATACCCCGGGCCCCAACCGACCACATTTTTCAAAAATTAAAGCACCCAGACATTTCCCTGTACTGTACAGTGCATTAATTTAATTTAATATTTATATGGTGAGCACAGCACAATTGACTGTAAAGATAAATCTCTTAATTTACAGCTCCATCCAGTGTACAGTATGTATGTCCCGTATACGTCGGCCAAAGATCTCCCCCGATTGTGTTGGCGAGAGGTTCTCCATAAACGAACTCAACGTACCATACCTCCAGAATCTTACGTACACGCAACGGTGTAACGTTGCTTTTCAACGACAGAGTAGTAAAGCCCATGCGCTTTTGAGTTAGCAGAGGACCTCAGCTGAAAGATCAATTTAACTATTCTCTTCATGCGATGGAAAACACGAGAAATTCTTTTTATGAACTTCCCTATCCGCACTGCCATGCTATCTTTCATCATACCGCAGGTAAACGACTGCAAGCTTTGTTCGCTTTGGAGCAGTATAAGAATGCATGGCTCTCGACCCGCACCGCCGAGAGCTAATCCCAGTCATCCTCAGCTTGCCTCAACGGAACTCCTTCAACATTGACCTTTACATTGCTCTGCTTATCTGAAGTGTTTAAAGTCCGTTCTTTGTTCTCAACTGATTCCCCTCCTTCTCCTACTGCTTTCTTACCATGGAACGTCGCAACATTATCAAAGCATTCTTTCTGATATCTCTATTCGGGATGTCCCACGCTTCCATTCCTAGTTTCGGGCTGCAGACTGCGGCAGGAGCACGAGCTGCTCTCCGTGACCGAGATTTCCGCATTCGATTCAGCGAGGGTGCTCAGGTCAACACCCCTAACTTCCGTGTCAGCATCGCAGACTTGACCAATTTTCCTGCCCTCGGAGCGCAAGACGTGCAGTCAACCCTTGTTCGAGTCACTCTCAAAGCGGGCCAGCCCTTCGTCACTCACCACCACCCTAGGGCTACCGAAACCTTTAACGCATTGCAGGGCGTCTTCCGGAATTCATTCCGTTTTGAAGGGCTAGGGGACGTCCGAAATGTTAGCAATGTCATCAGGGCCGGCGAGTCCACCATATTCCCCCAAGGTCTTGTTCACTCCACCGTCTGTATCAGCCGCACCGATTGTGTCTTCTTGTCCGTCCTCAACTCGGCTGACCCTGGTACCGTTCCGGCATGAAACAGTCGCCTTTCCCTTATAGAAATGGCTCCGCCGAAGAAATCTGGCATATTGCGGGTGACGTGGAACGGAAGGCGGCACATGAAGGCTGGCATCAGGCGGCAAAATTTTGTCCCCACCGGCGTAGCACAGTGGACCCATATCATTCCATTACCAATTGTACAAATTCTGACTGCTTTCCTTTTATCGACCAGTTTCGAGCTGGCTGGCCCTTCCTACCACGAGGTTCATCCATGTTTGCCAAACGTGGCTAGGAGGGCCACTGGAGTTTGGCAATTCGCTTGATTCTATTTTACTAGTTCACTAATGCCCCCTTAACTTGCAGTCTTATTAGTGGGGTGATTCACGTTACAGCTTCAAGTGCCAGCAGTAAAGTAATGCACGCAAAAAATAGGATACAGCCTCCATCTCTTGTTCAGCTGTTTACAGGCGTTTGAACAGTAGCAACCGTGAGCACACCTTACGGGAAGTGTGCTGCGAGCTTTTTTCGTGGTAGGGGTAAAAGCTGTAGAATCCGATAGGGGATTCTATCATGAAAATGCGGAGTAAAAGTCATCACCAAGTTTAACTGTGTGTATCGGTTTTCCCAGCTGGAGCTGTTCAATAAATATGGCAGAATGTGCGCTGCCCTTTGAAGGGGCTAGAACGAGTATGAGGCCGTACAGAGAGTACTGGTTTGTGTAAACTGCGCTATTGCGCACATGTGACTCTATGTTTAATCTCGCCTCGTCACTGTAAACTGGATGAAAGGGTTTCAGAGGCTAACGGTAAATTAGTTTACGAGCTTCTCCATCAGCGCAAGCATATGAAAAAGGTCAGTGGGTGGTCATATCGAGATGGAATCTGTCCACTTGTCCTGCCTGAATTTAGAGGGGTTCGTCCGAGTAGGTAACTGCACGGCGCTGCTTCCATCCGTAAAGCTGAAACGAAGTTGCCTGGAATAGGGCTTGATACAATGATGAATAGGAATCCCATTTTAATCATAGCTGATCGATGGGGATGGGTCGATGGCCTGGAACTAGAAAAACATTTCCAATATCTCAGCACTATGTATTCGTACCGATTGCAACGGACAACTGCTCCCAGAATAATTCAGGTAACCAGTGTAATAATTTTTGTAACGAGACTTCAGACAGTAATAATTACTGAATATTTTCCGGATAAAAATTAGTCCAGATGATTATTGGATCATATGGTAACTGCAATCATTACACTCTGTGGAACATTGCAACTCGACCGAATGATCTAAAAACTGGTTCACATTTAATAGAGTACTGACAGGCCAGAGTAGATTAGATAAGAATATCCTTCGATAATTTGCACTCAGAAAATATTGTCGGTTGTGATTAGGGATAGCTGTTCAGAAATTAGCATTACGTTAGGAAACGGGGATATTGATGGGATTATTTGCTCAATTTCTCAATTTGGTTGTTTAAAGCTACGCTGTATCAAGTTCCTGCTGAGAATTGAGCGAATGTTTCGAAGATAAACAAATTACCGGCAATTACAAACACGCCATTGGAATCCCTACGGCACAAAGTGTACACGTTGTGAGTAGGTGGTATATTTCCCATCGATTTTGCAGCGATCCTCTCTTCAAGAATTAGCGGCGGCGGAGGAAACCTCTCAAAGATAATGGAATGTAAGTCAATAAGTCTCTTTGAAGGCCTTAGATATGCTTAAATGCGCGAGGGAACCGGTGCATGCTTGGGTGTGGTAAATGTAGTTTATAGCTGGCATATTAGAGTTGTTAATTTGCTTTTGGGCCTGTATATCTGGCGTGTTGGAGCTGCCTGCAGTTTCATACGTCAAGAAAAAGTACGGAACCGCAATAGTACCGCGTCTAAACCTATACGTATTCAAAGCGATGCGCGAGAAAGTGCAAGAGTTCTGTTCTCCTGTGCCAATAAATCGCCACATAACTTTCTCTTAACATTCAATAAACAATGAGGTAAAAAATATGGAATAACGATGGGATCATCTTTACAATTCTAAGCGAATCCTTATTCCATTATAGAAGAAGCCCGTACTATTTATGACCAGAAATTTTTCTTTCTTAGACAGAATGGCCTTTGCGCTTATCCGCACGTGTATCATGGACACGCCACCAAATCAAACTAAAATGAAAGGATATCAAATGGGTACGATTGCTATCTTATGCTCAGCTGAATGGCGTAAATGGGGGCTGCTTTCGCGATATTCTATAGCAAAATACCCCACATACGCCTAGAATATACCGATAGAGTGCTAGAGTCTTGCCCTAACAAGTGAGAATGTTCAATAGTTTCAGTTCACTATATTTGATGTCGTTAAATCTTTTGACGTCTATTATTTGAATATGGAAATGCAGTGAAATGCTTGAATGAAACAAAATGCATCTTTTCGAAGCAAAAAAGGATAAACCCATGTCAAGCGTCACATCCCAAACGTAGATATTCCGGATGCCAGCTCATGGAATTAAGTTTCAAAAACAATACAAACGGGATTGATTCATAATCCTGACTTTAACTGCGAAAGATCCTCGAAAATGGTACTTGACTACTCCCAAGCTTAACACTCATGCAAACTGGTGTTCATGGCCGTTACCCGTGCAGTAAAATTTTGGTTTGTCAATGAAATCTTTGAAACGTTGGTACGAAACGAAATCGTCGAAAGCAGTTCAGGCCGTCTTGTGATGCGTTGTGCTATGACATAAGCGCAATGGTTGATTAAATTTATCGTCCATCGGAAGGAAGCCGTGCGTTACAGTTTGTGCTCGGGGCTTCGTACTCAATATAGGCGCAATCAAGAATCAAAATGAATTGATAGCTTCGATTTTCGTCACTTGAGTCGGTTCTATAAATTCATTTCAACTCAATGAGAAAGTTTTTCGTTTGAAAGTAATTTTGAATCTACTTTGATATTAAAGAGCAGTATTTGGAGGTGATAAAAAGAAATAAATGACTTCGTATGTGAAAAGTACGTGACAAAGAGACCTGAAAGAAAATAAAATCGCCTTTCTATGTCGCAGTTTCTATCAAAGATAAAACTTGAAATAGTCACGTTCCATGGAAAGAATTTTGTGCAGATCTTTTTGACCCTTGCAGCAACTGAAATCTTTAAAACAGCTCCGTAAGGGTATTGGTTGTGCTGTGTGATTTCCAAAAGGATTTCAAATGTACTCGAGCTGAAACATTTCACCAAATAATCTGTAGAACAATGCGGGCATTGCAAAGATGAAGACTACTGAGGCTGAAAAATTACCAAATGAGATACACCACTTTCGCATTATATGGAAAGTGGCTTTACGTCTCTGTTTCGGTAAAATATTATTCCAACATGTCCTTGAAAATAATATTTGCCCAATGTACAAATTCGAAACAATTTGAAATGATCTTAGGAGCTGGAAATCTGGTGCATTTGTATTAACTTGTAACCTGAAAAGAAGTTCAAGCAAACCAATACGAAATTGAACCACTTTTGAGCGGGTTTAAAGTATTTAGCTATTTTCAAAATGAACCAATCCGGTCATTTTGTCGGACCCAGAAGTCAAACAAGTAAGGAATTCATTATTCTAAAGTGAGATGATGGTATTGTAGTGCACTCCGTGCTGTCCTTGCCTTTTATCTCACCAAGTAGAATCAAACTTTTTAGCTGAACGCAAACGGCAAATAATTAGTGGATTTTCTCAGACAGAAGAGGGAGCGCTAGCTAAATATGGCCCAACGCGCTCTCTTTGAAAGAATTGAGTGAGGTAGCCGCTATGGAAATATTGTAAATTGACTATTAGGGTCTTTATAAATCTTTGTCAACACCCTCACACTGTGAATGCTTTAGATCCGCGCAGATCTACCAAAATAGTGATGGAAACAGTTTAATATTTTGCTGTACACAACTTTCATCTTCAGCATAAATGACGGGCCAATAATTTGGAAAGAATGACATCTGCAGCATACTTCCTACGCGATGGAATTACAAAAAGTACCTCCATGAAATCGAAACACGCCTGAAGCCACAAAAATTTGTCTCACAGTGAATACATCTGAAAGCGGGCAAGTGACGCACAGGTAGAAAATACTCTTCAATGATGACCACAAAATATAAATTTCGGCCATGCTATAGCATAACATCCCATAGTTTACCATCAAGAAATTAAGCTAACAGGACAGTTAAACTATCTGCGTCACTTTCAGAATTGTTCCCACATTTTTGCCGGATCTATGTTCTATTTGATATTTTCTATTATTATTGCTTTTTGATGTTGTGTTCGTGTTCATGTCTGTGTTTGTGTTTGTGTTTGTGTTTGTATGTGTGTGTGTTTGTTTCTTTTTTGATCTTTTTTTGTTTCTTTTTGTTTTTTTTTTTGTTTTGTTTTTTTGTTTTTGTTTTTGTTTTTGTTTTGTTGTTTTGATTTTGATTTGTTTTGTTTTGTTTTGTTTTTTTTGTTTTTTGTTTTTGTTTTGTTTTTTTTTTTTTTTTTTTTTTTTTTTTTTATTTATATTTATATTTTTTATTTCTATTTATTTCTATTTTTGTTTTGTTTTTGTTTTTGTGTTTGTTTTATTCTATTTCTATTTATTTCTATTTCTATTTCTATTTCTATTTCTATTTCTATTAGATCTATTTCTGTTTCTTTTATTATAGTTACTTCTGGGCGAATAGTTTTTGAGCTTATTGTTTTATGAGAAAAGACATTGGTAAATTGGAGTAGAACTGTGTTCCCTCTCTTTACGCTGCCTTTTCATTTATGAATCAACAGATTCGTGTACCGAGGGGATGAAATATTTTCCATTTATATCGAGTCGGGCCCCGTTAGAGTGCCAAGCCATTAAAAGAGACAATGAGGTCATTTCCCCATTTCGATATATTGAATACACCGTTATGATGTCCATATTCACTTAGTGTTCGTTCCTCCGTAGAATCTAAAATTGCTCTAATGGATACTTTACTACGTCAAAATTGTTGGAAGAGAGTCGAGGATTACAAGCGGAACTTTTTAAATGCCTGAAAACAGGAGGAGTTACGGATGACGCTACGGAAAGCAAACGTACGTTTACGGTGCATTGCACGTTTATAATGCTAGTGTGAAGGATGTGTAAACTGTCCTGGTGTGGTACATGTGTATCAATATTTGGTACTCATGCAATCGCGTGTGACACAAACGTATTCTGTGCTACAAATCACAGTGTAACTTCTATCATCCAACAGCTCATTTGGACTTATTTTTTATCACTATAAGCTATAGTTCTGCCAGGCACATTCCAACACAGATTCAACCAAGGCTCCATGAAATTCACAAAACTTCCGAGCTCTACAATTGTTCTACTATTCGTTGCTCTACATCCTTCACTTCTATCGACAGACGTTCTCCCTACGATCTTCTTCGGTCTACAGTTATCCGCTCTTCTGCTCCTCAATCCACTGATCCATCGTTGGTCCGCTGCTCTAGGATGAACTGTTCTAATATCTACATTTTTCTGTTTTCTAGTTCTACTGTTCTGCTCTTTACTTGTTTCCCGTTCTGTAGGTATACTAAACCAGGGTCTCTGGTTCTCTCTTATTCAGTTTTCCGGGTTTATTAAGGAGGATAGGGCCCCTGGTCACCCCGAATCCTAGATTTTATTAGACGCAGACTTTGTTCCGGATTTCGTTGACCTTGAATGGTCAAAATCAATTCTGGACCTGTCGAAATATTTCAAGGTATCTGAAAACCCTGGTGGCAAATAGGTACTCAACTGACGCCTAAGTCCTGTAAAGGCACGTTAACGAAATTAGATTTCAAGGTGAAGGGAATAAATGATTGACCATGGGTTCCAGCAGTTTTCTGGGACGTGGACAAACTTGTGAACATAAGCAGAATCGGATATTCTATTGAGAACATTAGCAGAGCTCGTCTTGAATACATCTGTTTCGTAATAAGATTATATACCCACTGAGAGACAAAAATAATATCGATATTGTCCTGTATGCTCCAATATATATTCAAACAGTAAAACATCCAAACGTTTCCCCTCTATATGCTCCTGGGAGAAGGGGTCCATGGTTCTTACTTCATATTCATATCCTGAGAGCACATATAACCCTTGGAAGAAATGTCGATGAGAAAACAGGGATGTTACTAAAACTGATGGCCGACTCCAAGCTACGGACTGCACTGGAGTTCTGCGGACGACAGAAGTACGACCAGGTCAGGCATTAGAAGATACTGGCACTGTTTTGTAGAAACTGTGAAAAACGTAATCTCTGCAGGCATTAGAGAAACAATAGTGCACATTCTCATATCTCTGACTGCGCTGCCATAATATTTAGCAAACACAATAACAAAAAGATAGACATTTGATTACCAAACTGACACTAATAGGTTTAAATATTTGCGTGGAAAACGGTCCATCACCTCGGGGAAAACAGGGAGATGCTAACAGGGGAAAGGTTTGGGTGTCTTTACTGTTGGAAGATATACTCGATCTAACAGTAACTGGCCGTTTCATTCTCACTTCATGTAGGAGAAATACACTAGCATTTTCGGTCAGGTACGGTGCGTAGCAGAATGTTTTAGGTCTTACAGATTTCTAATTGCAATGAATCGATTTAGGGGGGAAATTGGGTAGTTTATCACTCGGAAAGTAGGGCCAATTCCTAAAGTGACCGCAGCTATTCCCCAGGGACGACATAAGCGTAGTGCATGTGAGCTTACATACTACGAGATGACCAGGGCGCACAGATCACCCTTAAAGACGGGCTGTTCTGTACTTTAGGCAAATCGTATTTCCAAGCGACCCTGCTCTACACATGTTGATATATTGAGCTACCCAAACTTTTCTCCTGGTTTCCAAACGGTATTAAACAATGCTGCATTTAGATCGAGCTCCGGGCAAATGTAGACCGACGGGTCCCCACGAGCATTCTGTCGAGGTACAAAGAGCGGAGAACAGCTGACACAAATGCGGCATGATTAGGAGTGGAGAAGGTCGAATAGAAGTGACTTTATGAATCAACGCTAACCTAGCCGATCAACAGCCTGTAGTCCGGAGCCTGTAGTCCGGAGATGTACAGCCCCCACTCTGCCATCGACAAGTTTTAGTAAAACACATTGATTTGGCAGCGACAAGGGGGAGGTTTGCAAGAGTACGGAATGTCGGTAGTAAGATAATTCAGAAGGTATTATGATAATTCCGAAAGTAGAGGTAAGATTAATGTGTTTAACATGCTGTTAGTGGGAAGAAGTAAACGAAAGGAATGGAACGTGACAGAAACCGAATACAGTATTAGAAGTGGCGAAGCTACCCAAGGCTGGAGCGGAAAGGCGAGGAATGCGGCTTGAGACCCTCGACACTTCCCTGGACTTCCGCAGCACGGCGGTTCACCGACCTCCTACACTTTTCGGATCTCGAATCTTCCCACTACACGCCCCTCAAAGCGGTCAGTCTCGTCCTCCACCAGCGGTGCAATGTTCTTCTGTGGTACGGTCGGTAAGTCAAGGCTTAAATCCAGTGGCGGGGTGAATTCGCGGCCATCGTCAACTCCTGCATCGTATGCAATCAGCGTCCCCCTTTGGCGACGAACGAAACGGCCCGCCTCGACGTCGAAAAGATTGCGGTTGTTGATCTGCACGATCCAGTCTGGAGAGGGTGCAATCATTCCGAGCATTGTGACAAACGGGTGTTCACAATCGACATCAACCTCGAGGGTGGTGGACTGTCCAGGCATTGTCACGGCATCGGCACCTAAGACGGAAAGAACCCCGCGTCCCTCTGACCTCAAGCGACGAGCGAAATTGATGAAGCGGGTGTTGACTCCGGTTTCGGCCAGGATCTCGACAGGCCGGTTGGCGAAGCCTCGGATAGTGAAGAACGACACGCGGTTTGAGTGCGACACAGCAGCCAGAGGGGAAAACACGAGGCCGGTGCCCGGGATCAAACTGCGAAAGCGATTGGGGGTGAGGAAGTTGGTAAATGTGATCTTATAGGTTGCGTTGCCAGAGCAACTCGGGAACGGGCTCTCAAGTGCTGAGACGGCAATAGTGAACACAGAGAGGATGAGGAGGCGTGAGAATACCATTTTCGAAATCCGGGAGCTCGGCAGTGGAGTGAGATGAGCAGAATGCTTGTTTTGGGTGTACGGTGCAGTTGGGGAAAAGAACGGTGGGGGTGGAACTGGCTGAGTCGCTGTGTCATTTATAGTACACTCAGGTGATGTCTCGCTCTACACGATTACATGTCAGCGTCTAGCTTTTCTAATGCAAGTCAAGCAGCTGCAGGGCGTACATGTGATCTGAGGACCAGGCCATCTGGTCCCTCCTGATTAATCTGGTTTTCGGCTATGGTACGGGGACGAAACGGAAACTTCTATCTTCTTTTCCACAACTGTAAGATTCCCATACTTCCATGTGCATCCACGGTGAGTTGGGTCGGTAAGGTATGACCAGCAGATCACTTGAGGTTCGTACCTGTCGCATCGCAAACAATTGCGCCACGGGTTTCTGTTCCACGTGACAATGCATTGGTGGTGGCCGTTCAATTCGTCCCACACTAGTCCTTACACTATTGTAAGAGGGCCATCTGAGGACACGCTTTTTGATTTGTTAGCTTATATTAGTGTGCATGACATGAATCCCTAAGAATCTAAAGAACTACTAATTGAGGGCCCCCGGTCCTCTCCGAGCGTTTACGAGTGAAGCTGTTTACAGCAGCTTGAACTTACTCGACCTCTTGCCTCCGGATGGAACTTGCTGTCCCCCTTTCAGTTATTGGGCAAGATCATCTGTTCTCCGTTGTCTACTTTTTGTTGCCCACATCACCTGAACCGGTAAATGCACGCCAGGGACACCGATTGTCTGTGTCCTTTGCCGTTACCCGTCTTTCCCCACTGTACTGGGACAGAGGATGCCCGGGGAGCAAAAGAGCAATATTCGTGGGATACAGTGTTGTGTAATGCACGGCGGAGCTTGACGAGTACGGCAGAGCCTGCGGAGTAATTTCGACGCCAGCCACGGACCTGTGAGATCCTCGAGTACTTTTTCTCAGGGTGAAGGTTTGGGTGCTTTACTTCTGAAAGATATACTCGATCTATCCTAAAGTACCTGACACAACCACAATCAACTCAAAAGGGCATGCCAACACAGTAACGGGGGAGGAATTACACTCCATAGCACGTCAATAACCACAACCGACTATTTTTCGAATGACTCAACTAGTTGGTGTCGTTTGGTATCCATTCAAATCAAACCGCAGTCAAGATCGATCTGGGGAAAAAGTTTAGGTAGTTTAATATTTGGAAAGTAGGGTGATTTGCTGAGGTGAGGCCAGATGTTCCTTTGAGACTTAAGCCGAGAGGGGGTAAGATTACACACAAAGAGGTCACCAGCGCGCTCAGATCACTTGGGACACTCCATTTAGATTCCCCTCCGCTAGAAGTGTCAGCCGACAAATAAAACTACCCCATCATCCTCCCCCCCTTGGAAAAAGGGCTGGAGGCCATGGGATTGATCTTGTTTCAGAGCGGCGTTCAATTTGAGTTTTCCGGTCAGGCTTATCTTGGTATAGTATCAAAGCCAGAGGTCTGTTGCAATTGCCGCTGTTGAAGCTTATCAGAACCTGGAGCATCTCCGTCCCGTTTCAAACGTTACCACGTCGTACTTTTCTGCTGGTTGAAATTGAAGTGCCGAGCATGGAGTGGGGGAAGGTTTGGTTGCTTTGTTCTTGGAAGAAATGTTCGACTCTATCGAGCATGGAGTGCTGCTTCAACTTACATTTTACCAGCACCACTGAGGATCGCATTCCGTGCACGGTGTCCTTGGCCTTTCTACTAAGCCCTCTTGCCTTAGCAGAGATCTCATATCTTCAATAGACGGGCCATGTGAATTAGCGCGTGTAGAATCGAAACTTTTATTTTGTCTACACTCTGGACAACCTACTAAAGTATAGACAACCTACAACTTGGATCGAAAGCGTTTAGCGGGTAATCTATCTGGAGACGGGCCTTCCGTTCTCATTACACTGCCCGTCCAGAGGACTCGAACCGGCACTCCGCTAGCACTAGAATAACCCAAGTCCCTCCTATCACATATCGGCTTGTGGGATGTCATCGAATAGACTTTTGAGGCTCTTTGTGGATGGAGATTGTGCAAGAATTGTGTGATGGTTGGAGGGTGTTGCTGCACGTAGGTTTCCTATGTATCTTGAATCAGTTCTGCCAGGAACGGTAGAAATTCGTCATTGGTCCTCGCCTGATTGCAAAAGCATCCGTAATCGAGGACAAATATATCGTACTGTACAGTGAAGCACTGTCAACATACCCCGGGCCCCAACCGACCACATTTTTCAAAAATTAAAGCACCCAGACATTTCCCTGTACTGTACAGTGCATTAATTTAATTTAATATTTATATGGTGAGCACAGCACAATTGACTGTAAAGATAAATCTCTTAATTTACAGCTCCATCCAGTGTACAGTATGTATGTCCCGTATACGTCGGCCAAAGATCTCCCCCGATTGTGTTGGCGAGAGGTTCTCCATAAACGAACTCAACGTACCATACCTCCAGAATCTTACGTACACGCAACGGTGTAACGTTGCTTTTCAACGACAGAGTAGTAAAGCCCATGCGCTTTTGAGTTAGCAGAGGACCTCAGCTGAAAGATCAATTTAACTATTCTCTTCATGCGATGGAAAACACGAGAAATTCTTTTTATGAACTTCCCTATCCGCACTGCCATGCTATCTTTCATCATACCGCAGGTAAACGACTGCAAGCTTTGTTCGCTTTGGAGCAGTATAAGAATGCATGGCTCTCGACCCGCACCGCCGAGAGCTAATCCCAGTCATCCTCAGCTTGCCTCAACGGAACTCCTTCAACATTGACCTTTACATTGCTCTGCTTATCTGAAGTGTTTAAAGTCCGTTCTTTGTTCTCAACTGATTCCCCTCCTTCTCCTACTGCTTTCTTACCATGGAACGTCGCAACATTATCAAAGCATTCTTTCTGATATCTCTATTCGGGATGTCCCACGCTTCCATTCCTAGTTTCGGGCTGCAGACTGCGGCAGGAGCACGAGCTGCTCTCCGTGACCGAGATTTCCGCATTCGATTCAGCGAGGGTGCTCAGGTCAACACCCCTAACTTCCGTGTCAGCATCGCAGACTTGACCAATTTTCCTGCCCTCGGAGCGCAAGACGTGCAGTCAACCCTTGTTCGAGTCACTCTCAAAGCGGGCCAGCCCTTCGTCACTCACCACCACCCTAGGGCTACCGAAACCTTTAACGCATTGCAGGGCGTCTTCCGGAATTCATTCCGTTTTGAAGGGCTAGGGGACGTCCGAAATGTTAGCAATGTCATCAGGGCCGGCGAGTCCACCATATTCCCCCAAGGTCTTGTTCACTCCACCGTCTGTATCAGCCGCACCGATTGTGTCTTCTTGTCCGTCCTCAACTCGGCTGACCCTGGTACCGTTCCGGCATGAAACAGTCGCCTTTCCCTTATAGAAATGGCTCCGCCGAAGAAATCTGGCATATTGCGGGTGACGTGGAACGGAAGGCGGCACATGAAGGCTGGCATCAGGCGGCAAAATTTTGTCCCCACCGGCGTAGCACAGTGGACCCATATCATTCCATTACCAATTGTACAAATTCTGACTGCTTTCCTTTTATCGACCAGTTTCGAGCTGGCTGGCCCTTCCTACCACGAGGTTCATCCATGTTTGCCAAACGTGGCTAGGAGGGCCACTGGAGTTTGGCAATTCGCTTGATTCTATTTTACTAGTTCACTAATGCGCCCCTTAACTTGCAGTCTTATTAGTGGGGTGATTCACGTTACAGCTTCAAGTGCCAGCAGTAAAGTAATGCACGCAAAAAATAGGATACAGCCTCCATCTCTTGTTCAGCTGTTTACAGGCGTTTGAACAGTAGCAACCGTGAGCACACCTTACGGGAAGTGTGCTGCGAGCTTTTTTCGTGGTAGGGGTAAAAGCTGTAGAATCCGATAGGGGATTCTATCATGAAAATGCGGAGTAAAAGTCATCACCAAGTTTAACTGTGTGTATCGGTTTTCCCAGCTGGAGCTGTTCAATAAATATGGCAGAATGTGCGCTGCCCTTTGAAGGGGCTAGAACGAGTATGAGGCCGTACAGAGAGTACTGGTTTGTGTAAACTGCGCTATTGCGCACATGTGACTCTATGTTTAATCTCGCCTCGTCACTGTAAACTGGATGAAAGGGTTTCAGAGGCTAACGGTAAATTAGTTTACGAGCTTCTCCATCAGCGCAAGCATATGAAAAAGGTCAGTGGGTGGTCATATCGAGATGGAATCTGTCCACTTGTCCTGCCTGAATTTAGAGGGGTTCGTCCGAGTAGGTAACTGCACGGCGCTGCTTCCATCCGTAAAGCTGAAACGAAGTTGCCTGGAATAGGGCTTGATACAATGATGAATAGGAATCCCATTTTAATCATAGCTGATCGATGGGGATGGGTCGATGGCCTGGAACTAGAAAAACATTTCCAATATCTCAGCACTATGTATTCGTACCGAATTGCAACGGACAACTGCTCCCAGAATAATTCAGGTAACCAGTGTAATAATTTTTGTAACGAGACTTCAGACAGTAATAATTACTGAATATTTTCCGGATAAAAATTAGTCCAGATGATTATTGGATCATATGGTAACTGCAATCATTACACTCTGTGGAACATTGCAACTCGACCGAATGATCTAAAAACTGGTTCACATTTAATAGAGTACTGACAGGCCAGAGTAGATTAGATAAGAATATCCTTCGATAATTTGCACTCAGAAAATATTGTCGGTTGTGATTAGGGATAGCTGTTCAGAAATTAGCATTACGTTAGGAAACGGGGATATTGATGGATTATTTGCTCAATTTCTCAATTTGGTTGTTTAAAGCTACGCTGTATCAAGTTCCTGCTGAGAATTGAGCGAATGTTTCGAAGATAAACAAATTACCGGCAATTACAAACACGCCATTGGAATCCCTACGGCACAAAGTGTACACGTTGTGAGTAGGTGGTATATTTCCCATCGATTTTGCAGCGATCCTCTCTTCAAGAATTAGCGGCGGCGGAGGAAACCTCTCAAAGATAATGGAATGTAAGTCAATAAGTCTCTTTGAAGGCCTTAGATATGCTTAAATGCGCGAGGGAACCGGTGCATGCTTGGGTGTGGTAAATGTAGTTTATAGCTGGCATATTAGACTTGTTAATTTGCTTTTGGGCCTGTATATCTGGCGTGTTGGAGCTGCCTGCAGTTTCATACGTCAAGAAAAAGTACGGAACCGCAATAGTACCGCGTCTAAACCTATACGTATTCAAAGCGATGCGCGAGAAAGTGCAAGAGTTCTGTTCTCCTGTGCCAATAAATCGCCACATAACTTTCTCTTAACATTCAATAAACAATGAGGTAAAAAATATGGAATAACGATGGGATCATCTTTACAATTCTAAGCGAATCCTTATTCCATTATAGAAGAAGCCCGTACTATTTATGACCAGAAATTTTTCTTTCTTAGACAGAATGGCCTTTGCGCTTATCCGCACGTGTATCATGGACACGCCACCAAATCAAACTAAAATGAAAGGATATCAAATGGGTACGATTGCTATCTTATGCTCAGCTGAATGGCGTAAATGGGGGCTGCTTTCGCGATATTCTATAGCAAAATACCCCACATACGCCTAGAATATACCGATAGAGTGCTAGAGTCTTGCCCTAACAAGTGAGAATGTTCAATAGTTTCAGTTCACTATATTTGATGTCGTTAAATCTTTTGACGTCTATTATTTGAATATGGAAATGCAGTGAAATGCTTGAATGAAACAAAATGCATCTTTTCGAAGCAGAAAAAAGGATAAACCCATGTCAAGCGTCACATCCCAAACGTAGATATTCCGGATGCCAGCTCATGGAATTAAGTTTCAAAAACAATACAAACGGGATTGATTCATAATCCTGACTTTAACTGCGAAAGATCCTCGAAAATGGTACTTGACTACTCCCAAGCTTAACACTCATGCAAACTGGTGTTCATGGCCGTTACCCGTGCAGTAAAATTTTTGGTTGTCCAATGAAATCTTTGCAACTTTGGTACGAAACGAAATCGTCGAAGCAGTTCAGGCAGTCTTGTAATGCGTTGTGCTATGACATAAGCGCAATGGTTGATTAAATTTATCGTCCATCGGAAGGAAGCCGTGCGTTACAGTTTGTGCTCGGGGCTTCGTACTCAATATAGGCGCAATCAAGATACAAAATGCATTGCTGGCTTCATTTTCGTCACTTGAGTCGTTCTATAAATTCATTTCAACTCAATGAGAAAGTTTTTCGTTTGAAAGTAATTTTGAATCTACTTTGATATTAAAGAGCAGTATTTGGAGGTGATAAAAAAGAAATAAATGACTTCGTATGTGAAAAATTACGTCACAAAGAGACCTGAAAGAAATAAAATCGCCTTTCTATGTCGCAGTTTCTATCAAAGATAAAACTTGAAATAGTCACGTTCCATGGAAAGAATTTTGTGCAGATCTTTTTGACCCTTGCAGCAACTGAAATCTTTAAAACAGCTCCGTAAGGGTATTGGTTGTGCTGTGTGATTTCCAAAAGGATTTCAAATGTACTCGAGCTGAAACATTTCACCAAATAATCTGTAGAACAATGCGGGCAGTTGCAAAGATGAAGACTACTGAGGCTGAAAAATTACCGAATGAGATACACCACTTTCGCATTATATGGAAAGTGGCTTTGCGTCTCTGTTTCGGTAAAATATTATTCCAACATGTCCTTGAAAATAATATTTGCCCAATGTACACATGCGAAACAATTTGAAATGATCTTAGGAGCTGGAAATCTGGTGCATCTGTATTGACTTGTAACCTGAAAGAAGTTCAAGCAAACCAATACGAAATTGAACCACTTTTGAGCGGGTTTAAAGTATTTAGCTATTTTCAAAATGAACCAATCCGGTCATTTTGTCGGACCCAGAAGTCAAACAAGTAAGGAATTCATTATTCTAAAGTGAGATGATGGTATTGTAGTGCACTCCGTGCTGTCCTTGCCTTTTATCTCACCAAGTAGAATCAAACTTTTTAGCTGAACGCAAACGGCAAATAATTAGTGGATTTTCTCAGACAGAAGAGGGAGCGCTAGCTAAATATGGCCCAACGCGCTCTCTTTGAAAGAATTGAGTGAGGTAGCCGCTATGGAATATTGTAAATTGACTATTAGGGTCTTTATAAATCTTTGTCAACACCCTCACACTGTGAATGCTTTAGATCCGCGCAGATCTACCAAAATAGTGATGGAAACAGTTTAATATTTTGCTGTACACAACTTTCATCTTCAGCATAAATGACGGGCCAATAATTTGGAAATAATGACATCTGCAGCATAGTTCCTACGCGATGGATTACAAAAAGTACCTCCATGAAATCGAAACACACCTGAAGCCACAAAAATTTGTCTCACAGTGAATACATCTGAAAGCGGGCAAGTGACGCACAGGTAGAAAATAATCTTCAATGATGACCGCAAAATATAAATTTCGGCCATGCTATAGCATAACATCCCATAGTTTACCATCAAGAAATTAAGCTAACAGGACAGTTAAACTATCTGCGTCACTTTCAGAATTATTCCCACATTTTTGCCGGATCTATGTTCTATTTTATATTTTCTATTATTATTGCTATTTTTTGTTGTGTTTCTGTTCGTGTCTGTGTTTGTGTTTGTGTTTGTATGTGTGTGTGTTTGTTTGTTTTTGTTTGTTTTTGTTTGTTTTTGTTTTGTTTGTTTTTGTTTTTGTTTGTTTGTTGTTTGTTTTTGTTTTTTTTGTTTTTGTTTTTGTTTTTGTTTTTGTTTTTGTTTTTTGTTTTTGTTTTTGTTTTTGTTTTTATTTCTATTTCTATTTCCATTTCTATTTCTATTTCTATTTCTATTTCTATTTCTATTAGATCTACTTCTGGGCGAATAGTTTTTGAGCTTATTGTTTTATGAGAAAAGACATTGGTAAATTGGAGTAGAACTGTGTTCCCTCTCTTTACGCTGCCTTTTCATTTATGAATCAACAGATTCGTGTACCGAGGGGATGAAATATTTTCCATTTATATCGAGTCGGGCCCCGTTAGAGTGCCAAGCCCATTAAAAGAGACAATGAGGTCATTTCCCCATTTCGATATATTGAATACACCGTTATGATGTCCATATTCACTTAGTGTTCGTTTCTGCGTAGAATCTAAAATTGCTCTAATGGATACTTTACTACGTCAAAATTGTTGGAAGAGAGTCGAGGATTACAAGCGGAACTTTTTAAATGCCTGAAAACAGGAGGAATGCGGATGACGCTACGGAAAGCAAACGTACGTTTACGGTGCATTGCACGTTTATAATGCTAGTGTGAAAGATGTGTAAATTGTCCTGGTGTGGTACATGTGTACCAATATTTGGTACTCATGCAATCGTGTGTGACACAAACGTATTCTGTGCTACAAATCACAGTGTAACCTCTATCATCCAACAGCTCATTTGGACTTATTTTTTATCACTATAAGCTATAGTTCTGCCAGGCACATTCCAACACAGATTCAACCAAGGCTCCATGAAATTCACAAAACTTCCGAGCTCTACAATTGTTCTACAATTCGTTGCTCTACATCCTTCACTTCTATCGACAGACGTTCTCCCTACGATCTTCTTCGGTCTACAGTTATCCGCTCTTCTGCTCCTCAATCCACTGATCCATCGTTGGTCCGCTGCTCTAGGATGAACTGTTCTAATATCTACATTTTTCTGTTTTCTAGTTCTACTGTTCTGCTCTTTACTTGTTTCCCGTTCTGTAGGTATACTAAACCAGGGTCTCTGGTTCTCTCTTATTCACGTTTTCCGGGTTTATTAAGCAGGATAGGACTCCTGGTCACCCCGAATCCTAGATTTTATTAGACGCAGACTTTGTTCCGGATTTCGTTGACCTTGAATGGTCAGAATCAATTCTGGACCTGTCGAAATATTTCAAGGTATCTGAAAACCCTGGTGGCAAATAGGTACTCAACTGACGCCTAAGTCCTGTAAAGGCACGTTAACGAAATTAGATTTCAAGGTGAAGGGAATAAATGATTGACCATGGGTTCCAGCAGTTTTCTGGGACGTGGACAAACTTGTGAACATAAGCAGAATCGGATATTCTATTGAGAACATTAGCAGGGCTCTTCTTGAATACATCTGTTTCGTAATAAGATTGCATACCCACTGAGAGACAAAAATAATATCGATATTGTCCTGTATGCTCCAATATATATTCAAACAGTAAAACATCCAAACCTTTCCCCTCTATATGCTCCTGGGATAAGGGGTCCATTGTTCTTACTTCATATTCATATGGAGAGGTTCTAGAAATTACACTCCTCAATAACGCCATTTTGGAGGAAGGAACCTTGACCCAAGCTAAGCTGAACCTTATACATTTTGCAGAGCAGCGTAGCAACAAGGAAGAAGATTCCCATGGCCTTTCAATTTCTAAGGTACTAGTTGAGAATCTGCGGCAAGCTTTGAAACGTCTCGAGGATCTCGACGGTCCGGTCATTGTATCACCAAATCCTGTGAAGACGTTGTACCTTCGGGCATTCAATAGCTTCCTGAAGAAGTTCCGAGGTGCTATGGGAAAACTTAGTACCGTTACAAAGGAACTAGGAACAAGGAATTTATCTGTACCGTCTGATGCGATTCAAGAAATTATTGGTTCCTCAAAGAGCACCTCCTGCCTCCATCTCGAAGATGCAGTCGCAGTTCTCCGCAATTTTTCGAGCACCTCAAGCTCAGGACAGATGTCAGTCAAACAAGTCGAATCCTTGGTTGCTCGTAATGTTCAGAAAGCCTTGTCAGCTGCAGTGAAGAACATACCTCATTCGGCCCCAGCCGCTTCGAACAACTCTCATGAAACCCCTAATTCACGTGGAATTGAGAGCAAAAAGAAAAAGAGGGGTAAAAGAAGTTCACCGGATCCCGGAGAATCCTCTAATGCTCGAGCGAATGGAAACGATGACGATAGTGATACAGGGTATTGCTATGACTGTGGTTCGTATGATCACTTCCGAGAGATCCCGTAATGCAAGAAACCATCTTTTCAGACCCTGAAGAAACGAGAGAAAGCCGAAAAGAAGAAGAAAGGGAAGTCAGGATCTTTTTTTTCGTCCAGGCTCCGGGCAGAAGGAAGGCAAGTAAGTTTCGTTTCTAACCCTGGAGCCAATTCAGATGTCAAGGAAGGGCATCGTGACCCCAACCCAATCATGGACGGAGGTGGCTCTAGAAGCATTGGTGGCATACAAACCGATGCTACCCTGGCACTATCTCTTGGACAAGAATTCAACATCTGTCCGCTTGATTGTGAACCTTTTATCCATTTGTACGGTGAATACTGCAGCGATCCGAAAGTTACTATTGGAATCTGGGACCTCCAGCTCGAAGATTTGCTGAGGACAAACTTCAAGATCCCTTTCTACGTAACTGAAGGTAATGGCCTTCTGTTGCTGGGAAACAAGATCATCTCTCAGTCTGATCAATTAGACCCACATAAGCTACTCTCAATACCGGCAGTAGTCTTGCATAATAAGGCACTATTAGTGCCGACTTATACAGAAACTGTGGATCCCGCACCTCTGAAAGGAAAAAGGACTTACCTCAATGTCGTCCCATCCAAGACCGCCTTCTTCAAGACCTTCTTATCTTCCCATCGTCAACTATTGTCGCTCTTATCGTCAAAGCACTCAGTCCTTATAAGATAAGAGAGAATGAAAGACGGGAAAGTGGCCAAACGATTCCCTATGAAGTTGCACGGGTATACAAATCTCCCGGTTGATGGCATGGTTGAAATTCGCAAGCGCGGTAAGATATTAACACCCGTTATCAAGCAAGCGCTACAAGTAGCCAGGGAGAAGTGTCACACCTGCGAATCAACGGGAACGCCTCCTCGATCCAAGAAGGTCTCCATCCCTCGTTTGCTCGTCCCTTTCAATGATTAAGTCCAAGTCGACTTATTATTCATCCAAGAGCTCGACAACAAACCAATCCTCCATATATCTGATTACTCGACAGCATTCTCGGTTGCTATTATTCTCCAATCAAGAGGGATGGACTCGGCAGCGCGCTGTTTTGAGATGACCTGGTGTAATGTCCATGGCTCACCTAAGACTGTATCAGGTGATTCGGAGTTCAACAAACGCCCCTTCCTTAACGCTCTTAACTACCTCGTCATTCAATTTGCACCAAGGCCGGCAAGGCGTCATAACAAATTGGGGGTGGTTGAACGTAAGAATTCAGTTATCAGGTTGCTGGTGCAACGTATGCTTAAGGACGGGGAACATTTTCGGCAGAGCAGGGAGGTAACCTTCGACGGTCATGAAGTGCTATCACGAGCCGTATTCCTATCCAACGTCTTGCTAGGTGGAAAGCGTATGTGCTCATTTGAAATGGCTCGTGGTTACTCTCCAGCACTTGTTGGTATGGAGCATTGTCCATTCTCCCCTGAGTTACAAGAAGCTCATGCTGAAAAGGTAGCAAGGCGGGCACTTCATCTCGTCGCAAAGGGCTCACAGCCTCACTCATACGCTATCTCCACTCCAGCTCACTAAAGGTCAGCCCATGTACTTCTTCCGCCGTGGAGGAAAATTTGGCAAATGGGAGAAAGCATATGTCCGATCCGCGGAGAAGGATGCAGTGCTCCGATACTCAGTCTTCAAGCATAGAGGAGCGCCAATACGTGATTCCTATGAAAACGTAAGACCCTTGCCCGATAGCTCTCTCTTGCAGGATATGGACGAGGTTGGATTTTTGTTTCCAAGATCTTACAGTGTTCTCGATCTGTCACGTGAATACTTGGATACCCCGCAAGAAATCCTCGATGCTGACCTGCCAGTCGATCAACAGCCTGAGAATGACTCAGCCGCAACCACTAATGTTGACGCAGAAGGATCAACAGATAACCCTTCACCAGATTCACTCCCTAAGGAATTTGATAGTTCAGACACAATTCCGGATGTTTCCCTCTCTAACGCAGAGGACGTTGAAGCTTTGTTTGAGACAGAGGGGTCACTGTGGGCTCAACAACTCAGCATGGGATCAATACCTTCGCGAATGCGTGCAGCCCTAGACGTTGGAAAAACGGGTTGCTCATATATCAAATCATTCGCGAAGAGCATTCGCAGTGGAAAGGTTAACTTTGGCGAGCCTGGAACCCCATTCGAGCCTCCCATGCCAGAAAAGGACATTGGTATAACACCGATTGCTCCACCGCTCATCACCCCCTCATCGCTCCAATCACAAGTACAATCGATTCTCTGAAACATCAAGTCCGTAATCGGAACGAAAGCACTTCGGGAAAGAGACCTAGACTTCGCTCCTCGCCGGGTAATTGATGAATCTATCAACACCGAGAAGCAAAACTATGACGGATGTTATGAAGAAATTACGTACAAGGCTCTCCCTCGGAATGCCAACGTCATCTCGAGCCATCATTTCTTCGAGGTCAAAGCGGATGGGGAGACATCAAACCTTAAGCTGAAGTTTCGGTTGGTCCCTCATGGCAATCAAGACCGAGACAAGGATCTTATACGCACCGACTCAATGACTGCCCAGTTTTCAATCATAAGAATAGTCCTATCGATTGCAGTCTTTCTCAACTTTAAGCTGGCTACACTGGATATTAAGGGTTCTAACCTCCAATACAGGAATTTACCTCGAGATTTCTACGTCTGCCCTCCAGCAGGCTGGGCTTCCCCACCAGGAGTCAATCAGACTCCGGAAGACTTTGGCAACTGACGATTGAAGCCTGGATGCGCCGCAAGAAACTCAAGCAAGTGCCAGGCCTTACTCAGCTGTTCATCTTACGCGAGCACAATGGTTCAATATCACTCGCCATAGCTAGAGTTGTAGATGATTTTCTGCTAGTTGGCGAAGCGCAAGTCCTCCGATCTTCCTTCGATGACATCTCGTTGGCGCTTAAGGTTGGACGGATCATCAACTCGCCACAACTCATCTTCAACCGCCTGCATATCAACAAATCATCTGATGGATCAGTGTTCGTCAGTATGCAGGAGTTCATGGATAAAAGTATTCCGCTTGCAGTCATACCTGCCCGTGGCAAAGAATCAAATTCTCCTTGTACCGATCAGGAGCTGAAAGCTTACCTTGGCTTAGCAGGTTCTCTCAATTTCTTAGGCCATGGTGTGCTCCCACAGGCGTCGTATGCTGCACGTTCTCTCCGGCAAGCAGTCGGCTCTCTGCACGTCTCTGATCCCCTAACTGCCAACAAAGTACTTTCCAAACTCAAGCGTTTCGAACCTACGCTCAAATTCGTCCGCCCTTCTTCCTTTGCCGTCAACCCTTTCTTCCTTGCATATGCAGATGACAGTTCCGGGAAAACTTCCTACGGTCAGACTGGTTACATCGATGGGATATAACAGCACCATCATTGTCGCCCCCAATTAACCTGGCAAGATACGCCCCATCGGTTTGTTGATACACCCAATCATCAATATCCAATCCATTAGTGTCAACTGAACGTAATCCTACCTGCTTAACTTATCCTTCAACCAAGACGACGCGCAACCCAGGTTATTTCCAGGCACAATACCCAAATGCAGCATTCCTCTGGCAACCGTACTCCCACTTTATCAAAGCTAATCCATTGGCAAAAGATGCCCGGAGACATTGCCGTGCTGTATCCATGCAGAATGTCTTGAAATTTGGAAATCTGTATCTCCCTGAAGAATGAGAGACACCCCTGCATCCGAGCCTGCTCAAGGACAAAAACTTCTTTGTATTCCGGAGGCACTAATTTGCAACCCTATACAGATGGCATTTGCCATTTCCAACCACTTTCTTGATCAACACATGATCACTGCAATCCTCCACATCCAACATAATGGGGCTTCCTGAATCATCAATATCAAATCCTACCAAAGCTTCTTCGGCCATGGTGTGTACTTGCACAGGCCAAAATGTTGACATACCACCTTTCTCTGCACTGGAACCCATAATTGATTACTGCTCAGGTACATACACCAATCTCTTGACTTGCTACCTTTGTCTGTCTACTGATTCGCTCCTTCTCAGTGCCGTTGAGTCATCAAGGAAACCAAGTGCTACTATGATCTTGTTTGGAAAGATAACACCAACATGACCTGTAACCCAATTTGTTAGCGAAGTTGAGGAGGCTTCATCAATTTCGAGTCTCGTCCGGAACGTGCTGGCATTTAGAGTGCTGAACCTCTATGTGCTCCCGGTCAATGGCTTTGACAGCCACAAGTTGTCGCCTCTTGTTGTTTGCCCATTTGTGCAGGCGCGTAGCACCATAATTGCTTAGCTGTGCATGGAGGTTCACGGACCCACGGGCGCTTCTGTGAGTGCCATCCATGCTGCGGGCTATATTAGACATTGTAAAGGACAACCAACGGAAGGTTGGTGGGCTACCTTGGTTGTTCACTGTAACGGAAGGGGTAAGGTTAGTGCAATAGGAGAAAATTGGTAACTGTGAGGTTTGTGGAAAGAATGGTGTGACGGTATCGTCGACTTCGACGACTGATATTTTTATGTTGAGAGGCAGTTTTCATGCCCAAAAGTACACTCCAGTGCATATCGTCCATTGGGATGCCCGACGATTAGGGTGAGGCGAGCCAATTTATTCGAGTGACGCCCGCCCGGCGGCGTCAGCATTCGAATTTGGCCCGCGTTTCGCGGCAATGGGGGGTATGTTGTGGTGGCAATTTGCCAAGTGGAGATTAACCCGAAAAATATCATCTGGGGTTTGGGTTGCCGCGTTCCTGCGAGCTCGCGAGATCATTCTAGAAGGGTACTTAACCCACAGAGTAAACGACTGCTCGGGTGGGCAGAGAGGGGAAGGAAGGAAGACCGAGCGGGTACTCTTTGTGCCCTGGAAACTTGCCACTGCCGTTATACTTTCTTCATATTTACGACTCCGCTCCCTGCCGCTGCGCACGGTCTACGCGCTATGCTACTAAGATTCTCTCCTCCTTGAGCCTACAACAGATTGACATGCAGTGAATGTATATCGTCGAATCCAAGAGGATTGATATTGTACCTTGTGGAAATTACCGTATCCTCTTATTGTACAGCGCGAGCCATTTAATAATATTTGGCAACTTCAGAATTAGCACATTATTAAGATTTAATAAAATATTTAGTCAGACGTTACCTCTGCTATGTACAAAAACAAAGCATTTTCGGACCACCAAACTGACGTCCGAGAAGTACAGTACTGTACAGTACTGTAAATTCCTTGATATGGATGTTGAGAAGTTTAATGCATTCAGTATCACCTCTGCGCCGAACTTCGTATCGATATCCACCCGATTGCTTTTGATATATACGGGTCTGCTGGTCCCGGTGCCGAACAATTTCTGTCCAGAATTGCTAAGTACATCGCTCTACGGAAAGGCAGTAGCCCTGCCTTCCAGCGCGATAGCTTGTTCACGATTATCGGCTTGCTCTTACAACAACGAACTTCTGTCTCGATCAACCGACGACAACTCAACCGCTCCTGCCCAGGATAGATTTTTCCCCTTTTGAGGGCCGCTAGACCCCCCTTTCCCGATTGGTAAAGTCCTCTTATTCTTCAGTATCTAGTAGGGACCGCGAACGTCCTAACTATACGGCTAAGATCTAACCGGATGTACCTCGTCGTCCATGCGCATCGGGGCTCGGGACAGGATAGCTTAAGCGATGGATGACCAGAGGGTGCAACTCAGTCGCGGGTAGATACGGCGGCGAATAACGCCAAGTGTCGAGTGACACTTGGACGCGATCCGCAGAAATAACTCCTTGATAAATGCAATAGTACCAGGGGAAGGGGCACCCAGGGAATCAAACGCCAGAGGTCGAAACGTGAAGTTCGGCGTGTAAGGCACAGAAGTTGGGCCAGTTGAGGGAGTGGGGAGGCGCAGGGCGAGGTTGCGTTCCAAAGTTGTAACCTTGTCGCGGGCCGCCTCTTCAGCAGCGCCGCCGGCAACCTGGGTCGCCTTGGTGCGAACTGCGGCCTTGAAAGGCGAGACAGCAGTGATATCACACGCAATGGGGCCCATCGTTGTTTTTTGGGATTGGGTAGGGTTGTTTAAGGACATCGCCCGGCTGGAGCTCAGAGCCCGGAACGAGAGGCGGAACCTCGCGCTGAGTATCCAGACTCGCGGCGCGAGTAGAGTGTGTCGCAAACGCATAACAGAGCGAGTCATGCTGGTGACAACGACCGAAAATATGGCAGCAGAGGTCGGTGGCTTGATACCCGAGGGTGTCCACGGGGTGGTCCGAGGTGACGGCGGAGCATGTTCTGCCAGTGTGTAGTGTACACCTTTGTTGCTACCGTGGGGTGAGCAAAGAGAAAGGGTGCAACGGGGCTGCGGCGGAACGCTAAGCCACGGATGCGATGTCGAACGTCGGCGTCGCTGTGAGGGGTCGGGTTTGGGGCAGTCGCCGTTCGCCATGCCAAGCGTCCCGACTATGTCTATGCGACAACCAATTACCTACCTATGCTCCTGTCCGCCCTCGCTCTTGAACCCCTGCTCCTAGAACTTCGCAATACCTTTCCATACCTCCCCCCAAACGTCTGGTGCGCAGATGACGGAAAAATCACTATGCCACTGGAATAGGCTCGCTCGGTGCTCCGGTTTCCTTCCACAGTGGACGGGCCTCTGGGTTCTACATCAACATTTACTGCCACAAGACTGCTTCGTTGTGGCCAACTGCCCCATCCCATTACTTCCTTACCGCCGCCACAGTGCCGTGCAACTTCAAGACTGCGGAGGCCGATGCTGTGCTTGGAAGCCCGATTCGCAGTACTGCGGTGTTGGAATATTCGTACGTTCAGGGAAGAGATGGTCTTCTATTCGTACGTACAGTAGCTCAAGGAAGAGTAAAATTTATGCAGCTTAGTCAGGAGCTATTTTCTTATTGACCAGCACCTTCCTGAAAAGCACCTCTGGATAGGAGGGTGGTAGCCAGTCGGAACGCTCACTGCTTCTCAGGTACCGAAGCTCTCTAGCAGCCTTCGACAATCTTTATCTATATAAAGGACCCTCCAGGCGTCTTTCTGACTGACCGGAGCAACAAAAACAAACCTAGCCAACTCCAACTTTCTACATGGTAGCATCGCCTGAGACCATCACTCGCATCACTCTCCTCTCTGTCACTATCTATCTCCAACTCCGCCTCTACGCTAATTCTCCTCTATTTCACTGTCTCTCTTTCAATCAATCATCATCACTACAACGACTTCCTTCCCCTTAATTGTTTCCCCATTCAAGGCCTATTCTGTCTCTTTATCTTTGCTGTCTTGCTTTCATCGACAATTTTCATCGTTGAATTAATTCGGACCTGTCAGACCATCTAGCTCTGCACGACATCAAGTAAAATCGCTGACCGTTCATTCATTTACTTGACTTCAAAGTAAACTAAACTTAAAAGCAACCGAAGCATAAGCGGAAGCAACTTGAAACAAGGAGATCCTGACGCAGCTGTATCTCTACCTTTCAGGCTTGAGCTTCGCTCTCCTGTGCGGAAAACGGTTTAGAAAAGCGGGAAGGTGATTTGAATTGGTTATGTACGTACAGAAATGGTTTAATTACGCTGAGGCCTGACTGAGCAACTTTTTGCAAGAGGCTAGATAGGTAACAGGTGTGAAAAGGTGTTAGGCTTAGCAGCCCTCCTGTGGAAGCTTCGTAGGGATCTTTTGCGCCTGCTTTTAATTCGTGTGGAAGTATGTATTAGTAGCTGAAAATCGCGTCACACCCGGAGTGTCTTACCGGGGGCCGAGAGTCCGTACTCTAAGTAAGCCTTCACGTTAAGTGTTGGTGCGCTCCACTCGACCTGGACTACCGAAGAGAAGAGTCAGTTAAATTTGGAAATCGCAGTCGCACCGGGTGAGGATCCGGGGGCCCGGAGTCCGACTCTCTTCAACTACTCAAATACTCAAGAGCAAGGTATTTAATGGCCAAGAGGCCGATAGACATTTACAATTTGAGAGCTACCATGGATCCCTCAAAGGAATCAAAGAGCTTGTTTCGTGTCGAACCACTCGATAATCCCTCTGACTACATCATCTGGGCAAGACGCATTAGAGCAATTTTTAGAGCCGATGATCCTGCAATGATTTGTTTGAGAAAAAATCCAGTTTCTCTTTCATCTGGCTCCGAAATGAATGGAGTAAACTCTCCGCAAAGGCAAAAAGCGTTATTACCCTCGGCCTTAGTGCTTCCGTCCTGGCACAAGTTAGACTAATTGCCGATGACGACTGCAAAATAGCTCTGGGCCTATGGAACAAGCTGAAATGCATTTAAACTGCATCAAATGAGCAGGCAATACAAAACATCAGGAAAGGGTTTTAAAGAAACAAAGGACTAGCACAAGCATGTCACAGAACTCAACACTATATCTGGCGAGCTCGCAACTTAAGACCTTGAAATACCAGACCGAGAAAAGACATCAAAACTCATCATGTCTCTGCCGCTGTCATTTGCCGCTTTGTCTATGGTATCTTCATTAACAAATACATCATTTGAATATGTCAATACCGCAGTCCAAGTACGTCAGAGTTATCAGAAGGGTCAACTTCACTACTATCTATAGGAATAAGGTACCAGGCATCTCATCACTGTTAGACGGACTTGCTCGCAAGCATGAGACAAAAATGGCTAATGGAGATTACTGCGAAGTTGGACAAGATGACTACATTCAATTTATGACTTCTATCCACCAACAGAACCCAGAATTGGCATTTCCGAGGGCAATGGCTATCGTGAACTCGGCAACTGAACCATCGACTTTCGCAGAGGCGTGTCACATACCACAATGAGCTGGGGCCATCGATCGAGAATACAGCACCTTTATCAAAAGGAAAACCTGGTCCTTCGTTCCTCGAACCGCTGCAATAAGATCTCAGCAATTTAAATGTACACTTCGCGCAAAACCTTAAGAATCTACTGGTGAACAATACCTGCCAGGGGATCGCTGTACCATAAGGGGGCACCGGCCAAAGGCATACGTGGACTACGAACCTGAAAGTGTCTATGCACCAGTTGCCTCTCACGAGGCACTTAGACTCATGTTTCTCATTGCCGCTGCCGGCAACCTCATTCTAGAAGGGGTCGACATCTCAAAGGCCTATCTGCACGGAACATTGGACATTTCAATCTACATAGAACAGCGGACAGATTCCTCTCGAACTTTGGCAAAGCCTGGACAAGTTTGTAAATTAAAGAAATTTATTTATGGGGCAAAACAAGCAGGAAGTGTATACGGTTCATACCTCCGTGATAAGCTTATCGAGTGGGTTTTGCACGCGTCGACCTTCTACCAACGGCTTTACTTCCTCCGTACGAATAATTTATCTTTTTTTGGCTGTTGTGGTTGATGACATGGCTTTCGTAACGAGCTCCTACAATATTCTCAAAAGCCTGAAAGACTTTCTTGCTTCAACTTTTGACATCAAGTTCTTCGGAGCACTGAGGCCTTTCATCGGCTGGATCATTATTCTTTCTCCATTTGGCATCAGAACTGATCAGAAAGGTTACTGCAAAAAAGTCGTGAAGGCCTATGGAATGCAACAATCGAATGACCTCTTGACCCCACTTCCAAAGGACATCAACAATTGGTTTTAGCGCTCTAGGAGGTGTCATGGCTTCCCTCTGATGATCATCACACTTACTGGAGAATTATTGGCTGTCTCCACTCGCCCATACTTATCATTACCAATCTCTGCTTTAGCTCGTCAGGTCCACGCTCCCACTGGAAGACATATGAAATTGGTGAAACGTATCCTCAGGTATCTCAATGGCTCGACCCACTTCGGTTTGCACTACGGCAGTACATATTATATAACTGCTCAATCCATTGGTGCTTCCGATGATGCCGACTGGGGCGGATGTATAAACTCAAGACTCTCAGCCACTGGTTTCATGGTCAACATAATACGGTCATAAATCTTCTGGAAGTCGAAACCGTAGACGTTAATAGCGAGCTCTTCTGGTGAAGCTGAGTTTGTAGCCCTTGCAGCAGGTGGAAAAGAACTATTCTGGATTCGAAAGCTTTTCTGGGAAATTTGCAGTAAGTCACCATGGCATGAAATGAGTTCATTTGCGCCTGTCATTTTAAGGAGTGATAGCCCGGTAGATATTTCCATGGCTAGTGCAGACCACATATCACCAAGGAACATGCGTATTGATCTTATATTTCACAAAGTGAAAGAACTAATAACAAACGGAACTTTCTAGTTTCAATACGTTACTTCTATGAGAAACAAGACAGATTTATTGACGAAGCCCATGAGCAAAAAAGGACTGGGTCAAATGGTTCGAATTCTGATATTTGAATCTTGGAATTGATGAATTCAATATCAGTAACTATAGTATTAGTAGCAGAGTAAGTAGCAGAAGTAGGAGGAGCAACAGAGCGTTTAGAAGCAACAGCACAAGTACTAGAAGCGGCAGCAGCAGTTCTAGAAGCGGCAGCAGTTTTGGAAGAAGCAGCAGCATTTCTGGAAGCAGCAGCGGAAAGTGGTTTCAAGCACACTCAATTTACAAGCACAGAATGCTCCTGTGGTTAAACTTCCACTCTTTATGGTAGCAGCAGCAGAAACGCACTCCGAAAAGAAGCAGCAGCAGCGTGACATTTTCGAATTCAAAAAAGAAATTGAAAGCCATCTAATTAAGCAGCAGCAGGAGCCATGGACTATGAATGCTGAAAAATTGCTCTTCCAAGGGGGCGTGGTAGAATATTCGTACATAAAGGAGAAGAGATGGCCTTTCATTCGTACTTACAGTAGCTCACGGAAGAGTAAAATTTATGCAGCCTAGTCAGGAGCTATTTTCTTGTTGAACAGCACCTTCCTGAAAAGCACCTCTGGACAAGGGATGGTAGGGAACGCTCACTGCTTCTCAAGTACCGAAGCTTTCTAGCAGCCCTCGACAATCTCTCTCTATGTAAAGGACACTCAAGGCGTCTTTCCGACTAACCGGTGCAACAACAAAAAACCCAACCAATTCCAACTTTCTACACGCGGGGTGCTTCCACCTTGTTTATGGTAACGTCGACACCATCCGAACGTTCTGAACGTCTGTTGTCATATTGAACGACCCTCATATCTTTTTTTAAATTCTTTGTTGCTGCGGATCCTCCTGTCGGCTTTTGTATCCTATCCGCAGTACCCCGCCGCGTTTAACCGCTTCCCCTACCAAATATTTTGACTAGGGAATGCGAATGGTATTTGAAATTTACATCTCTGCCAATCCGACACAGGCTGGACCCAGGCCATACTCCCCTTCCGGTCGGGTGGCCTCCGCTTATGCTAAATCCAAGGAGTTCACATCATAGCGTACAGATTATCTCTACTCACGAACTCGGCACTGGTACAGCAGGTTCTCGGCCATACCCTATTCCGCACTGCTCGCCTCCTCGCTCCATCATATGAACCCCTTGCAAACGCCGGAAGCCTCCTTACTGACCTCCAACTACAGAATCTGGGCTCTAGGGCGTCCCCACAGGATGTCTCCGAACTCCGCCATCTCCAGCAAGAAATAACCGCAAACCTTCGTAGCAACATTTTACTCCGTCTGAAACAGCAAAACCCGCATACTACACTCATAACTGTGCCCGCTTGGCAGCCGCTGCCTCCACAGCCACATCCGCTCCATTCTACTCCCTATCACTATCCAGGAACGACCACTACATCGAGGCCGAGGTTTGGCGCACTGTGGTTGACGTTAGCCCCGGTAACCCTATGTTCGACGGCTCTCGTCTCTACCCTATGTGTGCGACAATCATCGCCTAGCACCTCCCATACGACGCACCCAGTCACCACGTCTCCGTTTTTAAGGGCACGGTAGGGGCCATGAGGCGACGCTACCGGTTACGAGACACACTACTCCGGGATAGATTGTATATGTCTTCCAAAAATAAAAAACCAAACCTTTCACGCTACTCTGCAACCGTACCAGCTCTGCCACTGGGCTGTCTATCTCACGGGGATTTATGGTGTTTCTGAGATTGAAGGTACCTGTTAGGGGTATATTTGAAATACATTGTGACAAGATTGGTCAATATATCAATGCCTAGGTCGTTTACAAAAAGAGCGGGCTTGCTATTAAATTTTGCCCCCATTTATAGTTGCTTTGAATTTAAGTTTCCCTTGAAGTCACTGTACGATACTATTTTCATACTCTACATCTTTTTTCTTTTGTTTTTTTATGGATCATTGCAAAATGGTCGATATTTGTTCCCTGGCCTCTCTCATTTCCAGGAATATATTGGCTCTTTCGGTATATCCTTCATATGTGATAGAGGGGTCTAGTAGTCATAGTTTGAAATACGGAGCGGTTACAGTTCGGCGAGCAGCACACTAGCCTATTGTTTGAATATTTGAATTCTTGCCAAGTCAGCGGAACTATTCCAACAGCTGGGTTTCTTTCAGCTATTTAAGCTGCGCAACAAGTTCGGTAAACTCATCCGCTTGTGTATCAGCAGTGGGGTCACTCGACGGACACAGGCCTCGTTCATCAACCAAACCTATCTCAACCTTCACTTTTGACGGATAGTTCTACAACATCGGCAACAAAAGTGCTGCAACCCACTGCAAAAATCCTCTTTAGGATACACAACAGGGAATTGTACCTTAGAGCGAGCTTCAGCGTGTCGTTTGGTGCAGAATACCAAGGTGGGCAAGGCAAGAGAGAAAACAGAAAAGGGATGCGGCTGTGTCAGGACGGAGAAAATGAGTAGCGGACAGAGTGTAGTACTTAATTGACGGGTTGAAGTCGATTAAAGCTATTGCAAAGTAATGTACATGCACGGTAGCCTGGGTACCAATGACTGCTGCACCCAAGTTATACAAGAATCGTGCGATGTACCCCGTCCCGCGGTTCGACGGCGGGTGACGGGCCGCTTTGTGCAGGTCTTGCGCAAAGAGGGCCACTTGATGGTCATGCCGTCGATTTCTGTGCCCACTATGTCTGCATTGAACGAGGTGATCCGCGAAACAGTCGAGGGTTTCGGGGCAGTTTCATCTCAGCTACGGGACGTCCGAGGGGAACAACGGGGCTTGGCAGAACTATTGTAACCACACCGCGAATTCACGGGGGTCTATAATGGTCTTCAGGCAGGGGCACGGGGCGCGGTAATCCCATTCCTTGGCGGCCGGGAGGACCATAGAGGTGCGGAATGCCTGGCTTCTTTGATCACCGGGGAAAGTGCTTTCTTGCACTGCTCCATGGGTTACGTCTGTTAATTTCTTTTGCGGTGGTGTGTTGCGTGAGTAAAAAGCAATAAATGGCAGAATCCTTGACTACAGACAGGAAAATAATCAATTCTGATGGGCGTGTAAAGCGTCGTTGTAGGCGGCGAGGCTCCTGATTGGAGCGGGCAGAACGACTTTGCCCAACCTGTTGGTGGCGGCGCTGGTGGCGAGGAAGGCGGCCGCGGCAATGTTTTTGGTGGAAGTGAATCCGATCATAAGGAAAGGCCACTCCGTCTCCAGTGATTTCATTGGAAGTTGAAGTTCACGGAAGACCTCTGAATCCGAGAACCCCCCTGTGAAACTGGAAAAAAAAAATTTACAAGTATTGGAAAACTATTTAGTTGGTTTTCTATATCGAATACAGTGATGAAAAATTGTGGAACAATTTTTTTATCAGAGATGAACAATTTTTTATTTATTCGGGAAATTTGGGGTGTTTTTAATGCATGAAAAATATGGTCAGCTGTTCCCTAAGGACTGTCGTGATAGTAAAGGCTTACAATGTAAAGGGTTTTTATTTATTCTGAACTACCGAAAATAATGTTATCCATTTTCACGTGCCCATTACTATTCTGTATTACACGTGAAGCAATTCTTATGTCTTTCAGTTGGTTTTTATATTCTGCAGTTATAATTGCTGGAAATATATTGCCAGCAAATTATTATTTGCAGTAATGCTCACCTGGATAATTAATCTATAAATATTACTGGGCATTAATTGGTCTACAAAAATTATTATACTGCTTGAATCATCTCTGGAGCTTTCTACTGTGATCTGCGGTATAAATAGTCTTAGACCGTTAGAAAATTTTAGCAAGCCTCGGGCCACCGAACTATACCCGTCGATCAATAAATATTGGTTTCCTTGTTATTATTATTCTCAATCCTATTCAGGTAATTGAACATTCACTTATTTCGAATTATGTATTTCGGATCTACGCATATCACTTAATTTTCACACTTATGAGCCCAGATCGCCCAATTTTTACACCCCCTGCCAGTGTGCGGAGGCAGAGCTCAATCATATCGTGAAACATGGCAGCACCCTCGGCGGTGGACGACGTCGGGAATACGGGCAGTAAGTAGCCGAGTTTGCAGACTCCGAAGAAATTTCGGAGCAGCTGGAACGCTATTCGCGTATCCTCAAGGTCAATGATGGCATCAAAGAACGGCTCGAGGGACTTCACGTCTCTTGGCGAAGGTCTCTGTGCAAATTGGAGCGTTGAGGACGAGTGTGCCCTCACTATACTCTTGTTTGAGGACATTGGAGTAGAGGTGCTGCACGGACTGCGGAGGGGCCGTCGGCCACCGGACCTTGCTTTTTGGCGAAGAGAGGTGCGGACCGTACCGTGGAGAGAATAAAACACCACTGTACTGTACCGTATTCATCAAATAGCAACTCACGGTTGCTTTCCATAATGTAAGTGGCTACCCTGCCCAAATTAGGCATTGTCTGCCATTGCTGTTATCAGGAAACTTAAGTAAACCACCCATTGAACCCAAACTTTCCCCCCTTTTGGAAGATATATTCGTGGTGCGACATCTCAAGATCTTTAGAATGCATGCTCGCAGCACCCGGATTTTCACTTGGCAGTAAGTGGGTGAAAAAGAGGGTGGCTTACTTAAATGTTTGGGTGAATTGGGTGGTAAGGTGAACGTTTATTGAAGAAGGGACCCTAACAAGGGGCCGACGAGGGCCATAACATTGGGGGCTGCCCCTAAGGGCCAAGTCACTAAGTTGCTAATACGTAACGGAGGGAGTGAGGTGGTGCCATATACTTAATTTCCCTGATTAATGCAATAAAGGCCTAGTTTGGGAAGCACTGACATACTAATCCCTCAGGGAACAGCGGATTAAAAACACCCCAAAATTCCCCTCTGACATACCCTGAAAAAGGGGTTAGGCTTGGGTTTACTTAATTTTTCTGATAAAATCATTCGCAGACGAGGCCTAATATGGGTAGCCACTGACATACCCTTAGAAGGGAGGGTCTCTAGAATATATAAACTTTCAAGTTGTGGCCTTATGTGTTGCTCAAACCCCCCTCCAACAAACAACTGGCGTTATTCTGGACGAGTCTCGCCGCGTGGCGATCGAGCAAGGTTTGCCGCGCATCAGCAATCGGAACGCCTGACTGTGAAGGCAATACCAGTTGCAACCAGGTTGGCGAAGTCCCGAGCAGTCGGGTGCCAGCCCCCCCCAACTTGGAAAGTGGAAGGGCAATGAAGCTGCGCCCAGGAGCCTTTAAACGTATCAATTCTGCAAAGCGAGTTCCCTTGCAAAGGCGAAGATGGTTAAGGGGCTTGGGTGGGCATCGCGCCAGGAAGGGGGAGCGGGTGTTGGTCAAGTGATGGATGACGGTTACCTCAAAATAGTCTGTGCCCCCTTTCTCACCAAGCGCCTTGAGTCACAGGGTCACGAAGGCACAGATTCGTTTCTGTTTTCTCCTCTCATTGATGTCCGGGCGAACTGCGTGGCCGGGTTGCGGGGGATCGAGGACAGGATGTCGGGCGGCTTTGGACAGGTCTGCCGCAGACAACCGAGTTAGCGAATCGTGCCGCCACCCGCGGGAGGATCCGTAGGCACAGCACAGCGCGTGGTCACCCGTACTGATCTATGACTGCCGTGCATCCCCCCTTGTCAAAATTGGCATTTTGAAGCGGGAGAAAACAGTGGTACCTGCAATAGAATTGCAACCACGTCTTGTAGCTGCGGTCCGAGATGTAGGTGCCCAGGCCTGGACCCGGTTGGCGAAGGTTGTTGATTCACTGCGAAATAATCCAATTTCACCCTTGAGTATTCATAAATTAACTACGAATACCCTTCACTATCGTTCCCTTAGGAACAGCTGACCATAGTATTCATGCATTAAAACACCCTAAATTTCCCCCCCCCATCGGTCTCCCTTAAACCCTTTCCCCTTCCCTCCTAGACTGCCCTCCTCCCACCTTCATTCTGCCACGCTCGGCGCCTGCGCCGCATTAGGCGCGGGCGCCGGGCACTAGTGTCTTCGCGCGTCTTGCGGATCGCGCACTTACGTCTACGGGGCTCTAGTTGCATCTGCTAAGGATATGGCCTTCTCAAGTGGCGATTTCTCTCGCGCCAGGGAAGGTCTCACCCTCGACCAAGTACCGCAACGCCTAGTGCACCCTGCCGCACTCAATCCTGGCGGTTCTCCGCCAGCATGGGAGGGTTCCGGAGCCAAACGGTCCTGCTGGTCGTACCCAAGGCCGTTCTTCTGGAGCACTTGTCTTCGTCGCCGTCGCTTTCTGTAAGTATCGCGATTACAGAGAAAGTTTTTCAAGCGATTACACCCTTGGCTCGCCACGGTTGTGATTGTGGATTTTTTCTCCCCCCCTTTTGGCGGGCATCGCACTACTGGCATATCGCGCAAGACAGCACTTTGCTGCTCTTTACTTGGCCACTAACGTTCTCAACGTTCCATGTCTACCAAACCCCTAACGCCCGTCACAAATAAGTAACGAGCAGCCTCTATCTTCTCAGGAAGCCGCCCCTATCACATTCAATGCCGAAGTCACCTATGGGCAGGCGTACACTGGGCGCGCGGTTGAGACTATTACGAGCTCGGAATCGACGAACAACTTGGCCCTTTTGGAACTGAGCCCTATTCCATCAGCCTCAACAACAAACAAACCACCGGTCAACACCTCATGTCTGGAAAACCATGGGATAGATCGGATATATCTTCCAAGAGTAAAACACCCAAACCTTTCCCCTCATGTCTACAGAACCCCTCACGCTCTTCATCTGTCGATGATGGGAAGCCCTTATCTTCTTCGGAAGCCGCCCCCATTCACATTCAACCCCGAAGTCGCCTATGGGCAGGAGTAGACTAGGCGCGCAGGCGAGGCTATTACGAGCATGGAGACGATCACTGGTTTGCCTCTGCAGGGTCCGTACGGAACTGAGCGCCTGTGGATGCCGGTTAGCTGGATAGATTGGTCTGACTCTAATTCTGTGAAAGGCGACGACGTTAATAGCGACGTCGCCGACCCATTAGAGCCAGATTCGATTGAGGACGAGGATCTGTAGGTGTTGGACTCACGCGCAGGTTGTGACACTGCAAGACCGTACCTTAACATACCAATGTTATCCGGGATTACAGCTGACCTTACTTTTCAATCATTAAAACACTCAAAGTTTTCCCCCACGCTACGAATGGACATTTACATACCCGCTGCATACGGGCTTCACAGTACCGATATCGCCGTCGACGTCACTGTTGCCCGCCCCTTCGCTCGCGGCCACATCTCGCCAGGCACGGTTACCGTAGGCGCTGCCGCGACACTCGCAGAGCGCGATAAACATCGTCACTACGGCACTTACTGCGACCAAAACGATATCCTCCTCTGCTCCGTCGGGATAGATATCTATGGCGCCTTGGGCGACGACGACGAGGGTTTTTTCCGCCGCCTTGCTTCCTTGTCTGCTTCCCGTCGCGGTTCCTCCCCTCCACAGGAGCTCCGCGACTTCGTTACCCGTTTTGGGTTTAGTCTCCAAGTGATGCAGGCGCGACAGGTTTCTACCCGCCGCCCGCATCCTTAGTTAATATGAATACCCTCCGCACGCTTCTGTGCGACATTGTACAACAAATAAAGATTTACCACCACCTAGTTTTCCCCTGCGAAATATGAATGGGCTGAATTGCTGAGTTCTAAGACTGGACATAGGGCATGATACTGTACGTTGGCCTTAAAAGCAGTCGCCACGTGGCTTTGCGTGAGGTCTTCCTAACCCATGATATAGGGTGACAGAAATTTTCCTTCAACTACACGCCTCGTTGATGGCCACTTCCAAGCCTGCTCCTTGTTGAATGGGCTTCTAGCTACTTTTTAGTGAGTAGAAATGCTTAATTATTCGTACTGGGATCATGAAACATCGTTCTAAGGTACTTTTGTAGGACTCCTAGCCTTCGCACCATTCGCAGTAAACCAACATCACTTATTCCTTTCGGATATATCTTCCAAGAGTAAAACACCCAAACCTTTCCCCTGACACCTTTTCAATTCGGAAATCATTCAAATATCTGGTGAGTAATGGGGTAAATATTTACGAGTTGTACAGTGTGGCACAGAAGCCTGCGAAAGGTATTCAGAAATTAACTACGAATGCGGGCAGCGGGTGGAAACCTGTCGCGCCTGCATCACTTGGAGACTAAACGCAAAACGGGTAACGAAGTCGCGGAGCTCCTGTTGGGGGATAACCACGACGGGAAGCAGACAAGGAAGCAAGGCGGCGGAAAAAACCCTTGTCGTCGTCGCCCAAGGCGCCATAGATATCTATCCCGACGGAGCAGAGGAGGATATCGTTTTGGTCGCAGTAAGTGCCGTAGTGACGATGTTTATCGCGCTCTGCGAGTGTCGCGGCAGCGCCTACGGTAACCGTGCCTGGCGAGATGTGGCCGCGAGCGAAGGGGCGGGCAACAGTAACATCGACAGCGATATCGGTACTGTGAAGCCCGTAGGCTGCGGGAGCATAAATGTCCATTTGTAACGCAGGGGACTCTGAATGAAACTTCTTGAGTAATAGGTAAGTTCATTTAGTTAGTGTAATAGATTTCACAACAATGTAAAGGGGTTCCTCTGAAAAAGATTTGGGTGCTCTATTTTTTGAAAGCTGACATCAGGGCAATGGGAGGCACTTGAGGCACGAATTTCTTCGATATCACTTTTGTTAACACACTCGCGCCATTCAACAGGAGAGTGCGCACCTTTAAACACCCACATCCCTCAAAGCGGCAAAGGCTTCAAAGTGTAGAAGGTATCTTTTATCGCGACCGCCGCCCGAATCAGGGTCATGCCTACCCCCATATCAACCCTCGGGGCTGGCACCCAGACGCCTACGCAGTGCTAACCGACGTGGCGCGGAACGTGGCTGTTACGGGTATAGAGACATACGGGACGGTTAGAGCGGTTTTAACATAGAGGCATGCGGCAGCAGCAGTGATGTCAAATGCATCATGCCTGTTGACAGGCGTTGAGCCAGCCATTTAGGCACACAAGTGACATTACCCATTATCCTGAACACGTCTAACATACACCGGGGATAGCCGAACCGCACTTTTCAAACATTAAAGAACCAAATCGACTTTTTTGAAAGATATTACTAGGCTGTTATCCAATTTATGTGTAAAACAGTAGACGTTACTCATATTTCTGAGTATGCGTAAGTTTTCGTTGGCATTAATCCGTATGCAGCAACTATTGATGCGCACCATCTATTCATTCTCCGCGCCATCAAGATCCACCTCGTCAAGGTCGACAACTTTACCTGGTAAAGGTTTGCATGTTTTACTCTTAGAGGATATGTTCGATCGATCCCAACATTTTCCAGACAACAGCAATCGACTCAAAAGACCATGCCGAAACAGTAATGGGGGAGGAAATACGCTCACTAAAAAGGCCACCTATGAAGTTGTCGCCTTCTTGATAATGAAAGCCAGACCAATTCATCCACCGAAAAGGCATCTACAGTCACTCATTTTCGGGCGGCTCCTCTGAAAAGACTTGTGGCGGACTTTTCCTGGAAAACGAGAAACTACCAGTACATTGTACGTTGAGTTCGCTTTTTTTTGTTTTAGACGACCGCGTTATCTTTATTAATGGCCCGAGTTTTATACTCTGGACACTAAATTTGCCATTTTGGACACTTTTAGTAAAGACCGTTTTCAACACTAGCTTCTTTTTTCCATGAAAAGCAAGAAATAACTGTTTCAAAAAAACAGTTATGTCTAAGAAAATGATTTCGAACGACAGCATTTTAAATCTATGTCGACGATATTTAGGTCGAAAGAAAAGGAGTTTGAATAATTACCAGCGACATTTAGGCACAATTCAATTTCTAAAAGCATCCAGAAACGTTTCAGGTTGGCTTCTGTCAATATAAATTAAACCGGATACTGGTAGAATGTCAAAAACGGCAAAAGGTCGATTGATAGTTCTTCGGATCAAGTGAGTCCCGTGTAAACACTCTCATTTTTTCTTCCTTTGTTTCCGGGCCAGTAGCCATATAGCTCTCTTCAAACTCAGTGACCCAGTTCACTGAAAAATGCCTTCAACTCGCAAGAATTTCGAGCCATTACAGGGCCGTCTCACAGAATCCGGTGAAATAGAGTACATTGTTCCTGCTCATCGAATGGATGAGCGGATATCATTATGGAACATAGTTGAGCAACGCGTGCTTGCTGGGAACAATTGCCCGAAAGGTCGAAACGTGAACCAATACCTTCGCGAGCATCCCGAGTTTGTAATGTTCAAGGGCCAAATCCGTCCTGCAGAGTCAGCCCAAGCAAGAGATCCTTCTGTGAAGCATGTCACCTTATGGCACCGTATTGAAAAGCGGAAGATTTCTGGGAGAGCAGCGCCATTAGGGAAGAACCTGCACCAACACTTGGAACAGAATCCGCAATTGGAGATCTATACTGGTCAGGACGGGAAGGAACAGGCCTATACAGCGATGCGCAGAACTATGGACCGCGCCCGAGCTTCTTCCGGCCCCCAAGCTTCTTCAAAGAGAGTCGATTCTAATTTGAACAAGTTGTTTGAGATAGGTAGCTTGGCAGTCAATCAAGTGGAACAGATCCAGTCAACGAATTCAAATGATGTTTCGGACGTCGATTCGGCAAATGCTGGTACTAATGAAATATACAAAGGTTCAAGTCATTTCGCCGAAAATGAAATTGAGGATGAAGGGAAAAATGCTGCTCTTGTATCGAATTCCAAGGAGTTTAGCTCTCTCACCGAGCTTGATGTCTACAAAATTCCACAGCTGAGTAACTGGACAGAAAATTCTGCATGCAAGGAAGGCCTGGACTGCAATGACGATGTAAGCACCCAAAGAATGGAAACGCCTGAAGAGATGTCCTTGGCTCTAGCTCCTTCTGATGATAAGGGCATTTCTAGGATTGATGGTGAGATGAGTAGCGGCACAAATGGCTTCGAAAATTGTGAGACCGATTTTGATTCCGCTTGGAATGATTTTGTGAGACATTCCGACCAAGACTTGAAAGAGTTTTTGGATCATGTCACGACTGGAATGCCTTCAAATTATTCACAATTACAATCAACAAGAATTAACGAGAGTATGGCAGTGGGAGAACTAATCGATTGGTATAATCCGGACAAATAATGTAGTGAAAGGTGTAGAAATTTGCTCCCGATCTACAGAAATACGTAATTGAATTGGCAGAAGGTAACTTTTGAACTACAATGAGCTCTGATGGCACCTCTCTGGTGTCATAATTTTCAAGAAAGATAGAGAGGCAGAAATATTGCTTGTCTTCGCTCAAACACAAGTACTTAGCAACACTTAATAACAAGGTTTGGGCCTAGTCATTACCGTCTTTATTCGAGACAATATTTAACAAGCATAGAAAACTCTTCGTGAACGTGTGAAGGACGAGGGCGCGGTAAATACAAACAGACGGGATGTACAGTGGAACACCCCATAGAGGGCAAATAAGTTGCTTGGCAAGGAATGCATCGTCTTTATGGATAGCTTAACGCTACAGCCTTTTTGAACTCTGTTAGAGAATCCATTGATGCCATTGGTTTGACAAATAAATTACATTTGGTTTCGTCGTACCGGTCCCCGGCGAAAGGCTCCAGTCTGCGATCACAACTGAACTCATGCTGTCGGAGTCCGATAGGTTGTTCTCGTCCCCGGCAGCCCACGACCGAACACGGCTCCTCTCTGTGCCCACATCCTCCTCTTCATCTGTTTCTCTTCGCTTCCTCACCTCCACCGCGGTACGTACATGTCCTCCTCGCCGTGGAAAGTCGCTTTGGCCGGCAGGCATCGCGCTGTGCCTTGGATCTACTCGATGTGCAGTTTGCTCCCGGCGCTCTGCCAACGTCGCACCCGTCTTAGATTGTTTTCGATGCATTGTACAGTTTCACAATTGGCTTGGCCAATACATATACGGTATCTAGGCTCCGGTACAAATTTACTGGGTACCAACCCACGTATTTACCACAGTAAATTAACCCCCATTTCCCCCTTAGATCCAAGCGGCCAACACGCATTGACCTGCTAATACGTAGACGGAATGACTCGTCGACATCACCTCCTTCGCAACGTTCTCGCCCGATTCTGTATGGAGGTTGGGATCGTCGCCCTCGTCGAGCATTTGCTCGTCTACCAGGTTCCCAATTCGTCTGAGCAATCGGAGTCCTTCGGGCTACAAATTGAAATTTACATCCCCCCGCCTACAGGCTTCACATTACTGATATCGCCGTCGGCAATACTGTTTCCCACCCCTCCGCTCACCGCCACATCTCTCCAAGTACTGTTACCGCAGGCGCTGCCGCCACACTCGCAGAGCGTGAGAAACATCGTCATTACGGCACTTACTGCGACTAAAACGATATCCTCCTCCACCCTGTCAGGATTAATATCTCTGGTGCCTTGGGCGACGACGGTCAGGGTTTCTTCCTCCGCCATGCTTCCTTTGCTGCTTCCCGTCGCGGTTCCTCCCTCAAGAGGAGCTTCGCGACTTAGTTACCCGGTTTGCGTTTAGTCTCCAAGTGATGCAGGCGCGACAGGTTTCCACCCGCCGCCCGCGTTCATTATTGATTTCTGAAAACCCTCCGCACGCTTCTGTGCCATACTGCACATTTCGTAATGATCTACCCCCACCATTGTCCACCGTGCTATGAACATCCAGCGCGACCGATTTCTACGGAAAGGTTCGGGGGTTTTTGATGCAAAGACGCGCTGCAGCAGCCATCATGTCCATTGCGGCCTGCTTGATGGCTGACCTGAAGGTAGCCTTTTAAGGAGCGTAGCTACTTTCCCATTACTGTGTCGGCATACCTTTTTGAGTCGATTGTGGATGTCTGGAAAACCATGGAATGGATCAGATATATCTTCCAAGAGATAGATCGGATATATCTTCCAAGAGTAAAACAAACAACCCTTTCCCTCTTCCAAGAGCAAACCATCCAAACCTTTCCCCTTTCATGTCTTCTCGTTGGCCTGTCCGGATGCCCTCTTCTTAACATCCTCGCCGTCGGCCACCGCCGGCTTCCACTGGCCGTTTTGGTCGGCAATGCAATCCGGACTACCAATGACAGTGGGCAACATAGTGCCGGGCGTCCCTTTTACCAGATCAGGTATATCTTCCAAGAATAAAACACCCAAACCTTTCCTTCCTTTCATCATCGCCCTCTCAATTTCAAATAAAAAACTTTGACATTAAGTGTAAGACTGAAATGAGGACGAGGTTGCTCCTGCCAGATGATCAGCCCCTAACTTTTTATTGCTATAAGTGTTGACAGGGTCTACCACTGATGCTCTGCGACCAGCGTAGGAAAACTGTTTCTTGGGTCTGAAGTTGACTCTAAACTTCCTACTACTCCGGACTTGACTTGAATTTGTCTGCCAACTTGCTTCGACTCTCCATGAGGAAGCAAATTAATCAACTTGTATAGACTTTTGGCTACCCCTAAAGTCCGAGAAAAAACACAGAAGATACCAGGAGATGCATAAAAACACTTTTTGTGGATGATATATTCTAAACAAAGATACTTAAGAAACCAACAATCGATCTGGTCCTCTTATTTCCCATTCTCTAGATCAGACCCAAACAACACCTCCAAAATATCCATGCTGGCCAAGCAGTCCCCACAAATATATGCGAACGGCTCATAACTCTCCATTTCCTCCTGGAAGATATCTAAACCACTAAAGATACTTCCATCCGGTTCAGGCGTCGGCACCACTTGGTCATTGCCCTCCAGCCCCGGCCCCACCATTCCAACACTTCCAATGCCTCCCTTTCCATCATCCTCCTCGTCCTCGTCCTCATGCTAGTCCTCATCCTCCCCATCGTTAACCTCGTAGACCAATTCCGGGGTTACACAGTCTTCGAAGGTCTCCCCAGCTCCCTCCTCGACCTCCCACTCCTGCCCTTAGGTACCTCCTCCGCCTCCTCCTCCACGAACAAGCGACGCACGAATTCGATCATCTTTTTTTGTTTGTCGGTGTAGGTAGTCATCACGGTCAGTAGGTCCGAAAAGGAGTAGAGGAATGGAGTTTAGGGGGCGGGAGTGGCGATTTTTTGTGATGGAGGAGGAGGAGCGAAAGTTGTTCATTATGGTTTTAAATGGAGTTGGGCGATTGTGGATAGAGGGTAGAGGGTGTGAGGGGGAGGGTAGCACGTGTACGGGTTGGTGGATCTCAAAAAAAGCTTGGCAAAATTGGTTTAAGTACACCTTAGAGGTGGACTTGAGTCAGTACTAAAAAGTTAAAATCGAAATTGCAGTACCGTATTTGCGTGAAATTTCTACATAAGGAGTGAATTTGATGTGGAAGGAAGATAAAAAAGACGTAAAACACTGATTTGGAGGAGAGGATACATTTTAATGATAATATCTAGGGAGGGTGGTAGACAAATTTGGAAAGGGCGAAAAGCAGAGTCAGGGGCAGGATCGTTGTAAGCTGTTGGTCCCTTTGGGAGGACCAGTTTACTGTAATACACGAAGGGAGGACCATTTCCTGTGTTACAGATTTTGTGTGCCATACTGTGTCGTGCAGTTCACCGCGTCACTTTCGTACGGAATCGGTGTGCCGTAACCAAGAATAACACTTTATCACTACAGGGACGACTAGATAGTGTTGTTTATGTTGTGAAAGGTCGCATGTGCAAGGTCAGTAAGTCTACGTCAAGTTTTGCTGCACAAGCCAAAGTGGCTGCAACCAGTGAAGAGTCAATTGGGCATGAAAGATTAGATCACGCGCACGGTGATAGGATTAAGCAACTCGCACGGAACGGGGCTGTCATTGGCTTAGATTTGGGGAGTCCAGGCCAGAGTGGGACACACTGAGATGCATGCCAGAAAGGCAAACAGTATAAGTTGTCCCTCCATCGACGCACTTCTAGAGCTACAAAGATTGGTGAAGTGATACATAGTGACGTTTGAGGGTAAGATAGCGGCGTCCTCCATTGGTGGCTCAAATTACTACGTGACCTTCATCAACGAATGCTCGGGCTACATAGCAGTCGTTCCGATTGCTCGGAAAGGGGATGTGGCTTCGCTTTCAGGAGATTCCACCCCTGGTTCGAGCGAAAAATATGAATGCTCCATCAAGCGCACTCACTGTGATCGAGGAGGCAAGTACGTTTCATTGAAGGGGTACCTTGAGGCGAATGGTATAGAAATGCATGACCATCTGTCGTACTGCTCCGATCTAAACAGGACTGCTGAACGTACAAACAGAACCCTGATGGAAACAGCCAGGTCTATAATGTCCCATGCAAACATGACATCTGAATTCTGGGCTGAAGCGGTGGCACATGCCGCGTATATACGAAACATATTTCTGTGTCCAGCAAGTAAGACCATTACATCCTATGAAGTACAGACAGGGCGGCAGCCTAAAGTTGATCACATGCGAGTCTTTGCAACATAACATGGCACTAAGTTCTAAAGGAAAACAGGAACAAGCTAATGCGAAAGGCAGTAAGAGAAGTCTTAGTCGGCTGTTTTGATAACAAAACATACAAGATATGGCTTGGAGATAAGAAGGGAGCGGTGATCTCACATCATGTTCGTATTATTGATAATGACTTTCCTATTAATGGTTAATATAGCATGAAAACCATATCGGCCAGTTTGAGAGACGAGGAAGATGATTATGCATCCGAGAATGAATCGGATTATAATACCATTGAGGACTCGCAGACAACACAATCTACTGAAGAGGTGCTGACGTACACACCACTACTGAATGAGACAGTGAATGATGGCAATGGGGACTGATAGGGGTAAATCGTCGGGAGAAGAGATATTCAGAATCAACCACCCCAAGAAGGAGGTGTTGCAAGCGACAAAAGTGCTACCGTGGTATAGTTGAACGAACGAAAAGGAGTGTATAGGGACGACAGTTGAATGGGCTACAAGCAAGTATGGAAGGGGCAGGGTCTACCACCTATGCTTAGTGACTAGGGTAAAATAAATGCTTCTTGGGTTTGAAGTTGACTCTCAATTTCCTAACTATTTGGGACTGAGCTTGAAGCTGTTTGCCAACTTGCTTGACCTCTCCATGAGGAAGCGGTTTACTCAGCTTATATAGACTTTTGGCTAACCCTAAAGTCCACACAAAACTACAGAAGGTACCAGGAAATGCATACAAACAATTTGTGTGGATGATATACTCTAAACAAAAGATACTTAAGAAACTAACAATCAATGAGGTCCTCTTATTTCCCATTCTCTAAATCAGATCCAAACAACTCCTCTAAAATATCCATGCTGTCCAAGCAGTCCCCACAAATATCTGCGAATGGCTCACAGCTCTCTATTCCCTCCTGGGAGATATCTAAACTACTAAAGATATCTCCATCCGGTTCCAGCGTCGGCACCACTTGATCCATACTCTCCAGTCCAGGCCCCACCAGTACAACACTTTCCATGCCCCCATTTCCCTCATCCAACTCGTCCTCGTCCTCGTCATCCTCCTCTTCCTCCTCTTCATCCTCATCCTCATCCTCATCCTCCTCTTCAACCTCATCCTCATCCTCATCCTCATCCTCCTCCTCCCCGTCCTCCTCGTTATTAACCTCATAGACCAATCCAGGGGCTACCCACTCCTCAAAGGTCTCCCCAGCTCCCTCCTCGATGTCCCACTCCTGACCCTCAGGTACCTCCTCGGCCTCATCCTCGACGAAGAGCTTGCGGACGAATTCTATTATCTTCTTCTTAGTCTGCCGTCTCAGGTAGTCGTCTGCATCCGTCGGGCCATATACTGCGAGCGCAAGGCCGTTTAAGGGGCGAGAGGGGCGGTTTTTAGTGATGGGGGCGGAGGGGCGAAGGTTGCTCATTTTGGTTGTAAATGATTGTAGACGGAGGATAGAGGGTGTTTTGGGTGTGTTGGGGGAGAGGAGTAATGAGTAAAATGATCAAGGACGTTTGAAACTTGGAATAAAAAGGTTTAAATAGGCTCCCGGGGCAGGTTCTATCGATTAGGAATAGGTAAAATAAATCTGCAAGGGATTTTGTAGTAGTGCATTTGCGCCCTTTTTCTCAAAAAAACGAATTTGGAGGAGGAGGTAAGCAAAAAGGGAAAAAGAACTTGATTCGGGATCGATTCAGAGGGTAGATACAGTATAAAATATCTAGATAAAATGGAAGTAAATTTGGGGAGGACCGCGGTAATGATAAGCGAGGTTCAGGGAGGACGAGGAAGGACCGGAACTATAAGCAAATTTGGACAAGGAGAGGTAGTACAGTAAACTATAGGCCTGTAGATGACGGCGACAAAAAAAAATCTGCGCCTAACAGGGACCATCAAAATGGTGATGAAAGGAGTGATGACGCTACCTCTCAACATCCACATCCCCAGAATTCGCTGAATGAAGAGATACCATTGAGGGCATCGTGCTCACCCGATCCTACGAGAACTCATAAGAAAACTTCAAATTATGTACCTGGAAGTGCATAAATGGCCCTCGTGAACGATGAGCCCTCGATCGAAGACGACTTCACCGGAGAAGAGACTTCTCAGTGGCAAGCGGCTATTGATTCAGAAACTGACTTTAACATCAAACATGAAACCTGGATATACAGTAGGCTGCCAGAGGGGGCGGGCCAGATGTCCACAAAGATTTGCTGAAAAAAAGGCGTAATACAGATGGAACTATCGCACCCTACAAGGCCCGCCTGGTGGGTCGTGGCTTTCAGCAAGGATAATTTAAAGACAGGTACGCACCCGTAATCGAATTTACCGCAGTTCATACGGCGCGTGCGATTGCAGTCCGAATGGGACACAAAATTCACCAAATGGATGTTTGGACAGCCATTATTGTAGCAAGGGATTGCTGCATCGAGATTCGCAACCCGTACGCTTCTTGCCAAGTAACGAAACTGGTGACATTTGACAGTTCCCCAACATATCAGATGATAATTACTTTGTGCCTCTCGCAACGTGTTGCATTACGGTGACTCTCGATGATTGAGAGTAGTTGAAAAAATCTCGCACTTGCGAGTGTAAGAGGCAGTGACGGTAGTATAAATAGTTGACTTCCCATAGTCGATATCATAAAAGAAGAAGAAATCATCTGTCTACAACGTAACAAAAACGCGCAAAGCTCTCAGCTTCGCACATTGACCACTTCGCTTTGAAGTTGAAGTACAGTGCTGTCATCTTGGCTGTATCGTTGCCCAATCCGGTCATGACAGTACCGAATAACCCAGCTGGACTGGAGCATATTCCGATCCAGTCCTCGCCGCCTACGTTCGTGTCTACGTCCTTTGATCATCCCCGTTTGGTCAACCCGGATGTCGAGTCAATTCGTACCCTTTTACGCCAATATGAACACTACAACAAAGAAGTATCAGCTCGTGCCCGTCAACTAACAGCAGAGAATTCTACATCAATCGAGCCGATACGGCAGTTAATTTGAAATTCTGTGTAGACCCCGAATGGCTAGAGTCTTGTGTAGACCTTGGCGTTATTACCAATGCTACTGATGTTGCAAGTTTATCTGATGATACTCTGTGTGAGTACCTACAAGGTAAAGCAGAGGAAAGTAAGCAGCACCTTACGGTATGTACCCTAGATGCCATCATTGCAAGGAGCTCAATATGTCTATGGCAGATCGTTCTGCAAAATCTAGAATGGAATCCCTTTTCGTTTTGTATATGTCCATTTTACGCCGTAATGGACTGAGGTGGATTGTCAAGGACAACCAGAGTACTGCTGTATCACATGTTCTGTCCGCTATCAAACCGAAATCATTACGTGAAAGGCTTAAGTCTGATCTGGATTTCGCCTATGCAGAGTTAAAAAAGGACTTCAGAGGTTGTATGAACCACGCTATCAAGCTATCTGTCGCCTTTGAGCTATTCAATACAGGGCCAAAGAAATACAACGGCAAAAACCGCCCAGGAAGTAGGGGTATTACAAGAAAGGCCCGGGAAGAAACCCTAAAACAAATGGAAATAACAAGAAAACCGGTGAAAAATCAGGTGTAGCTTCAGAACATGGCACGCTTCCACCCTTCCCGTTACCAGCCTGCGCGAGCGAAGGGACTCGACATTGGATCAACGACTGTCCTCGCGCGAAGGACGAAGAAAAAGCAAACATGAAGGCAGAAATTGCAGCCCGCCAGAATAAGAAAAAACAGGACGGCAAGGCAAGTGGATCCGCCGCTCTTATCAAGGATGAAGCTTTCAGTAAAACTAAACTCGATTCTCCTTCATGCCCCATTACGGTCTTAGACGGCATGGCATCAATGGAGACCTCGGGGCGCTGTGACGACGGCAGTGACGAAAGTTTAGTGTCGCCTAAGCTAGCTGAACGTGCTGCACTCATCGGAATAGGGAAGTTGCGTAAGATCGAGCCTGTACGTCTTAAGGTTTCCCTCCAGAAAGGTAACCAAGCAGAAGTATTCGAATTTTCGAGGACTTGGACCTCTCTTCGAACCATACCACACCTTTCTTCTGGGCAATAGGCGCTTGACAACATAAAGTACCTCGTTGCTGATGATGATCTGGCCTGCGATGAATTACTTATAGGTCTCCCTATCTTTCAACATCTGAGAGTGGATACCACGACATTGCTGAAAAGCAACAGATCCCTGTTAGACGGGGCCGACTGCTCCCATTTCGGAAATCTGACTGCCTCTGACGATTGGGGTTACGTGAATCGCGTTTTAATAGCACAATTTAACCATATGTCTGATGATTCAGATGAAACAAGACCAAACACCCGCGGCAAACCGTCAACTACTACAAGGCTCTTATGGAAACGGACCCGTTTCCGGATATCTCTCTGCTGGATATAGTCGATTCAAAGCAATATAAAGACATTCAAGCAGCCGCAGCTGAAATGTTGCAGGTTGCAGAAAAGAAGACTTTATCTGGTGAAACTTTATCGAGACTTTAGAAAATAGTGAAACAGCACTCTAACGTGTTCAGGACGTCTCTGTCATCTGATCCAGCCGCCAAAGTGACTCGGTTGATTATTAAGCTCACTACCGACGCAAAAACAATTAGAGTCAGTTTGAGTGACTACTCCCGAGAACAGAAAGAGTTCCTGGACAATTTCCTTTCCTCTCTAGTCAGGTGTGGCATGGCATATCCAAACCCGACTTATCCTTGGGCGTCTGCTCCAATATTAGTTCCCAAACCTGGCCCGGCGAAGTTTCGCTTTACAGTAGACTTGCGGCCAATTAACAAGTACATATTTAGGCACCACTTTCCAATGCAGAACCTCGAGGAAGAGATTTCGAAACTGGTGGGCTCAAATGTTTACGACACGTTCGATTTTACGCATGGATATTGGCAGCCAGCACTCGCCGAGGAATCCCAACAGACTCAATCATTCATAACTCCATCTGGAATCTACACTCCCTCTCGGGTCTTACACGGTACAAATAATGCCGCAACCCATATGCAGTCCTCTCCGGCCAAAATCATCCCCGATAATTTAGCGCAACACTTACTCCGATGGTTGGACGACATCTTTTTGCACAGTGATACAATCAGCGGCCTTCTAACACTGGTCGAATGGTTTTGTAAAATCTGTTTGAATCACTCCCTGCGCCTGCACCCTGCAAAATGTGTTCTGTTTTCCACCTCTATCCGTTGGTGCGGAAGGTTGATTTCTTCGGATGGGATCAAGTACGATCCAAGACGCCTCGAAGCTCTTGTCGCAATGGAACCTCCGACCAATGGTGCACATATGCAGCAGTTTTTTTGTGCGCTGCAATGGGTGAAGACCGGCATACCCAACTTCTCTGACTTGATTGAGCCGTTACATAACTTTATGCAACACATTTATGACCTAGCAGGAAGGCGGACGTCTGTTTCCGTCACCCGAATCAATCTAGCCTCATCTCGATGGTCAGAAAAAGAACAACTCGCCTTCGAAGAATGCAAGACGGCACTCGCAAATCAGGTAACATTGAGTCACCGCGACGATACACAACGGCTTTCAGTTTATGCTGACGCTTTTGACTTCGTTTGGTCAGCTATATTGACCCAAATACCATCAGAGGGCCTCAAACTCACCCTTATGAAGCAATGGCATAGCCCTTTGGCGTTCTGTTCCCGACGCTTCACAAAGACTCAGCTCTAATGGTCTAAAATCAAGAAGTAGGCTTTCGCCGTGATAGTCAAACTACAGCGAACGAATTGGCTTGTTTCGACACCGCCCGGTTTTGACTTACACACAGACCATAACAACTTAATATTCCTATTTGACCCTCTAACTGTCGTACCAGATCTCTCTCAATCATCCGTACGGAAAGTTATACGTTGGGCGGTCAGACTGAGCATGTATACATACACCTGTGTTCATATCAAGGGCCCAGAAAACGTTTGGCCAGATCTTCTCACTCGATGGACTATACCGAAGACTGTACGTCGACTCGTCAGCATCTTCGAACTCACATCTTCATCAGCTAAAGAATTCGAGTGGATATCTGCAGACGAAATAGCAAACGCTCAAGAGACCTCGAACCAGCAACGTCCAAGAAATCTGAAACTCGCTAACGAACTTTGGGTTAACCCCCATGGCGCTATTTGGATACCGGAAGATGCATCCGACCTACAGTTAAGACTATTCATTATTGCACACTCTGGATCAAGCCGCCATCGTGGCCCTATTCCAACCGAGCAAGCTCTCCGTTCAAGATAATTTTGGTCTACGTTAACAGCAGACATCAAGTCCTTCATCCGCGGTTGCATACACCGTCTTTCGACAGTCGGGGGAAAAAAGCACCGCGTCCATTTGGACCTGCTGTGCACGGAACTGTACCTAACGACCTTCTGAAGTTCGACTACTTGGAAATCGGGAAAAGACGAACAGGGGAGAAGTATATTTTAATGTTACGCGATGACCATTCCGATTGCAAGTGGCTATTTCCTTTTACTTGTACATCTGCTTAGAATGCTGCCCTTGCTATCATAGACTGTCTGATGACCCACGCAAATCCGTAATGAAATGCTCCGGCTAATATGTAAGGGACTCAAGGTGCCCCACCACTTTACCTTCCCTTACACACCGTCGAGCAACGGCTCTGTAGAGCGTCTCGTCAAAGAAGTAATTCGTGTTTTCCGCGCTGTGGTCTCTGAATTGCAAATGGAACTGGATGAGTGGCCTAACCTTTTGCCCCTAGTCCAAAGTGCTCTGAATAATACTCCGTCCCCTCATCGCGCGGGCGTAGCCCCAGTTACATCATTTACAGGGATGGAGCCGCCTCTCAGATAAATGCGTTCCTGAGGTCATCTACATGTTCTCCAATCACCATGACGCAGCTGCAATATGAAAGGGCATTGAATGTAGAAACTCTGAAGCAAAGAATCTCGGAGTTACGTTTATCGGTGCAGAAGTCATTAGAATGAAATCGAGAACGATCGCGCCTAGCCGCCTCGCCCTGTAACGCTGGCGAATTTCTCCGAAGGAGCTTTTGTCCTCGTTGATAGATAAGACTTTAATGCAAATGAAAAACTTGCCCTTAGATGGACAGGCCCTCGTATAATTGTCAATGCTTTAAATGACTACGATTTTCAAGTCGAGGATTTACGCAATGGCATATTAGAAGACATTCACGCGTCTAGATTGAATTTTTAATATGATAAGAGCCTGAACACTAGCGCTATTATGTCGCATGTCCTTTCCTCCGAGCGAGGCATGTCAGTCGCCAGGCTAATGAAATTGGTGGACACAAAGGATGGTATGAAGGTACTTGTTCGTTGGCACGGATTGTTCGACTCTGAGGATAGTTTCGAATCGCTTGAGTCGATCTATGAAGATGTTCCAAAAATGGTAGAGCGTCTTCTAAGCCGCAAGAACACTGAGCCATCGGTGGCGGAAAAGGCACGTCGTGTTCTTGGCATAAAGAGGGGAGTATAGCAAGGGATTGCTGCATCGAGATTCGCAACCCGTACGCTTCTTTCCAAGTACCGAAACTGGTGACATTTGACAGTTCTCCACCATATCAAATGATAATTACGTTATGCCTCTCGCAACGTGTTGCATCACGATGACTCTCGATGATTGAGAGTAGTTGAAAAAATCTCGCACTTGCGAGTGTAAGAGGCAGTGACGGTAGTATAAATAGTTGACTTCCCATAGTCGATATCATAAAAGAAGAAGAAATCATCTGTCTACAACGTAACAAAAACGCGCAAAGCTCTCAGCTTCGCACAATTATCCATGGGGAGATCGATGATGATGTGTATGTACTACCATCACCTAGCTCACGGATCAATAGGGAAGACGGCTATGCTTTGAATTAAAGAAAGGGCTTTATAGTTTAAAGCAAGCCCCGTGTTTATGGTTCGATAAATGGAACGATGGTATGATAGCATTTGGGTTTATGCAAATCGATTCTGAGCATTGTATGCTCGGAAGGGGTGATGTCTGGATCTTACTGTATGTGGACGATGCCATTTTGATTTTTTCATACACAGATGATATTTGCAATACAAAGAGGACTTGATGAAACGCTTCGAAATGAAAGACCTCGGAGAACTCTGCTAATTTCTAGGTGTGAAGTTTTACCGGGGTCGAGAGGGGGCATGGCTATCTCAGGCAAACTACGCATTGCGCGTACTGGAGAGGTCTGAAATGAGTGCTTGCAAAACAGCGAACACACCAGCGGTTCTGCAACGCAACAACTCACCCGAGATGTGTGAGCCAGTAGAAGAGACATGTTATCAAGAGTTAGTTGTGCTGTTCTTTATTTTCAACGAGAACGCTACCAAATATATCTGCTGCGGTCAACTTGGTCTGACTTAAATGTTCCAGCCATAAGAAGAGGGATATGATTGCAGCTTAGCGGATGTTACGTTACCTCAAGGGGGCATGGGAATTGTTATTGAAAGTGGGTATGACGGCCGAACCGCTCACTTGCTATTCGGACAGTGACTGGGGTGGAGATCTGAATGATACAAAATCAACCAGTAGATTGCTAATCAGAGTTCATGGCACGAGTGTGTTCTCTGTAACTATGAAGCTGGACTGTATCGCCCTGTCCTCTACAGAAGCAGAACACATAGCGATGTTCGAGGCATGCAAGATGATCACCTGGATGCGTTGCCTGTTGAAGTAACTTGAGTTTAGAAATGACAATCTGACTGGATTAACTATAGACAATCTGCCTGTATTGTATGAAGACAATCAGGGTGCAATTCTTTGGGGAATGGCGGATGTCAGAAACGCAAAACATGAGGCAGTCAGAAGCAACTTTGTGAAAGACGCAGTTGAAAGAGGTGAGGTCACAGTCAGATATTGTCCTACACCGCACATGGTCGCCAATGCTCTGACGAAGCCCCCTATTGCGTGTCTAGTTTGAACAAAATCATACAGCAATGGGTTTTATTCAGTTTGCAGATAGGAATTGCAAGAGAGGGAGTTAGAATGTGCCCTTATTATCTGCCTGTATGTTGGAAAAAACATCATGATCTAGCCGTAGTGTTCAAATGAGTTACTGCAACTGAGTTCTACTCCTGACTATGAATATTGCTCAAAATTTCGATGTTAATCAAGCATGAGATGAATTTACTGAATGTATTTTGATCAACTGTGATGAGCCACTCACGGGAAGCAATGGAGGATCAAGCACCTTACTGTATTGCCGTGTATTCCAAGTGACCCAGAGGATCAAGAACTAGTCGGTGACCTGACTACCGGGATGAGTTACGATAGCTATGCACATGGTCACTCCCTGTTGTCCCAAAAGAAAACCAGAGAATCTATAACAGACACAAGTAGTATAAGAAATGAGCTTTACCACCAAGTAGATAGAGATGAAAAAGAGATACAAAGCACGCACACAGTATCATCCAAAGCCCAACGTTTAAATCTATCTATGCCAACAAACAGTCTATGAAACGCGGATTCGTTAAACGAGTATTCTTTTATTTTGGGGAAGGGGAGGACATCTTTACCGTGGTAGAAACAAGCACTCAGAGGCGCCGGGGCGGATTAGGATAGAAACTAATCAGAAAGACGGCGGGAGAGGACCTAAAGTGCTTGCATGACGTGTGATGTGCACTAAACTTGCACGCGAAAACAATCTAGAAAGGGGCCAATTTCGAATTCAGTATCGGAATTTGCAAGATATTTTTACAGTGTCGGAATTTGCCAGATATTTTTTTAGCATATGAATTTGTGAGATAGTTTTAATTTGGATAAGTGTGGCAAATCTATGGGCTAGTTTTTACTTTAAGATACGCTGTTATTAAAAAAATGTCAGTACACTTCCAGGTTCTGGGTGATACTGAGAGTGAATTTGAAAGATCTATATAGTGGCCGCATCAATTCCCACCGTTTGACGATGGCTGGAGGGCATGGGTATGGCAACTAAATATTACGAAGTTTACGACACAGCATAATTCTGCAACAATTTTGCAAACTAATTCCAGCAATAATAATTCTGGCATTGCTCACATCAGGGAAAGTAGCATTTCTGAACCATATTTACTGTTCGCCGACGTGAGCACGACTGTGATTATTACAAAGACCGCCATTCCGCAACATGCCCAGAACTGTCTCAATTAAGGGAAACGCCAACTCTTCATGTGGACGTGATATCCACAAGTGGAGAGCTATCCTACTGGTTCTGCCAAAGAGAAATTCTGAACCAATCTCTCCCCTGTCGTTTTATTTCCCACCATACTGCTACAAGCAGTACACGCACTGGCGACGCGGGTTTCACTCGCACATATGTAGGAGTAAAGAAATATCACTCAAGAGATTTGCTCTCGTCTTTATGAACTTAACAGATTATTACTTACTTTCTTTCTTCCGTTTTCGGAAGCAAGATTTGATGCGTTTATCAAAGCTTCTAACAAACAGCTTGCAAGCCACTTACCGAAACCAATACTCTACCACCCCTTTAATTCCTTTTTGCGTCGTACTACGACGACTGGCAGCTACATGCCGCTGGCGCGATGGTGAGTATTTTTCGGCAAACATGGCTTCCAGTTGTCGAAGACTTTCTGGGAGACAGATGAACACCTGCTTGAAAAGCACGGAAAATTGGTGATGGGCTCTCTGCGACTGCCGTACATACAAACATACACCCCTCGCTACGCTGCAGCGGTACAAGAGAATACAAACCCGACATCAGACTGAATCATGTTCATGGATGGAAATATCATGGCCATCGCCAGTCCGCAAAGCAACGGTCTGCAAAATCGTGGCGTAAAACTGCCACAAACGTAAAAAAAGCTTGAAATGCCAAGCAGTTAGCATACTTGATGGTATTTTTCTTCATATTTTTGGCTCGTTAGAGAGCAAACGTCACAAATAGATGTTATGTAGTACGTCTGAAATTGACGCCCAGCTTCAGCAAACGGTATCTGTGAACATGACAACACAATGTGTGTACGGAGATTCCGGATAAAATGCGAGGTATTACCTGTGCATTACGCTCCAAGAGGACTAAGGAAAGTTTATCGAGGCCATTTCGATAGTTAGAGTGACAGTGAAATGGATGTTCAGAAAGGTAAAGCTGTATTTGGCAGATCTAGGCTTCAAACGAAAGATTAAAGTTGGCGAAGGGCCCATTGGATCTCTTTACGTCCTCGCGGCGCTGTTATGCAACAAAAATTCTTGTCTCCACTACAATCAGGTATCCAGGTACTTCGTCTGTGCCCTCCTTCACTGGATAAGTGCTCCGCATGGCGCAGAGACGCGTAATGTGGTGTAGAAACCGTGAACATCTTTTTGTTCGCCATGGGTCTGCGCCATCATCCGCTTAAGCTTCTCGAGCCCCAACGTATTACTTTCCCGTCTCTCCACCCAGAGTTCCGCTCTTTTAATTTCCCCCTCCTTCCACCGGTCCTCCCTTTCCTTCTGTTCCATCCAGAGGCGCTGCTCGTCTAGCTGCAAGCGTTACTTGTCCAAATCTGCACGCAGCTTGTCACTCGCAGAAAGACCGTGCGCAAAAATATCTATATCGCCTTTGAACGGGTCGAGAATCGGCGTGCACACGGTGCTAGGTGTATTTGCATCACTGATATTCTCGACATCCGAGGCAAAACCACGATTTCTTCGTGCAGACCTTCTCCTCCGTTATTCGCCCAAAGGTTGGTAGATATGTGTCGAATTTGGGAGCCCAGTCCCTCCTTCTCTGCGTCGCGCTCCATCATCTTCTACCTCTTGCTTTTTATATTACTTGAAAGTTGACAAATCTTGCCGAGCTTACTGCATAGAGCTTAGAAGCTCCATTTATTTCGCCAATCTCACCCCGACGCCAGAAATGGCAGCGTCGATTCCATCGCTGCTGTCAAAGCGACTTTTTAACCGCTTTTATCGACCCTGTACCCTCTGCCCTGTTACCGACGACGCAAAGCGCTTTGTACCGTTGATCTTTGCAGCCGCAACTTAAAGCCTCTCCTTCTTCCTTCCGATAGGCGCAAAATGAGTACTTGCAGCCGCAGCTTCCCTTAAGATGATTACCTCGTCTTTCCGCTTGAGTTTTAATCTTCTTCCTATTCCATGCGCCGCGAAACGTTAGTCTCATCTCCATCATTAAGAGCAACTACCTTAACTGAATGGACTTTCGTTGCTTCGGAACCTCGTTGACCAGCTGCAACAGAGGTCATCATATCACCAACCCGAAATAACCTGCTTTGCTGTCTACCTCACCAGATACACAAGTGCACTGATATGTATTTGAGGTGCAGCTATGGCAACTTTTGGCGCAAAAGTTTACAGAATCACTGCTGAGCAGACTTCACCAAATTATCGCAATTGTGCAATCCTAGTCACGTCCTAATTGCAGAATTCTGCAATCGATATAAAAAATCAGGACGTGGTCGATTTGTAATTCTCAGGAATTGCAGAATCGCTCTACCGTAGACTCTCTATTTATCCTGAGGAAATTTATTCTACTAGTCTCTCTTGTCCACACGATTCTCTTTAATGCATTTTATGGTTTTTACTATGTTTCTTGAGAGATTATAGTCAGCCAAAAAGTCCATATAATCTGAGTAAACTGCTTCCTTTTGTGCAGGTCAAGCAAGTTAGCAGACAACTTCAAGCAAAGTCCCGAGTAGTAAGAAGTTGAGAGTCAACTTCAGACCTAAGAATCACTTTTCTTACGCTGGTCAAATCGCATCAGTGGTAGACTCTGCCCTTCTATACATGCTTCTAGCCCTCTCAACTGTCGTCCTTACCCATCCCTTTTTGTTGGTTCAACTATACCATGGTAGCCCATTTGTCGCTTGCAACACCTCCTTTTTGGATCAATTGGTTCTGACAGTCTCTACTCTCGACGATGTTCCCTATCACCGGGCAGGCAAAAGGTGAAACTGGACATAAAATCGTGAAACTCTTGACTGGGAGAGGAATTACGGCGCCTAGTGGCGTGGTCGGCAAGACAGCGGAAGAAATGCACGTCTTTCAGTCCGAGGGCACCATAGATGTCGATGAAGATTCGAATAAGAAGGATATCGGAGGAACGGTAAACGTCCCCGTAGTGCGAATTTTTTGACCATTCGGTGAAGGCTGCTGCGGCGGCTCGGCACAGACTGCCCTGGTGGACTCGGGACTATACGAGGGGATGAGCGACAGGAATATCCAATGCTAGATTGCCGTGATCGAGGCCGTAAGCCCCTGGAATGTAAACTTCAACACGAAGCGCCGAAGACGAAGAAGCAGAAGTGGAGCTAGATGGAAGGGGGGTTGCAGAGCATTACAAAAGACATTGTCACAGCGGGTCTGACATTCTTCGTATTTGTAAATAAGGGCGTGCTTACAACGAGATCGAGACGCAGGGACATGTCATTAGACCGCCTTGAGCAGACGGGACAGCATGTGTTGCCAGGAAAGAGAGGAATACTGAGACGGAGGGAGACAGCAACAGCACGTGACTACGTGGAGAAGTATGTGCCACGGTGAGGATGAGGTAGAGTCGAGAACACAGAGAATTATGAAGATTCGCAGGAAGAGAACGAGCGGGCCCTGTTGGCGGCAGATAAAGACTGGTAAAGGCGGTCAAACTTCGAAAAAAGCAGTTCATTTGTGTGATAAAGGACTTGAGGCGTTCACCAGGGACCGGAGCAGTGCAGCGCTCGAAAAAAGCAGTGCTGGTCAGGGCAGAGAAAGTGATGGATTGCGGTTCGTAAGCAGACAACTAGCCGACCGAGAACATAAGTCGTGAAAATCAGCGGAAAAAGCAAGGACAGCAGAGAAGAGGTGAAAATAATCGATTACAGAGGGGGCGTAGGCAGTTTCTGGGATATCAGCAGTCAGAAGTGAACCAAGGCTGCCATTGGAGATCGGAAGGGAAGAATAGTCCCACGCCCGGCTCCAAGCAAGTGCCGTGAATCTGTCTGAACACTTCCCGCTGTTTTCTATCGAAGCCGACGGCTAAAGCCGTAGATTGAATAAAAGTAAGAGTTTTTAACAGATAGACGACCTTGTAGCGCTGGCACAGAAACGAAGCAGATGATAAGCTAGCTGAGAGTCATCTAGAGCCAGCGAGCGGCGAGATGGCGTGATCGATATCTGCTTGATGGGATGCGAAGAAGTCCGAAAATAAAGCAGTATAACCAACTGGAGAGCCCAGAACCGTAAAGACCGGGCATTGAGTAAGAAAAGGTAGGCTAAGGACCAGGAGAGCAAGGAAAAGGCCATAAACTTGTATTTTGGTGAGGTTCAAAGAGAAACCGATCTCTGCTCCATGCTCTTGGAATAATCGAAGGACAGCGGGAGGAGAAGAGCGAGAGACACCGAAATTACCATTATCGGTATACCAGGCATTCAAAGAGGTACGGAGACGTTCATGAAACGAGAGGACTACCCAATGGAGGGCGAAGGCGAAGTAGAGATTCAATAGGGCCGCCCTATTGAGTACAGTCGCGCTGCAAATAGTGAAATCGCTGGAGGAGAGGAGAGAAGCTGCTCCGTAGCAGTAATGAACCCAACGGGCGAGCTACGGACATGCTGGATTACTGCGTCGAGAATATGCTGCCGGGAAATGCTGTTGAATGCGTGCGGAGCATCCAGTTGTACTAAGATATGCTGGCGAAAATCAGGACGCTGGGTCAAACTTCGGACCGCGTGAATGTCTGCATCTGTGCCATTCTTGACTCCGATTCCCCTTAGTGGGGAAGAAAGTAGGATGCTGAGGAAGTCGAAGATTTGTGGGCGAGGAGGCGATCGATGAGACGTGGAGGCAACAACCGGACTGCGATCCGGCGAATGCCGCCGTTTTGCTTTGAGAGGCCGGAAAGGCGCCTACCACAGAAAAATGGTCGACAAGATTCGGACAGAGAACCACCGCAGCACAGGTTGACAAATTTGGTCAGCATATATCAACACTCGTGTTGTAGATGGACACTTCCAGCCGACCGGAGTTAAATTCGAAGGGACACCTGAGAAAGACCGTCAGCTTCGGGGGCGGTTGAGAAATCAAGGCTATGTATTGCTCGTCGGACATCAGCGATTGATAAAGTGAGAGGGGACGGAGGGCGGGAGCGAGGCACAGGGATCACAAGCGAGGGGGATGAAGGGTATAAGGATTTAAGGGTACGCATGCTAACAGAAGTGGCGGTAATCGGCGCCAAAACCTGAAACAACTCCGCAGTTGCTCGACGACTTCCTTGATAAAAAAACTGTTTGTATCAGCGGTGAGGAGAGAGGAGGGTGATGGAATAGAAGTTGGTACAGAATCTCAGAAAAGTGACCGCACTTTCCGAAAAAGATCAAAATGTCTGCTGTTGGCCAGACGGATACTTTCAAGAAGGTCCGAGAAAGTTCTTTTCCGGCGAAAATGGCGAGAGAGAGGACGTTTCCTACGAACGGCCAACTTTGGAAGTGAAAGAAGCTCCTGAAAAGCACGTTCTCGATGAGTAGAGGGGTGCGGAATTGATACACTGTAAGGCACTGTAATACATATCATATGGAGCGGCCCGCACCAGGCACAGGATGCACGGGAGTATTGGAATATGCGAGGAAAGGAGGGCAGGAAAGGAAAGGGGCGGTGCTTCAACCGGAAAAGAGGAAGATCCAGGACATCGATCAGAATCCGTAGAGCTTGGACAATGTTGCTGTAAGGACCAGGCATTATGCGGAAGAGACTTGCATAGTGGCATTAGCAACTGGCGCAGAGTCCTCGGGTGAAGGAATACGTTCGGTCAGAGAGTAGGGGTTAGGCTCTTTGCATTATGGGAAGACGGAGAAGGATTCGGTACGGTTTCCATGGGCTGAAGGGGAGAGGAGTCAGTTGAAGCACTCAGTCCCAAAAGAATCCAGCCATTACCGTCCGCATGAGGAGCGGGGCGAAATATCAACGCGGCGGCGTTTTGCGTGTTCGAAAGACGGAGAAAGCGGGGAAGCGGTTCGACTGGACCAGTCGAGGGAAGGGTCCTTCGTTTTTCATAGACGGGAATTTCGGCAGCACGTAGTGAATGCCCCAAGTTGAAAGCAGGCACCCAAGTGCCACTGAGAGCTTCAAACCGTGCAATTTCGGAGCAGAGCCCAGGCCAGACGTGGGCGAGCCCAGAGTCGGAGAGGTCAGTGGGGAGCTGGAGAGGAGCCGAAAAAAACCCAAAACCACTAAAAATTTCACTGATGGGTAACACTTAATGAATTCCTTACGGGCCTGCTCATTGCCAGTGATTTAAAGTCCTATTTACCGAAAATATTAGCTGACGTGCAAACTTGATTTTTCCAAGGGTTATATCAAAACCAAACTTTTCGAATTTTTTATGATCACGAGATCACCTGGGAGATCACGCGGAGACGAAACGATCCCTTTTTGAGGTAGAGGTTGGGCAGCATAGTCGAGGTGTGGCAAGGAGGAGATCCGGATGATGAATCCCTCGCGAGCTCTAGCAAGGCTCCGACGAGGGATGGATAGACAGAGAGATAGAGAATTACTGTACCTCTGGTGGAGATGGAGGTAATGAGGGTAATCCATGGCGAAAGGAATCGCTAGGAAGTAAATATACCAGTGAGAAACAGCAGAGACCCCAAGACGTGCCACCCGAACAATTTCTGCGCCATATGCTCTGTGGTGTGCGTAGAAGCAGCATAGGAGGGGAGAGATAGCCTGTAGAGTCGCGGTAAAATGTCGCGAAATAAAATTCGTAGGTTAAGGCTTGGACTGGACGTCAAACGTAAGTGAGTACAGATAAGACGGCAGGAAGAATAAAAGTAAGGTGAGGAGTGACAGAGATATACCAGGTAATTGGGATATGGTTGGGGGTTAGGAGCATATTAGGAGCTGCACAAACCTGAAACTTGATTCAAGGCAGGGAGATTCGTTCTCCGGGATCCATGTCGGCATAGGGGGCCGGAATTTGTTCAAAAGTCTATGTGGGTTGATATTTGATGGTGTGGCAGTGTGTGGCCAAGTATTATGACCAGGTAACTACGAGAAGGGCATTTAACGTGCAAGTTTGCAACACCGTACGGGTGATTGTAGACAATTGTCTAAATTTAATTTTGATAATTACTGTAGAGAGCGTCCTACAATCTTTCTTCATGTTGCATTAAATCGAACCGACAGTCTCGGTGCAAACCAGAGAAGAAAGTATATAACCCGTCCTGGTTGCAGATTAGAATCAAAGAGAAAAAGGGTAACCTCAATCGGACCAAACAGAAAACAATTTCCCCACAGCCGCCTGCTGGTGTGCACCTTGATCCTTACGCTCCAACGCCGCGCTTCGCTGTGGCTGGACACCATTGCGACCATCTCAGTTGTAGGAAGGAAAAAGTGGGGTGTCTTTATTTAGATGTATGAATTGGCTGGCTGGGACCTATTGGGAGTTGTGAATTAAACATAGAGAAACACAAACACATTTACTAGATTCACTAAAGGTAAAATAGCTAAAACATGACGTATAACATACCCCGCGTTCTCGTCGCATACGTCGTCAGTAGCCGTCTCGACAGGGATGGCGAAACTAAGAGGGTCAGGTGAGTCAAATTTTGGAAAAGACGATTTCCATGAGATGGTTAGGGTGCTAGCGTCCCATCCCAAATCACGCTAAAAATTGAGGTATCGTCAGTCCCAGATTTCACGAGATGTGACAGTCATCTTGAGGTGTCCATTCTCTCACGAGGGTGGATCGGAGGTACGCAAGTGCCTTCATCTGTCGCGGGCCGATCGGCCCGTCTCTGTAACATGAATTTCACGCTAAAGCCTTCTCGTGGCGATCTTCGTTCAGAGAACCGAGAAATCGGTTGACCACTAATTTAGCACCCTCATAGAAGATTTCTGTCTTGCGGAAGCTTACGACTTGTTCAGTTGACGTGTTGCGAAAGCGATACTCCTGCAAGCGAACTTGAGAGCGATTAATGATGCGAGGTATGATATCGAAATAAAGAAACCATAATATCCAAATGACACGATATTTCAAATCACAATGCAATGAGCGACGAAGGACGCACAATTTTGATTCGAACGTGTAAAGAAAACAATACTCAAAGATTCAAACAAATGAAACAAAGAACAACGATGACTTGTGATTGGGCCATGAAGGATGAATGGAGGGCGGGAGGCGGGAGAACAAGCGACGACTTGAGGAACCAGAAGTTGCGCTAGAGGTTTTCAAGTTGGCGGTTATATAGCCCTGTTGAACCGGTCTTGATCGTGGTCCAAGTCCCCTTGCGCAAGCGGTACGGCTGCTACGTAGAAACCAGGAAGCATATGCGGCGCGGCAGCGAGTGTAGGGTGTACAACGGTAAGCTGCCTACGTGGCCATCATAAAAGGTGCTTACAGTCAATTGATGCAACCGTGACCGCGTGACTTATCCGGAGTGGCAGATCAAGGCCACGTTCAACCCCCCTTCTCATATTCACCCATAATTTTCCAATTAAAGTACCGAATTAAACATAGAGAAAAACCAAATTCAAAGGATTTGCTTCGAGACTGCGGTTACAACAAGTGGCCGAAGAAGAAATACGAATCTTCACACGGTTGCACTCTTCCATCCAAATACGACTCTCGAAACGTTCTGCCGGCTGACCAATCACCCCAGATGAGGATACGGTATTCTTGGACCCCGATTGCTGCGCTTTCAGATGCAGCGCCCATACGTAGAGAGTGTGAGGACCAAGTAACCTGCGGTGGTGGGGTTATTTTCAGACGAGAGAGCGTAGAAGAAATCCAGATAGATAGGGTGCGTGCGCTAGTAGACAAGCGAGTACCCGGTAAAGCCCAATAATAGCGCGATTTAGAAGTATTCCCACGGCGTAGAACATCATAACGAAGCACCAAATCAATCAGACTTTCCGAACAGTTTGAATTCCGACGGTAGGAGAGCGTGTGCGAAACCCGTTGCTTGTTCTTGCGGAGCGCTATTGCGATATCGATAGATTGAGCGTTGACAGCAATGTTGTCCAGTAGCAATGATATCCCAGCTTCACCCCGCTCGAAGAACACGTAGCTCACGAGTATTGCGCAAGAATTTCGTAGAAATTCCAAATCTGTCGTTGGAGAAGTCATGGCGGCTTGGAAGATTTGGCGGGCCACCGAGCTTGGCAAAGCGCGACGTTCCTTAGAGGCTTCCGGGTCGGTTATGATTTTGCGTTCCAAATCGGCTTGCTGATATGCAGTCACTGCGAGCTGTATCAAAGGAGTGAGAGTGAGGGGGCGACCAATCCTGGTGTGGGCAGTTGTAACAGCGGAGAGATAGTTACGAACTGATCCAGCACTTACGCGAGATTCATCAAAGAGCCAACCCAGATAGCGAAGTAAAGGACCTTCGGAGCCCTCCAGTGGGTCGATTCCATCCTGCGAGCAAAAGTAACCCATTTCTTCCATAGTATCTCATTCGAGCGCCAGGTGTTTGGGGTACGTGCCTTTGGCATGATCCGTGCAATAGTATTCCCCCCGAAGTATTCCCTAATCCGGCTGCTGTAAGCACAGATTGCTGGAGAGTCACTGCGAGCGGTAGCGATCGTGCTTCTTCTGCGAGATTTTCCAGACGGCGATATTCCACGGCGGGACGGGCATCGACGGCGGAGCCCACAGAGGCGGTAGGTAGAGGTTGTCGGCGGCGAATACGTGTGGCCGTGACAGTTGGCGCAGGTTGAGAAACCATGATTGAGCGGGCCAATACGGCGTGACCAAGATTCCTGCGGCCTGTTCCTTGATGATCTTGGCTACGACGAGTGGTATCAACTTGAGAGGCGGGTTCCAAAAATTGACTTCGGATTGCCAATCCTGGGAGAGCGCGTCTACGGCGAGGGAGCCAGGAGACGCAAACTCGCTGTTGTATCTTCTGCAGATGCGATTGGTGTTGTCTGCGAATCTGTCGATTGTTGGCGGGAAAGATTGAGTAGTGGCTGAAGGGGCTTGGTATTGATCCTCCAATCGTCGAGTGTCTGAAGGCGTGACAGTCGGTCGGCAAAACGATTGACTGCCGAGGGCAGATACTGTGATTCGATGGTGATCCCGAGCTTGAGAAGCAAGCGGTGTAGCGAACGGAGCTCTCTCATTAAGGGCCGTGACTTGGTGGTCATCGCATTGAGTATCGATACCACCGCCTGATTGTCCTCCCAAATCTTGAGATGCGTCCCGTTCTTCAGCAACGACGCGAAGGCCCGAATATTGTCCGTGACGGCCCGTAGTTCCAAGAAAGTTATTGGCTTGACTCGTAGTACGGGGTCCCAGAGTCCGCGAGCCTCCCAACAACCCTGTATCCCTGGCCTCAGATCCGATCCAATGTTCCTCCCTGACCGACTCCCGTCGACGCGTCTGAGTGTAGAGCCAATGTTGGCTGTGGAGTAGCGATAGGCCTTTCTGGAGGATTGGTAGTGAGGTCCCTCCAGAAGCGCAGGTCCCGAAGAGCGGCGTGTAGAAGCCTCACGCGTTTCCCCGTCTTGCTCAGATTCGTCTTGAGAGAGTCGTAAATTGATCGGGTGTAGAACCGGGCGAGGGGCATAGCGAGCGAGCATGAGATAGCGACGCCTGCGAAGTGGCGTAGCAGTGGTACGTCGACTAGTCGGCGATTGCGGCGTGCTTGGCGTAATAGTTGCCGGGCAATACCTCGCAACTTTTCCATCCTTCGAGCCGTAATCCCAAAGACTAGACGGTCCGTATCGATTAGAAATCCCAAATGCTCGATTTGCCTCGTTCCTTCCCAGTGACCTTGTCCTCCTTCCTCTGAAGTCCACACGAGCGGAGCAGAGAGTCGATCTGTCGGCGGGCCTTGTTGAGGCGTGAAGGGCGGTTTAGAGCCACCAAGAAGTCGTCCATGTAGGGATGGATTCGGAGACGTAAGGTTTCCCGGACATATTGAACGAAAGGTCGCATGAACTTGATGAAGTAGGCGGGAGAGAGTTTCCACCCGAAAGGGAGGGCAACGCAGCGAAAGTAGCGATGGTCTACTTTGAAGACGAACAATTTCGAATATCGGGGTGTAGACGAAAATGGTGGTACCCTTTGGCGATATCGAAAGAAAACATCATGTCGGATTCCTGGAGGTCTAGTGCGAACCCTTCTAATGTTTCCATGCGAACTGGGATATCCCGAAATAGGGTAGATTGCCGAGAAAGATTGACCACGAGCCGTTTCTTTTCCGCTGAAGTTGCCACAAAGGCGTTGGAGATAGGGAAGCCAGCTTGGTGTAAGGAAAGAGCGGTCGACTCGGAAATTTCTTCGTAACTGCGACGGGGAGCGCATTCGATATTGCTGAATCGAAGAATTCCCGGTCTTGGGGATCGATGGGGATTTGAGGGAGTTGGAATTTTGTGCGTGAAAGGGAGGTTGTGATGGGTTTTTCGTAGACCCCAAACCGTAGAGCGCGAACGAGGAATTTCGAGGCGCCGAGGGTTTCGGCCAAGAAAGGAGCGGCGCACTGGGTATTGCGCCAGAGGACGTGGGACATAGGGACAGAAATAAAGGGTCGCGGAGGCGACGGCTTTAGTTGGACTTAGAGTCCTTGGAACCTTTTCCGGACTGATTCTTGCGAGGTCGAGAGCCTTGAGCGGCCTGTTTGTTGAACTCCTTCGCGTATGCTTGGGAGCGCAATTCAGCGAACTTGGCCTTAGTTGAGCGATAGAGCTCCGAAGAATACGGGTAGTCGTCTTCACGAAGGTAGCGCTGGAGCAGGATAGCTTCAGACTTTCCGGACTCGACAGAGTCAGTGAAGAAATCGGTCCGTTCCAGAACGCGGCTGTAAGTGGCCTCCAAGTAGTGGTGTAGAACAGAGAAGAACTCAGTAGCGGCTGATATGTCCTTGTTCTGGAGGGCCTCGGTGACTCGGTGAGCGCAGGCGATGGCGGTCTCACAGTTGTGCCCAACGTTCCAGAGTACTTCAGCTTCCCACCCGTCACGAACGTCAGCGGCCTTGATGCGACCGAAAAGACCTTCTGGTTCCGGAATGAACCTCTTGGCGGGATAGGGGGCGACGGACCTAGGACGCTGGTACTTGTTGAGCTTGCCGACCTCAGCGTATTCCTGGCGGGTAGCGAGTGTGTCGGCAACTGCGGTTGCAGAGGGCGTGGGCAGTGTGAACTGAAGAACGTCCGTTTTTTAAGCCTCAGCGGCGGTTGAGGGCTTAACGGTAGGATCAGATGCCGGTGGATCTGAAGCGGCGGCGGCGGCAGGCTCTGCGGCAGGAGGGTTCGACGGTCCAGCGGAAGCTTGGAGCAAGTTGACAGTCTGCGAGAGCTGGGTTTCGATGCCGGTGACCTTGTTCTCGAGGGTATGAAGGCGAGAAGCGTCGGACTGCGAAGATTCAGAGGAGGTGGCATGGGACATGGTTGATGTGCAAGTGTGATAGTCGACCTAGACAGATTCGTCTGGAGCTGGTTCGAGGGATGAGAACAAGCGACGACTTGAGGGACCATAAGTTGCGCTAGAGGTTTTCAGGTTGGCGGTTATATAGCCCTGTTGAACCGGTCTTGATCGTGGTCCAAGTCCCCTTGCGCAAGCGGTACGGCTGCTACGTAGAAACCCGGAAGCACATGCGGCCGTGGCAGCGAGTGTAGGGTGTACAACGGTAAGCTGCCTACGTAGCCATCATAAAAGGTTCTTACAGTCAATTGATGCAACCGTGACCGCGTGACTTATCCGGAGTGGCAGATCAAGGCCACGTTCAACCCCCCTTCTCATATTCACCCATAATTTTCCAATTAAAGTACCAAATCTGCATGTCATATTAAATACATGTTTAGAATTTTGCAGCTGAACAAGAGCATAACAATCAATGTCTGACAAGGGGTCAGCATCTTTTGCCCAGCAGGGCGACCCGCGCGGTCATGTTGCTACCAAATAGAGACAAGCAAACATAATCTTTTTGGCCACGTCTATAGACTATCCACGACTCATACGTTTGTTCCCTTAGGGAACAGCTGACCATATTTTTCATGCATTAAAAACACCCCAAATTTCCCCCTCATACGTTTTGATGCCGAGTCTATCCTCACTTTTTACGGCAGTACGATACCTATTGTCGCGAGCTTGCAGCTCGCTCCTCCCAACTAACAGTGAATGGAGCTGTGCATTACTACCCTTTTCCTCCGGCCCTTTGGCTTTGAAGAATATTACGTTTTTAGTGATTGACGATGATGTAGAAAATGAACCGCTTATCACCGGCCTTCCCGTACTTTTAATCTGTGTGTTGATACTAAGACACTTTTGGAAGCAAATAAGTCGAGCTCGATGGTCATCAAATACAGTTTATCCAGCTTATCGCCGAGCCCAACGTGGAACATGCAAGGATTCGCAGGACGCCTGATGACGGCTAGACTAAACAAACTAACGAACACTGTATCCAGGCAGCCTCGGACAACAATACATGACAACACGCATCGACCACACCCTAATTATTATTAGATACGATCAGAATCAGATCCGTATCCTGACTTCTCATTGTCAGACCCTCTGGACGCCGACTAACATGACGCTATCAAAGATTCTATACATCACATCATGAAGAACGCTGAGGAGAATAGACCTCCGAAAAGAATTCAATCTGAAACTGAAGGAAATGGTAATCAATCACATTGATGTGTTTAGAACTGCGTTATCCTCGGGTCCCCTGGCTAATGTACCACCCCTGAAAATTACTTTGACGCATGACTCCCGCCCCACTAAATCACGCCTCCGAAACTACTCCCAGGAACAACCGGAGATTTTTTGGTGCTGATCTTGTCAAGCATGGTTTAGCGCATGCGAATGCACATTCACTTGAAATATTCGAAGTGAGTGCGATCCCTCCTTGAACCTGGAACCTATCAATTCGTGCTTCTTTGCGGGTACATATTTTTGTTTTGTTTTATTGTACTGTCGAGCCATTCCTATTCCTCTCGTATCTCGCCAAACTGATGTGTCGAACGAAAAGTCGAATATTCAGAATCTCTGCAATGAATCACCATCCGGCAACACCGTCCGCAAGGTCGAAGGACTGTTGATGCAGAGGTCGGGCGTATGGCTGGGGTAGACGGACAAAGGGAATCCTTGTTGAGTATTCACACTGAGCTGTCTCCTACCACTCCCGTGGCAGTATTAAGGATACTGTTGTAGTGGAGTTAGGTAGGTTATTGGACTACGCTTGTCAACTATATTTGCATTTCTTAGCTTTATACCAGTCTATAAGTATCTAACAGTACTCGTCAATGTCTTCGGTTGAAGCTCGGCAGAGTTGTCGGTAAAGGTCTATATTTCAGTATTAAGTCATTCGTCATGGGGCTCTGCCTTTCTCCTTGTGGCGAAAACAGGTTCCGGTTTCCGATTTACTGTGGAGCTCCTTCCAGTGAATTGGTTTAGTATTCTGCACCAATATCATATGCTGAATTTCAAGCGGAAAGTCAGTAAGCTGTTTAAGTCAAAGTATTTGCCATATTCGATCTATCCTATGGCTATTGGCCTGTACTATAATCCTTGCAACGCCACCAATATCAACTTTTATGCGTTTTACAACAGCCAAGTCTATATCTTTCAAGAAAACTCAAAAATAACGCTTGATCAATGATTAAGAACTCTAAAAGCTTGCGCTAAGCTTCATTCATTGGTGCAAATTAGTTTCAGCCGCAATCGCGGACGATCATATGTAACTGAATCATTAGATACTATCGCCAATTTTATTGAGAGTGACCTCGTCTTGGTGGCAAGATCTTATTTCTCGAAAGGAGAGAAGCTTTCTTCACGATACCGCTTCATCGCTCACAAACTTTGTACTCAACATGACAAGCATCCGCCTGTCTCTCACTATTAGATTATTAGATTATCACTTCTCTTTTTTCTTTTGTTGGTTCTTAGTCTAGTATTTTCTTATATACTATTCGTAAGAAATAATTTTGATGTGATCCAACTCAGTAGATAACGTACAGCTCACACAGTAGATATACAATGGTGCATTGCTTGTCCACCTGTAGACTTAATCTGATAATCACATACACTTGTATGACTCATCTATCATGCCCCCTCTGATTCAGTCTTCATGTTGCACCATTCTCATACCAGAAACAAATCGTTCCAGTGTGACTCGCTCAAGTAGCTTGGTCATGCAATCAGCTAGCATTGATGATTTGGGGATATAGTTGATCTCAATCTTTCCTTTGCTCACATAGTCTCGAGCAAAATGGTAACAAACGTCAATGTGCTTACTTCTTTCCGTAAAAGAGGCCTCCATAGCTAACTTAATAGCCACTTGGTTATCAGCATATATCGTCACTGACTTGATGTCGATCTCGAAAAAATTGCAAAACTGCCTAATCCAGAGTGCTTCTCTTGCTGCTAATGCCTGTCCAATATACTGTGCTTCAGTGCTTGATGCAGCCACCGCATTCTGCAGCTTAGACTTCCAAGTAAAAGCACCACCTGTTAAACAATATACGTATCCACTTGTAGATTTCCTAGATAGATCTCCTGCCCAGTCGGAGTCTGTATATCCATTGATTACGAGTGCATTACTACCACCATACTTGATAGCGTAACTAATTGTTTTCTTCAAATACCGCAGCACTCTCTTGGCAGCCATCCAATGAGACATTGTAGGATGACTGTAGTGCCTCAACAAGCAGCCAACTGCATACATTATATCAGGTCTGATTTGTGACAGCCAGATACATAAGACAGCCCACTAGTTCTCTATACGGTGCATCACAGGGCGTTTCTTCTCCGTTCTTCATACTCCCCAGTACCATAGGAGTTACTGACTTCTTTGAGCCGTCCATGTTAAACTTCTTCAGTATCTTAGTGATGTATCCGTGTTGATGAATGAGTACCACTTTCGACTATCTGTCTCTTTGTATGTTCACTCCAAGGAAATAATTTGCTTCCTTAAGACACCTTACTTCGAACTTTCCTCGAATCATAGACTTCACAACTTCACAAGTTTCCTTGCGTTTGGCGGCGATCAATATATCATCAAAATAAAAGCCCACAAAACAAATGCATCCCCTGATGACCTTCTTATATAAACATGGGTCCGCATCGTACTGCATAAAAACAATACTCTCCATGAACTTACTAAACTTCACGCTCCATGCACGTGATGTCTGCTTTAACCCGTATAGTGTTTTTAACAATCTCCACCCTTTGCCGTGCCATGTCAAAGATTTAAACTCGCTTTGCAAATTCTTTGGTAGTGGTGGTGGTTCAAGGTAGAGCTCCTCCTCTAGCTCTCCATTTAGGAACTCTCTCTTTATGTCGATTTGCTCTAGTTCGAAGTCACGTGCGGCGACATTCCCCAATAGGAACCTTATTGTAGAGAACTTAGTAACAGGTGCAAACACTTCATAGAAGTCCACTCCATGAACTTGAGTGAAATCTTTTGCCACCAGTCTGGCTTTGTGCCTTACTATCTTACCTTCTGCATCTTTCTTGATACCAAAAATCCACTTCGATTTGATAAGCTTCTTTCCCTTTGGAACTTCACTTACTCTGTATACTCCATGTTCTGATATGGATCCAAGCTCTGTCGGTATGGCTTCTGTCCATTCCTTAGATTACATGGACGATTCTATTTCTTCTATGTATGTAGGTACATTTTCATTGGACTGATCATTGAGCTGCTGTACTGTTAAGAATGCCAGCGTGATGTCATATTTGTATCTCTCTGGACGCTTGGTGACAAGTTTAAGTCTCTCTGGTACATGACTAAGCAGGTGTTCATTCTGCTTAACAAGCTTTCCCAATCCTGGTTGTTTTTCTTCATTCTCTGTACCTGTAGGATCATCTGTATTACGACACGCATCGTCTACATCATCCTGACTGCTTGTACTAATAGTCTTAGATTCAGATATAGGCCGTCCTGGATCTTCTTTGATAAATCTTACGTCCCTTGACACTATTACCTTATACAGATCAGGAACAAAAATCCTATACGCATCTGATTCACTGTATCCCACATGTATGCCGACCCACGTCAGGGAATCAAATTTTCCTTCTCTGTACTTTGCGGCAGGCTTCTTTTATCTTGAACTGCAGAACCAAATACTCTTAGTTTTGAAAGGTCAGGTTTTGTGCCATGTACAACTTCAAAAGGGGTCTTATTCCCATAAGACACATGAGTAGACTTTGTAAGTGTCCTTTTTCGCACAAAATTCATTGTAGCGACGGCCTCAGCCCATAGAAACCCATAGTCTTCTACGTTGTTAATTTTCCTTAATTCTGACACCAAACTCCTTGCCCCTTCAACCATAGTTCTGTTTAAGCGCTCTGCTCTTCCGATAGACTCAGGGGAATACGGCGGTGTTACTTGTTGTGAGACCCCTTGCTTTCCGAATTCGTTTTGCAAATCATTGGACAAATATTCACTCCCCCATCAGTCCTGATGTGCCTTATTTTCTTCCCAGTTGGGTTCTCTGTCATATTAATTAATTGCTCAAGTGCCCTTGGAATACTTGATCGATCGTTTAAAAATCTGATCCAGGACGCCCCACTAGCGTCGTCTAGGAAACTTGGAACATACTTTGATCCACTGATCGAAGCCACTCTCGTAGGTCCTATTATATCTGAGTGTACCAACTCCAGAACGTCACGGGCTTTCTTGGCCCTAGATGGATGAGGTGCGGCAATTTGCTTGCCCTCATTGTATTCTCGATAATTATTATCAGCCCTTTTGTTCTTTACTGCATCCAGTCCATTTGCTGCATTCGTTCGGATCATTTCTTTCAAGACATTTTTGTTGACGTGGCACATTCGCATGTGCATCAGCTGTAAGTTATCGCACCAATTTTAAGTTAACAAAACCTCATTGCTTCCATCAAATACTAATGCACGCATGCCAACCAAATGGCATATACCATGGCCTTCTGTATTACCCTTCATGATGATCTCTTCTCCTATGAACGCCTTCATCGCATTAGACTTTGCTGGGTATTCAATCCTTATCCCTGCATTTTGTGCCAACGTCTGTGACATTAGACTCGTTCGCATGGTCGGGATGTCGGCCACTCTTTTAAGCTTAATCGTTCTGCAAGTCCCACCTATGTCTTGTTTTAACATTACCGAGCCATATCCTCTAATAGGCATTTTTCCATTTATAGCGGCCGTATTCATGTCCTCGTCATGCATCTCTCTTATTTCATAGTCAAATAGTATGTCACGCCAGTTTTTCATGTGCTGCATAGCACAATTCTCAAGGAACCACTCAGATTCCATACCATTCATCCCAGTCGCAAATGCTATACATGCTGAATCATTCTTTCTATTCTCATTCTTGAACTTACTGTTCAGCTTTTTTATTTTCTCCTTAAATTCGTCAGATACCTTCAACTTAGCATTATACTGTGGCGATTCTGGATTATAGAAACACTGGAAAAATCTGTGACCGACTTTGCCACACCCGTAACAGCTCCCTTTAAACTTCTTGCTACTTCTACTGTTGGCCTTATGGTTCACCTTCTGACCCGTGTAAAATGCAGCATAGATCCTTCTTGCATTATGTTTCTGTTGCGATTTGAGTTCCTCGTCCCTTATTTCTAATCTTGACACAATTTCTTCAAACGTCAAGTCAGCAGTGTTCTGTAGAACTGTTTTAATGATATAGTATTCAGAGCCTAGTCCGTGATATAGCGCGAACTTCTTATCTTCTTTCTGGAGCACATAATTGCTCATCTCGAGGCTATTCTCTTTTGGAGATATATCATCAATAAACGAACGTACTGACTGTCCATCCTTACTCTTCATTTTAAACAGCTTACTCCTTAAGCTGTACTGACTTGCAGAGGACTTGCTCTTCTGCATGTTCTCTAAAGCATCCCACACATCTTTGGGATTGTCTTTCATTGCTCAGGATGGTAGAAATTTAGCATCGACATTCAAGAGTATTTCAGCTAGGCACTGCTGCTTCAATTTGTACTCCTTTTTATTGGCTATAACCTCATTAGAGTCTTCACTCTGAAACACAATGTCGATAGTGGAGCGTCCTTCCACAAACTTCCATAGGTCTCTAGCCCTCAGTAGGAGCTTCATTTGTAATGCCCACGAGGCGTCATTACTCTTAGTCAATTTCTCGATGGTATACCTGATATTGTTCATGACGTTCTCTGGGCCCATAACCCATTAGATTATTAGATTATAACTTTTCCCCTTTTTTTGTTGTTGGATCTTAGTCTAGTATTAGCTTATATACTATTCGTAACAAAAAATGTTTATGTGATCCAGCTCAGTAGATCACGTACAGCTCACACAGTAAGTATACAATGATGCATTGCTTGTCCACCTATAGACTTAATCTGATAATCACATACACTTGTATGACTCATCTATCAGCGTTCCGCCGCAAATATATAGAAATAGTTGTGATCGGCGGATTGAATGGTCACACGAGAACCAAGGAACTCGCTGGTGGAGACGGCAGTACGAAAAATAGACGGGCTGTGAACATGGAAGGTAGGAAGAGCGGAGACGCGAAAGAAAAGCTTATGATGCCATCCGAAAAGTCGGCGGCTGGTATTGAGAAATTTGTGAACGAACTTTTGACCTAGGCGGGCGTCGCCGAGATCTAGATACGCATTAAAACCTTGTCGATCGATTTGTGGGCGAGTAAATAGGATGCATAATATAGTATTACCTGTCCTCACATCCCTTTATTTGTAATTTATCACAAACGTTCAGTGTGAATTCATATGTTTGAGTCTGAATCAAACATTTAAAAGTGCCATTACCTCTCTACTTAAAAGGCAAGACTTTGTATCAAACGGTGCAAGCAGTGCGCTTCATTTTTGCGGTGAGTGAAAACTGGAGCTTGATTTTTGTTATCACTCCTCTGTTCCATTTGGTAGCATCGCACGAATACTGGATCATACTGGACAGAATGGTCCTATGTATGCCTATCCGATGTTGTGGTGACAACCTGAATGCGTGAAAGTCAGTCGCCAACGAGCCTTACCAACTTAAATGCAGTAATGATTCGGGAGTTTGTACCAACAAACGAAAAAGCACCTGCGCCTGTTCAATTGATCGATATAAAGATAAAATACTCTGTCAATTTGAGCGAGCATATTGATGCTTTTGAGGATTTAGTTTTTATGTGTGCCACTTCAGTGAATGAGTCCTGCATCTACTTCCTTAGTGATCTACCTAAGACTTTCAAGGGGAAGTTTGCTGAATGCTTTCCTTACGCACAGCCCATGGACCAAAGTAGTCGTTCCATTATCTACATGGCGTATCACTATGCCAGGACTGTACAAATGGCTATGAAGTTAAGTGGAGAGCTTCAGAAGCATACAGACGATGACAGAGAAGGACATGAAAACAAGAGAAACAACATGGCAAATAAGAATCGTGTCACGAAGAAGGCGTCTAAGACTCCTTGGAAGGATGACAACACGGTGTCTTGGGGCTCTGCTAGGAAAGGAGAGAAAAATATCTACAAGAAGCATGACAGGTGCTTTTCTTGTATTCTAAACCTCTTGAGTGATCTCAACCATCCTTGTCGTAAGGAAGGAAGCGAAAAGAAAATGCAAAGGAAAACAATGCGTAGCGCAGCACACAAATGCGGCTTCTGGGGGTGGCAGTGAGATACCTCAGCTCTCTGTCCTAAATATGACGGAGTATGAGGACTGGATGTACGACGCCACCTTTGGCGGACATCAGGTTCGAGTCGTGGTTGATTAGTTTGCCTCTAATTATTTATGTCTCTTGGAATTGCTAAGGAATTTGACTTTCAAATTGAATACTTAAAGGGAGTCCAGGTTGAACTTAGTGACAAGACTATCAAACTAATCACTCCAAAATTTAATTCGGTGCTGAATATTAAGGGACATTTATCGTCTGATATTGTATTCCTTCTCGATATGGATAGCACTGAAAATCCGCCTCTTGTTATTCTGGGATATGCATGGCTAAAGAACCAGAACACTGATATTAGTTCGAAGAGCAAAGCTCTGCTCCTAAAGAGACCACATGGCTCAAAAATTAATGTCCTTCCTAGAATGCATGCCGATCATAGCCCTACTACAATGGTGAAACGAATGCTGTTTAAGAAATTGGCTGGATAATTGAAGAAAGGCAACTGTGAGCTGTACATGACACGAATTACTAGGTCTAGTCACCCCAGGCTAGAAACGATGAATGGTGGTGATAAATTTAATTACATAATCGTTGATAACGAAGACGTTTTTAGCCATTATTTGCCAAAAGGGCTGCCCCTATCACACGGCATGGAGTTTAAGATTACCTTAAAACCGGAGGAGCCTGCACCAGTGAGACCAGTTATTCAGTTTTACACGTCCGAACTGCAGTAACTAAAAACTTAGCTACGGAAATACCTTGACAAGGCACGGCTTCACCCTTCTTCATCATCGTTTGGCGCCCCAGTATGTTTTATCAAGAAGAAGAATGGAGATCTAGGAATTGTGTGTGACTACAAGTCCAAGACCAAGCTAGCCGGCCCGCAGATTCTGGGGATTGATGAGATGGAAAGCTTCAATTTCAAGGAAGAACATCTAGCGGGCGCAGAGAATAGTGTTGCTGGTGCATTAAGGAGCAATGTTGAGTTTGCAGTTCTTTTCAAGTCACTCGGTTTAAAGAAATTTCCTTGGTACATAGAATTATACCAACTTACACTAAGGACCAGTGGTCCTTGGAGCTTGTAAAATGGTTTTCGAACCAAGAAGGTTAGCTCTTGAAGAAAGTTCATATGGACAGTAGTAACTACTGTATCGAATAAAATATGCTGTATTTGACAACCGCTGGTAGAAAAAGTTTGTATGTGCCAACTAAGGCGGACTTGCGAAAGAAAGTTAAAGCCAAATTGCAAAGTTGCCTCCATTGTAGGGTGGAAAAGACCTTTTACCTATATGCCAAATATTTTTACTGGAAAAACATTTAAAATGATGTAAGAACTATGTCCCTTCTTGTGTCACTTGTCAGCGAGCGAAAAAGACAGGAACGTACTAAAGAGAAGGGCATGATGCAGCCACATGACATCCCAGAGCATCATAGGAGGTACTGACAATGGATTTCTTGACAGAGTTCCCGACCGCGGATCGAGGGTATGATGTAGTTTTTTTAATCGTCAAGAAGCTCTTTAAGCGTCGATAATTCATTCCTGCAAGCAAAGCAATGAGATCTGCTGATGTTCTACAAATTTTATTTGGTTGGATTTCCTCTAAACATGAAGTGCTCAATAAGATCATACTGGACAAGGATCTTCTGTTTATATCTAATTAATTCGATGAAATGTCAGATATGTTGCGAATCGAGAAAAATATGGCAACTAAGGGACATACCCAAACGGATGGTCAAAGCTAAAATAACATTCACACTCTAAGCGCAATGTTGAGCCACATCATACAAGATAAGTCGAAGGATTGGGACTTATTTTTGAGTCAACTTGAGTTTGAGTACAACTCAACGAGGCAATGAAGTACACGGCTGACCCTGTTTGAACTAGACCTTGGCTTTACTCCAACATCACAACTAAGAATGTAAACTGGCACTGATTCTAATTTTTATGCTGCTTTGAATACTTTGGAGTAGCATAAGATGTTTCAATCACTAGAACGAGACAACTTGACTATAGCAGAAGCACAGCGGGTATACTGCACAAACCGGAAGCGCCATAATTTATCTTTTGATAAGAGTGATTTAGTGACGCTTAATCTTGCTGGTACCAGGTTCTCATCGCGTACAGACCTACCGAAGAAATGGAGACCAAAATTTGTTGGTCCTCTACCGATCGCTGAAGTGATAGGACTAGCAACCTATCGGGTTGAGCTGCCACTAACAATGAGACGTGCTCATAATTTCTTTCACGTTTCTAAACTTAAGAAATATGGAAGGCCGAACGAAGATACATCTACATTGTCAGTAGTCATAGATTACGATGGAAATGTTGAGCAAGAAGTGGAGCACATTCTTGATAAAACTAAGTCGTGTAGAGATGTGCACTACCTGGTACAATTCGAAAACGACGAACATGAAGATGCCCTTTGAATTGCAAAGCGTGAAATGACTAACTGCGAAGACCTCATTCGAAAATATGAAGAATCAACGACCTCACCCGAGTCCAAAATATGGTATGAGTGTAATGTATTATTACCTGTCTTCACATCCTTTTAATTGAAATTTATCACAACCGTTTTGTGTGAATTCATATGTTTGAGTCTGAGTCAAACATTTCAGCGTGTCATTAGCTCTATGTTTAAGAAGCAAGAATTTGTATCAAACAATGGAATCAAAAAAGCTTCATTTTTGTGAAGAGTAAAAACTTTAGCTTAATTGTTGTTATCACTCCTCTCTCATAGGATGGGTGCACACAAGAGCTTGGACTGCTTGAGCTTAGACAGCTTGCATGTACGTGGCAAATGCTCTGACTGCAGGATATTCGTCGGTCGATCTGGCATCGGACGCGAAAGGGGAGCAGGTTGCGGTAACATAACCGCCGATGAGTGCGGTCAGAATGTTCAGGACAGACCGAAACTTTTGGTTGTGCTAGAGGCATCGGTTCATCGCGCTAGCAGTAGCAGTCTGCAGTGTAGATGACAGGAAATGATCGGTGGAGGCAGGGTTGGCAACATTGTCGGCTACGTCAAAAAGTGAGGCGTACTTGACCAAAACGTCGAACGCGGCATGTGAAAGAGCAATGAAGGGGTTGCCGTGGGTGGCAAGGGGTTAAATCTTTGTGGCCGTGGAAGCAAGACCTCAGAGGCGCCGTCGAGGAGTAGGATAAACCGTAATCGGAAATAAATTGGGAAATAAACTGACGGGCATGCATTTCGTGCAGGCAAAAGATGTCGTGGGTAGCAAAATCGTGAAACTCTTGATGGGGAGGGGTGTTACGGCGCCTAGCGGAGATAAGGCGGTAGGATAACTGAAAGCCTTCGGGCCCGTGGAAATGAGAAGAAATAAAGAGGGATGGGGTTCAAAGGGGTTACGAGTAAGTGAATGAGTATATAAATGGCAGGATCTGCCATACATGTTTAGGAAATAGTGTTGAAGAAATTCTTCTCTGAGCGTAAGTTGAGATTCAACTTCTAGACTAATTAGGTCAGCCTTTGGAGTCTTCTTGCAAATAACTTTCCCTTGCCTTGAGGAAGCAGTCTACTCAGCTTATATAGACTTTTTCCGTATCCCTAAAGTCTCAAACAAACATAGTAAATTCCATAAAAGGCAATAAAATGAGTCTTGTGGACGAAAAAGAATAAAATTAGATACTGTCGGCATAAATATGTAGAATTTATAGTTAAAATCTTCGTTCTCGAGATCAGAGCCATTCAAAGATCTATATTACCAATGAAGTCTCTACGAATTCCTTCGAACGACGCCGAATGATAAAAAGCCACCGTGGACATATAAAGGTCATCCAGTTGCTCCTTACGGCCCTCAAACTACGCTTCATGTCCAGCAGAGAAATCTAATATTACGATTACTCTCTTACTATCCCCTCCGCCCTCTACAGAAGCTACCCCATATTTGTACACTAATACTTCCCATGGGTCTCCCAAATTTCTCCTTCTCTTCCTGATCCTCCTCGAAACAATGACTGCAGATCAACTCCCGAATGCATTCCAGGTCAATCCTTCTGCGAAAATCCCCATGGTCATTTTTTGGCCCATTGTCCATCGAAGCCAGGCCGTCGATTGGACGGCGGACTATGGATGGCTTGACGGTGTTGAGGGACAGGCGGAGGCTGGCCACGTTGAGGACAAGGGAGGGTGCGCCGATGGGTTGGTCGATGGCAGGTTTGTTACCTAAACTACGTTAATATCGAATTTTAAATAGAGTAATTATTTCGAAAACTTTCACGGCCTTGGGTGAAATTAAAAATACGGGGCTGTGTTGTAGCTTTTGAATTAGCATGCATATAGGGTAGTAATGAAATATCTGCTCAATAAATATCGGAATTAATTTTTGAAGACGAAGCTGATTACGATTGGAAAGTTTTCTTTTTGAAAAAGGATCAAATCTTGAAGAAAGGACCGAATCTCAAAAAACTAGAAAATATAATCGTTCTATGAATTTAGATTCGTAAAAGAAAAGGAGAGTAGGATTTTTTTTGTTTAAAGAAAAAATTGGGTGCTTGTTTCGAAAAAGAAAATGCCAAAAATAAATCTCTGGATGGAGGGAACAGTGATTTGCGGAAAGGACCGTTTTCATACTAGCAAACACTTCCGCCGTTTCCTATCAAAGCTGACGGCTGACGCCGTTAGTTGATTGGGGTAGCTAGTTCGTCACAAATAGACGACCTTGCAGACTCTGGAACAAGTACAAGGGGATTGCTAAGCCAGCTTAGCGTCATCGAGACTTCAAACTGGGGATGAAGTGATTGACATCAGTTTGATTTGGTGCAAAAAATTGCTTTATAAATATATATTAAATACAACTGAAGAGCCTGTGGTGAGATCCAATAATAATACGATCTCTGCTCCATACTATTGGAAAAAACGGGGGACTATGGGAGCAGAAAAGCGAGAGACAAACCAAATTCCGATCATTGGCATACTAAGAGTTCAAAAGGGGACTAAAGTCCCCTGAAACGAAAGGGGTGAAGGGAGAGGGGGTAATTAGAGATTTAATAGGGTCTATCTGTTACGTTAGCCTCGCTGAGTATGGTGAAGTCCCAGAATAAGAGAAAGGACGCGGATCTGTAGCAATAATGAGCTAAGTGAGCGAGTCCATAAGCTCGGTGGATGACTTCGTCGAGAATTTGATGTATGTAAATGCTTTTGAATACGTTGTGAGCACCCAGTTCCACTAAGACATGCTTGGAAAATTCAGGACGCTGGCTCAAGCGTCGGACCACGTGAATGACAGCATATGTGCCGTTCCTGACTCCGTCTCCGACTTGGTCGGGAAGAAAGTGGAACGATGAATGAGACGAAGCTCTGTAGACTAAGGAGCGGGGATAAAGCATCGAAGTAGTAAACCGACTGCGATCTGGAGGATGCCGCCGCAGGGCTTAAGGACGCCCGTGGGGTGCCCAATACACAAAAAGCGATCAACGAAATTCGGACAGAGAGCAATCGCAGCACAGATTGATGAATTGGGACAGCATTTATAAACAGTCGCGTTGTGGATGGACACCTCCAACCAACTGGAGCAATACTTGAAGGAGCACGGGCGAGAGAAAGTCGGCTCCGGGGGCGTTTGAGCAGTGAAGGATATATATAAACCGGCTTATATCAGTGTTTGAGAAAGTAAAAGGGAGCTGAATAAAACTATGACATGGGGATCCACGTCAAATAAAAACATTGAGCAAAAAAAACTTCGCAGCAATAAAACCGCTATCTGGTTACACTCAGTTTCTGTATTCATTCAAGACTATGTATTTTCTCTGTTACACCACTGCGTAATAGATAACTGAAATAACAAAAGCGAACAAGTCTCTATTACACAGTAGTGTAACAGAGACATTGTTACACCATTCCCTTTTCTGGAATCTTGAAGTCCTCAGCAAGGTTACTGCGGTAGTAGGCTGTGTTTCTGAATATAATGCTGCAAAGCCTCAGTTGCCACGGCAAATCCATCCTCCATAACATCTAGAAAATCCATTGTTGATTTCCACCCGCATCATGACTTGGGGCACCACACATTGAACAGAGGAGCTTATATCCCCGAAGAACTTTCTCATGAGCTAAAAAAGCCTCAACTTCTTGCTCTGTTCCAGTACGCAATTGAAAAAGTTCAGGAACAGTGGGAATAGGTACATCAATTTCATCTGGCCTCTCAAAGTGTGGTTTTTGGGGTGTGATAGAGACGATTGGATGGATCTTAAAGTAAACACCTAGATACAATCGAACATAATTCTTACCAATGAGCTTCTTAATCACAAATGGCACAAACATCCGCGCACCAAGCTTTTTCGAATCCTACGACCTAAAATACACATACGTAAACAGTAAACGATGGATCTAAAGCTTTGAGCTGACTATATAATCTGGAATCTTTTATCGTCTCGAAGCATTGGTAGCTTGCCGAGTTTTGGCGATTTGTAGGCATATTTCGCATTCTCAAGAGAAACCTTAAGATTGGCACGAAAGTCGTACCAACTCTGAAAAGGTATGCTGTTATTAGCCAAAAGTATAACGGCGATTCATAGATCCATCCAAGGTCCATTTCAAACGGCGAAATACCCAGATCATTGCTTACAGCCGAGTTATATGCAAATTATGCAGAAGGTAGCGGTTCATCTCAGTCATCCTGATCATACGAACAATAACAACGAAGATAGTTCTCGATCATTCTATTCATATTTTAGGAAGCTTCATGTGTTTGTGGGTTCCTGCTAGTAGACAGTCGTAGTTTCACAGCGCACAGATTCATCAATGTGTTCCACAACCTTGAAATGAACTTGCTATCCCTATCCCAGAACAAATCTTCCGGAAACCAGTGGTTCTTAAAGATGCTCGAAAAATAGTCCTTAGCCGTGTATACAGCAATATTCGGCGTTTTAGATCTCAGAAGACACACTTGATGAGTAAGTCGGTCAACCCAAGTTGTAATTGAATCATGACAGCTCTTCTTCATGGGTAGCCTCACAATGAAATCTGTGGCTAGTGATCCCCATCTGCAGTCAGGCAATTCCAGCGACATTGGATCCTTCAACCCTATTTGATTAGAGTCCTTATACTACTAACAGGCAAAAAATACTTCACATTACTTTCGAACATTCCGGCATTTATGTTTCTTATAGAAGTTTTCTAATCTGGACAGTGTCTCTGCAAATTTGAAATGTCCACCGACTTTGGACTCGTGAACAATGTATAGAATGTCTGACACGTATCTTCGCGGTACATAAAACTTTCCATTGTAAAGCAGCCTGGAACCATCCTTTCGGAACATTGGTATAAATTTCCCAAGTTTCTTCCTCTCAAACTCATCCTATGTTCATTCTCCTTCCATAGGTTTTACCACTGGACCGAAGAACTTGTCGTTATCATACCGAGGAATGATCTGATCTACATCAAGGTAGGTAACTTTAACTTCATTTACTGAGACTACACGATCTTCTCTCATCACATTAAGAGCTCTTGATAATGCGTCTGCAAAGACGTGAATTTTTCCGGGCCTAAATGTAATTGGAAAGATTCAGAAATTACCGAGAGTTTCTAACCAACGTGATCCTTAACGGATCAGTTTCGTTTTTATGAAATAGCTCTTAAGCACCTCGTGAGTGAAAACCTCAAACCCGGAACCTTCAAGATAGCACCTTAATATTCACAGAAAATTAACCAAAGCCAGAAGCGCTCTGTAATTCGCAGTGTAGCGCGACTCAGTAGGTGACAGCTTCTTTGAATAGAAGAAATTACACGATCCATCTCATCTAACTGTGTCAGAATTCCACCTACAGCGATCTGTGAAGCATCCACGGGACCAAGAAATGGCTTTTCAGATTACGAGCGATTAAAAGATTAGATTAGAGCCAACGTCATTGCTTCCATTAGCTTCTGGAAAGCTTTATAAAACTCTTGATCCCATTTTCTTATCCCTCGATCCTTTACGTCAGATCCGTGAGAGGTGCAGCAATTTCGGAGAACTTTGGTATGAAACTAAGGAAAATATGTATTAGACCAAGAAAACTACATTAATTTTTATATTAATAAATTAGAAAGTATGGTTGGATATTGTGGAAATTATGTATCCGTACTGTAAATAACAATCTTATATTCTACAAAAGTAGTGATACAATTGGATATATTTGTCGAGCTGATTATTACTGGACTCACATTTGAACAAAGAGCGTTTTTTCTGTTTATGAATTATATGGGACTTCGTTATAGTATCTGAGAACTCCACGCAATACAGTTTCTACAGTACTAAACTATTTACAAATTACATTTGATAATCAACGATCGGTATTGCGTGCATGCTACAATAGTTGTACAAGCAATTGGATAGGATCTCTCAGGAGAGCTATACAATTTTTTCAAGTAGTAAATAAGCTTAGGTGGGATGAGCAATCATCATCTTCTATACATCTAATCATCAATATATCAACATAGTTGTTACTCTGTCTCAAGGAACACTTTGTCAAGCAGCCTCTACCAGGAGGCCGTAATTGGCTTCGCACGCAGCCTTTCGCAAGACTGCCACTGCGGTTTTATCTGTAATCGTAACACAGTCCTCATCAGGACCGGTCGTCGGCTGCAGGACGCGTTTTACGGTGTGGTGTGAACAATATTATGCAAAACTTATTATATACACCTAAAAATGATTAATGTTTTGAGACTTCATAGTGTTTATCTGTACACTGCATACAATTGAACTTGGTCGTCGAGTGCCAAATGTTTGGAGCATCTATCTCCGTACTATGGGAGGGGATTATTTTCTCTTATACCGATGGTCCTTTTCTTTTTGATATTTTGTTATCATGACCTCTTGTAATGACTGCTATATTCTGTCAAGTCGACTGACTCAGGATAAGTAGCTTTAAAACTACCTCTAATGGAACCTACAACACCTAATCTACCTGAGCCTCTTTCAAGATCTTCAAATACGGAGTTCTAGTTTGGCATTGTAGCTCTGTGACTTCGAACCTGTGGTTAAACTTAGTGCAGATCTTCAACTTTTACTTAATATTTTTTCCGATACAAGTGATAGTTGAGCATAATCCATGAAACGCTTTTTTCTCTAAATTTAACTTTTTAGTAGGAGAATTTAATACATTTATTCAATCAGAATTTATTCTGACAATTTAGTACGATGGATTAATAAATACCAGTTGACCAAATTACAAATATTCTTATTTCTTGTTCCTAATAATTTTTCAGAGGTCCTATACTCATTTCCACAGAATCTTTATCTAATTTTCTCAACAGAATAGGCGCACTAGGCCCACCTTGGCGGCTTTATCGATGGAATGCCCGTAAATATACCTATACATCAGCACAACTCACATCAAAATTTAGCACTTTATTTGAATTCAAAGAAATATGGTTTAATTGAGCTTTCCCTGGTATTCAAAAGAACTTTCTCTCATAAATAGAGCCATTCTAGTCAAAAAAATATTTTTCATAGCATTTTGTATTGTAAACAAAGATGGATCTTTTTTTATTGATTGGCGCCAGTGTTTCCACTCACAGCTTAGACATTCCATTTAATCAAAGAAGAGATCTATCCATCTACGTTTCGAATAACTTTTATTCTTCATAGACTTAGGAAAGAAAGCCGGCTCTACGTAAAACTTTTTGAAAACTTGTTTAGATAAAATCAAAATTCTATATTGCAAATACGTAAAACTTTTTGAAAAAATGTTTAGATAAAAACAAAATTCAATATTGCAAAATAAAAGCGACACTATGATATTCTTCTATTTTGGATAAATTTATACGAAATAATTTCGTTCCATATTCTTTTCTCTACTTGCAGTTATTTGTACCACAGGTAAATATTTTCAGACCAAACCTTTAGTAGATAAAAGTACTTTACTACTGTTCCGTTACCCAATCATCAGATGGCCGTTAGATATAGATTAAAACCTTCTTTATAGATATTTCAAATGTTCTTCTCCAATATCAAAGAGTAAATAGGTACAGACCTCTCATTTTCTATTGTAAATATATCATTTTGTAGAGTTATAATACCACCAAAAAATTGGCTTCTGTGGGCAGAAACGAAGTAAAAATGTTAGAATAAAACTTACGTAACATTTTGAAATGTCTAATTCTATGATCTAGAGACAACAGAAAATAATACTAATTACATATTCTTCAAATATTTTGACACCAGTTTATATAATAAAAGATAATTTTGACAGTTATTATTCATTTTTATACGTGTTTTCGTTTTTGATTGCTTTAGAAGAGTGAAAGAGACACACTATAAATACAAAGTTTTTCAGAAATTTTTGGAATCGCATGGTACCAAATTAAAATTGTTCATTTTATGGATACAAATTCTCCAGATCAATGATGCTCAGAATGAAGCAGAAGTCTCGTTTTTGGTGTTCAGTCTTAAAACAATCCAGCAAAAGGGAAAGAATTTCTATGTGTTTAAAATGAATCTGTGGCAATTTTAAGCATAACAAACAAAAGATGAGACTACAACTAAATACATGGGGTAAATATAACCGCCCTAAACGAAATTACAACAACAGATCCGATTTTGACACATGAGAAAGCTTTGTAGTTTCTCCATCATCACAACTGTACCAAAGAAAAGAGAAAACCCTATTTTAAGCCATTATGAATTTAAGCAAACCTAATTTTCGAATGGGTACAGATATTAAGTTTCTTTGAAAAAAGATTTCCGAAGAAAAACTTTCAGGCAGGAAGTCACAGGTTATTCAGGAACACAAGCGACTTGTCAAACACGTAAATCCTTTTATGATTCAATTCTAACTCAATTTGACTCAAGAATCCTTCAATACATATTAACGCATGGAGGGCTTGAAAAAATACTTCTTTTGAAAAAAATTGAGTAAAATGCCAGCTCTCTGTTTATTTGGTATCGTTGACTCGATTGCTGCTGCAGTTATCAAATTCAATACTTGTAAAAGGGATAGTCTAGAGATTTGATAAAGCTTTTATTTATCTGTTGATGTACAAATGAGTTTTACTCGACTAACAGAGACTTTTCGAACGATCTTACTATTTCAATGCATGAAAACTATGATGAAACTTTGAAATAATGTTTTTAAAAAAATATTATTTCCATGGAGATGCCAAAACTGAGCATCACACATTACTGAGTAATTTAAGATTGTGGAAAGTCGTAGAATATCTTTGAAAGTCACTAAAATTCTAACATGTGTGATATACGGTAATATCGAGTTTTTTGTAAGAACTTTGAGATCTAGTAATCAATTGGCCCCTAAAACATTACTCATCCACGTTGCCCGGATAATAAGAGCTTCATTTTTGAGGAAAATGTATATCTCATGAGAAAGGTAGATTTCTCCAAGAAATTTGCTACTCTCAAGTTGAAACTAAATCTTTTTCTTCAAATTTCGGTTGTGTTTCTAAACTATAACTTTGGTCTTTGCTTGAAAAAACTGTTTCCGACATTTCAATCTACAATGCCTTCATACGTAAATTCAAATCTGACTTTTTACGTCTACCAACAATTGAAGCGTTTAAAGCGCAATTACTGAAAAGTAATAGAATATAAGAGTAAATTACTTAACTTTCAGCGTTTTGAACAATCTAAAGTGTTTTTTATACTTCAAAAGTTTTTATCTTGTCTTCCTTATAATACATTAAAAAAAGCTCACAAGAAATCATCAAGCCGAAACTTGGTATAATGCAACTTATTTGAAATTGATTCTGAAAAGAATTCACTTTTATATTTCCAGTTGAATCATCCAAATTACTCACTTAATACTAATGAATAAAGTAATTTTTGATAGTTTTATTTAAAATTGTAGGTATAGTTTCTTTTTGATTAGCTACAGCTTAAGTCCCTATTCATTTTCTCACAAATGTATTTAGTATCTTTGGAGTTTTTAAGTGATATTTTTTCCTTTTTTCTGCAGAGTAATTTAGAATTATGATATTTGAACCTTTTGCCTTAATTTTTTTACAATTACCGGTAACTTTTAGAAAGTTTACTTCAGTGAATATGGAACACATACCATGTTTTCACTTTTTTCAGTGGTTTACAACCTCTATATCTATGAGAAATTTTCATTGTCGCTAAATTTATGTTAAGATTATAAAGAAGCTAATGAAACTAGCGAATTCCGTTTTATCTTTACTTTCCTTTACGAATGATATCTAAAAGTGTCATACATTAACCTCGAGATTCATTAAATGTCTATTTCTCCAGATGAGTAATTATAATCGTTTCAAAGTAATGAAATATACCTTCCTCTGATAGGGGAAGGAGGTAATGGAGCGAAGGGGAAAGAGAAGGAGGGAACGAGAGATGGAAAGAGAGAGTGAGTGAGAGAGAGAGAGCGAAGGAGTGAGGAATCAAGAAAGAGAGTTGAGCTAAGAGGTGGTGAGGGGCTCTACTCAGACAGAACATGGTGGGAGATGGGAGCTGATATAGACCTCGAGGCGAGTCTACTGGTGCTTCCGGGCGATCGAAGGAAGTTTCTAGAAGCCATATAGGCGAAGGTGGGAGGCTAACTCTAAACTTGCTTGAGCTGATCTAAAGAAGATCAGCTCAAGCTTACAGCACTGTACAATGGAAAATCGTAACTGTCAAGTTCTAAGTGGGACAGTAAACTACAGTGACAGACGTCTGTAAGCCTCTTTGCTAGCTATAAGCTGTCATCAGAGGCGACAGAAAGTAATTACACTTACATTCTCAATTAAATTTCGTAAACTAAAGATAATCGTAATAGTAGAATCTCATCACTTTGCTTTCAATTTAACGATTGATAGTAATGAATCATATTTGTATTCTACGGATCCAATTATATCCCTAGTTTGCCGGGATCTTTTATGTTATCAGCATGGTTTTACTAAAGAACATCTCAAGATGAATCGAGCTGAAATTTTTCTTTTTCCGAGCTTCATCTATTTCATATTCCGTTGATTGAATAAAACCTAGTTCTTTTCATATGAATTGATGTGCGGAAATCAATCACAGTGTACATAATCTGTATATTTTATTGTCATAGTATGAAAAAATTATTTTCGTTTGAAATTTTCTTAATACTCCCTAGTTTTGAGGTGTCATTTTGCGTTCTCCCTAAATTACCTTACCTCTTCTTATACAAAATTTCTTTTGTCCTCTTTTATGTGTACTGAGGATGAAAAAGCATTACATTTGGTCCTCAAGTACGAGAGGAGATATCAGGATTCGTTTGTCACATGAAATTAAAATTAAGACCCTAACTTCACACTACATTCTGAAAAAACTACCCAAGAAGATCTTTTCAAGCGTTTGACCTTTATGTTAACTATTAAGATACAGAACTGAGTTCCCTAGCAATGATGAGACTTCAATTTCAGTTCGAATTAATTGATCTACTTTCTGTTGTCTTCATTTCTATCACCCCCTAATTCGTGGAATTTATCTCGACAAGCATTAGTGTCCAAATAAATTCAGCTTATCTATATCTGTTATAGATTTAATTAAGTTACTGCATTGGTAAAAGATTCTTTCTCTTTTGATAATTACTCTAAACTAGGACGGAAATATGATGAAAAATATACGCCTAGGTATGTTCATTATAAGAAATAATTCCGGGACTCTCGATGTAGTTTTATCCAGGAAGCAAATCGAAAGATATCCCACTAGAAGCTTGGCCTTTGCCCAAAATCCTAAACTGATGAAAAAAGGCCCAGATGAAGTATCATATGTCACTAATTTGTATGGAGTAGGCGATAAGGATGAGTATTATAATGGATAGTTTTCAGCTAGGAGAAATTTCAAAAAATTATGTTCAAAACTTATTGCTTATTTTTACTACTTTATCATTAAAAAACTCTTCGTGCCAGCTTGCGTCCCGTAAAGATTTTAATTGAGGTACGGTTAAGGTGTGGTTGGTGTTTTCGATTTCTCCTATTGAAGCAGAACCTGGTAGAACAAGCTATAGAAATAGCAAAACGTTGAATTCATCATTACTGCTGGGCGCGAGTTTCTTCATAATAATTTGGAGGCCCATTTTCAAACAAGGCCTTTCCTTCTCACACTAATCGTACTTTCATCCCTACAGATATTTATAGTAACGGTAGCCACGCTTCCCGCAAATGACGTGTTCTAAGAAACTGTTTTTATTATTGAATCTCATATATATGTATTTTATTCATTTTTCTTGTGCTCCATCTCTGTCTTCTTTCCACGTCAAAATTTGCTAATATTTAGTCAGGAAATATTGGGTTATTGGTGAAAACCCCATCTTGTTACCACTTTCTGTCCTTCTCTTGTGAAGTTCTGGCACCCGAACATTAAAATTTTGAACGCTTAGTTTGAGACTACTAGGTCAAAACAAGACACTATTTTCCAATTAGAATTCCATACAAATAAAATGTTTCATCGATTACTTCGTTTTGTTTTTCGAATAATGAGTGGACCCCTACTGGCATTATTTAGAGATTTTCTTCGAATAAATGGATATCTAAGGATAATTTGCTTCTTCTCTACTATTTACCCCGAATACATATCCTATTACCTTTCGCCGGATTGAAAATAGCTCCTCTAGCGTATTATCGATCTCATTTCTGAACTACTAAGCATGTTTTGAGACCACTTTAGCTACTAAATATATAAAAAAGTTCGAACAAAATCTCAATATAGGTTGAACTAAAAAAGAGTCATTATGAAGACTTCGTTAGCCGTCTGCAGTGTGTGAGATTCTGAGAAATGGATCGCTAAGGTCTGCAATGATTCTTTGATGTATTCTGTGATATGCACCGTCTCTTAGATTTCCTCAGTTACCGCGTAGCTGGATTAATTCGAATTTGGTTCCGGCAAAGTCATGATCATTTCGTGAATTGGTTCATTTTTACAACTCAGTCCATATTTCTAAACTTCTTAAGTTTGTTCTCTACTTATTAACAGAGAACACATGTGAAGAATCAGTGAATAGTTTGAAGTTAGCTTTTGATATTTGCCTAGTCTTTTTTCCCCCTTAAAACAGCTCTTTCTTCTTTAACCTTTGATCCCCCTTTGCCTAAAAATCCGTATCAAGTTTCATCATGGTCTGATACTTGAAATGATCTCTATGGAATGTGCCTCAGAACATAAAACGAGTACACTCCATTGAAAAACCTAATCCATTACCTTAATTAATTCTTGCGAGGAGTAGGTCCATAATGCGTTTCCCGTAGTTTTGTTTCATTTCATTTTGCTCGCTCGTCAAAATAGGATCTTAAGGCGAAAGATTTCTTATTTTAAATGAATCGATGAAACTTTTGGTTAATAAACCAACTATACGTTCTCAACTAAAATTTTGTTGAATTTCAGAACGCGGGCAAGATTATGTATCACCGCATAGATATTGGAACCCAGCTACATGTGATAAAATGATACAATCAGCTGCGCTGTGTCTCTCAGTAACACGAACTAGTTCATGAAAAAACCATAATAGTCTAATAACCAGAAGTAAATTGATTGATACGTTTCCTAAACATATAATGAATTGTGGAGGAGCTATTCACATATTCAAAAAGGGACTGAGATCATTGTCCAGGTATATACAAATTTAGTTATCTTAATCTGACGTCTCTGAAAGATGAGGAGACGTGTAATCAACCGCAGTTACATAAGATATGCTAGAAAGATTTAGTGAGCTCAGGCTAAGCTCTGAGGAAATCCAAGGACCAAGTCGAATCCCACTTAGCTATTCAAATACGCGATTAATATGATTTACAATCGTCTCCGCACTCACGAGAGTCAACCACTTTCCAGAACATCAGTATACATTTATTAGAATGTTCATTCTGAGGTTAATCCTCTTCGTATTTATCATCCCTAAATATCATAAACTAACCGAATGTAAACTCACAACGGTTCCAATAGTGATTTGATAAAGGTCGACATATGATTCTCTGAAGTCGCTTCGTTCAAAATCTCGATATATTTTGAGCAAATGAAGAATCATTTAAACAACAACTTCCGTGACGTGTTTCCATTTTGACAGTAAATTATGGCCAGATGCTGATATTTTGCAGTCTTTATACTATGATTTGGTCTATTATCAAGTGCTGTTGACCATTTGGTTGTCAGTGAAATTATATAATTCAGAAAACTGAGAAAAGAAACGAATATATATAAAACAATGTTAAGATAAATAATTCTTTACATTTCTAATGGAATTTAATTCGTCTGTCTTGATTTTTTTCTAATATAATGAACTCATCCCTCCCTTCTGTTCCCTTCTAATTACAATGAAGGTCCACTAACGAAACCTTTGATGCATCCAAATGGTGTTAGAACAGCATAATCTTTTCGTTCTTAACTGATACTGGTATCAATTCCATAAGGTATTTTAGATACTACATATTTTGAAATCCGTTTCACTTACTTAGTGTTATTTATCAGTTTACTGATAATTTTATTCGAAATAAACTGATAATAAATACTTTCAGAAACTCTCATTGTAGATCTACAAAAAACTGTGCGGTTTTTGAAAAGTTCTCTTCTCCGTATGATTTCAGCGCTTCCGCCAGGTTGAGAAAACTTAAAGCTTTCCATATTAGTATAAATGGCACTTATATGGGAAAGTAGGCCAACCCAGCCAAGATCAATCGAGAAAAGAAATACATCCTTGTGGAATTGTACTGCTGATGTTACTTGAGACTCAATATAAATTAAAGATTCTGGATTGTTCCGCCTTACGACTAGTTCAACTAGGAGTGGACAGATAGATTCAGCTGGTTGAGCCCACTTATTATCCCTGGGATAATCTTTTTTATCAGCTATAGCTTACGAACCTCATAATTTTACGGTTTAGTTAATAATATATTAGAATATAACGGCATTATTGTCCCTGAAACAAATTATTCAAATTTATTTCTCTCCAAAATTCACGAGATATTCTCTGTCATTGTATATTCCATGATAAGTCCAATGTTCTGAGATTTACTTCAAGGTGGAAAATTAAGTACTGATTGAAGGCCTCGGAGGAAGGCCGTACTCGTCTTCTCCGTAATATCAGGACCTCATTGTGAGGTAAACATGTAAACAAAAATTATTTTCTAAATTTGAACTAGAAACTGACCTCAAAATGGGTAGTCAAACCCAGGTGCTGCTGGAGGTACTTTTTACTGTTTATATTGACTTTAATTTACACAATTAAACTGAAATTTGCACCACCGCAGCTCTCCTCACAGAACAGTGTAGCTGCTCAAGTTTCATATTATTACTATCAAATATCTATTTGACGCCTCTGTTTTAATTATGGTCTCAATACCGCAACATCGATAATTATCTTGTAAAAACTGTACAAATTACGATTTTATTACATATACCCTCTGTTGTTAGCAGTCTATTTCAATACATCTAGCGTCTCTCGAGAGAATTCCCCTGAAATCCCATAAATGTTTCACTATTAACCAACTTTCAAGCGTTTTCATCCTACATTACTTGCAAAACTATTTTAAACAGTTTTAAGCGTTTTTAATACTTTGCTTCAATTAAAAAAAACTAAATTTCACTCATTCATCGTAGACAAGTTCCTATTGCCTTTCAATGATCGACTGAAATCTTGAGAGTGTACCCATAGAGCTTTTCATCTTTGATGGTTTGCGTTAAAAATCACCTTTCGGGAGTCCAAAGTAATATAGCTTTATAAGACAGAATGAGTCGAACTTTCAATACCACCAAGACGTGAGGAATTCTGAGTCAGCATTTGACATTCTCTAATTTTCCTTTGTATTGATAATCTCCTTCTATCCTGACTATTTAAGAAATAATTCTCTCATTAGATTGCTGAGTCGACCTATTTTCCTTCTTAAAATATTTTGACTCAGTTCTAATTTACGAATTATTTTTCAGTTCTGGGTATTTACCGTGACTCTCCTCTTCTTGCTTTCGGTTGCCGAACGATTAAACCACTATCTCATGTACTTTGGTTACTGTACCTTCACGAATGACAGGAAGAGCTACTTCTCTCCGTCAAGGCATTTTTGTCTTTATCTATTCCGTTCCAATTTTCGTACTTCTATGGGCATCTTTTCTGATAACTGTCTTTGGTTTTTGAAGGTTCCTGTCCCTATAAATAAATCTGCCCAATTTTATAAATATAACTGTAAATGGAATGACAAAATTCGTATAACTGTAAAGGTATAGATGTATACAAAATTTTTCAGTGGAAACTGATGAACAGCGTAGAATCAGTAATAAAGAGTGTAAATTTACCAGTACAGCTTCCCATGTCGATGCTGTTTGCAGTTGAGAAGTACTTCTAAGCTTGTAATAATATATTAATGATCATCAACATCTATACAATAGCTATATGATGCCATATTTTAGGTTAAGGAAAATATCTATTAAATCTCTAAAACAACTGTGCTTGTAGGATATTAGATTTTTACGAGTTGAAGTTAAGCACTACTAGAAATCATATGGCAGAAAAATACTCCGATAGAGGCGAAATGTGCCAATCAAATCATATATGGGCAAATGAAGGTTAAAAATAGCTGCTTAGATACAAATTTAGTAATATGTCACTGATGCTATAGTAGTTCAGGATCTGCAGAATCAATACAATGTTACAGCAAATAACGAGAGACATATTTTGATTATCAAAGAGAGAAAATAACATTTTTTACAGTATTAATCATTTTGATGCTGACAATGTACAGAAGTATTCTGATGGGAAATTGATCTCTTCATTTTCCCCTTTGTCGTAGCGAAACTGTAATAATGCTCTTTTTTGTCATCTTCACTCTCTGGCCTTTTTGCTTGATATCATTTCCTTGTGTTCATTCGCTTGTCGTATTTAGTCTTACTCACTCAGGTCTCTGTTTGCTCTATTTATTTTAATTTGTACAAATTCGTAAGTACAAAATTGGGCGCAAACCCTTATTCGACAAAAAATGATAAATCATAATCAAAGGGGTATTACACTACATCATACATACTCCAAAGCCTCTTATGTACTCTTGATAACCTTATTAGTCCACTTGCTCACATTTTCAACTTTGAATCAACATAAAAAGCCTCTGTCACTGCCTTCCGATTAAGAAAGAATTCATTTGTTCTGATATTCTCAATTTAATTATGCTTGGGGCGCAGTGGCCCATTATGCTCGGAGAAGATTACAAAGCCATATTGAGGACGCGTTAAAGAGTGGGTATTTTCTCCTTTATGAAGAAGTAGAAGAACGAAAGGAAGCTGAGTATACTCAAAAATAAGTATACCAGCTATGTCACCTGTAGTATAATAATATAAGGTAAATTGATACAATATCTTTGAAAGATGCTACTTTATGCGTCAAACAACGTGGCAATGGTAAATATTCCGTTACCGCAGAAAATCTTATGTCAGAGAAGAACAGGTACCTAAGATGACAGAGGAGAAGCAAAGGATTTGGATATTCGTGGAAAACTTATCATCAGCATTGGACTATTTATGGGTTGATCAGGGGAAGTAGCGCGTATGTCTTTTAATGCAGAGGATCTATCTGGTCCTGATACCGGGAATAGTTGTAATGAAGAAGATTTCTAGGAATTTTTGTTAAAATTATATGAATTTTAGTAATTACATGAAGTTATTTCTTGTTTGTGTATCTCAGGAACCCTAATATGCGTTACCATTAATTTATGTTTACCTCTTGGCCTACTTGGGCTTTAAAAGTGCTTTATTTGCGAGATTTCAAGAAATTTGAACAAATATTCAAGTGAATTCTCGAAATGTAGCGGAGACAGAAGTAAACCAGAGAAGTGAGACAATTTTATAATATATTGGAAAACTCAGTAAAGCTAAAGAACGAGCTTTTCATGGAAAGAATCAGGACTAACGGTATCTAGTTCTCTTTTAAATCTTTTATTTTCCCACAACTTAAGTAGAACGGAAATTTTCCCTCTCAATAATAATTTTTATGAGATACTGCGTGCGTTTCTTGCTTTGATGATTAAATTATATCATTTGATACTCTGTTATAATGGATAATTACGGAAGTAAAAAATATAAAGAACATCAATTTCTTGTTCAATGCGAGAATAATTCATGTTTATATACTTATTTGATTATTTAGAGGAATCTAAACGGAAGATATTGAAAATTCTCTTAAAAAATATGTTCATGATTTGATTCAAGACAAAATTGTCGATAGAATAACTGCGGCTAGTTTCTTCAATTTTAGAAGATTTTTGTATTAAAAATAACGCCTAGCTTATCGATGAGTTGTTCTTAAACCTCAATGAACGCTATTTATGTCATGTACGACATTTCATTGCCAAAAAATAAGTCTATCAGCCATAATGGCCTGCCTAAACTAAAATGTGATTTCAGAAGTTCGTTTTTGCACTAATGATGTCTGCTAAGTTCCTATATTCAGAGATCAAGAGAAGTACAGGGCTGTTTTTGAGTAGACACCTAATGGCAAGAAAATATCCACTTTTAACGTCATGAAAGTTTTCTAGTATTTCAATTTGTGGAAGGACACTGCAGATGAGCTCATTCATAATCAGCATAAATTCAAATTTATGAGTGTCTTGCTGATGGAGCTTCGTATTCATATGCCACGGCATTGAAAGAATAAGCGAGGGCCAATCTATGGATATGCATCCTATAAAGAGCTGTAAGCGAAAAAAAAGTTGGAAAAGCGAGCTGCAGTCCTGTTTGGCTATTGACACGACATGGTAAATTTTCACGCGGAAATACTCGCTACTGTACGTACAGTACACGCTCCTGAGTATACCACGTCCATCTCATCTCGACTGACTACACTCAACCTTCACTTAGTCTCGCTCGGCGCCCACGCACGGCGTCCACGCCGGACCTTCATCCGGCTCTTCCCTCAGGAGATTGCCCGTCACGGCTGCAGAGCTCTCGCTGCAACGTTCTTGTCGATGGCCACATCGAGTGGATTGTCTCTCCGCGCCCCCAACGCACGTGGGACGAGCTGGGAAAGTTGTATAAGGATTTCTCTACCACTCAAACAAGATTTGCGAAGTCCACAGTACACTGCCGCGCGCAAATCTACCGTCATTTTGACGGACTGCGAGGGGCTGTGGTCTTCACAACCTTGCAGCTTGTCGTCGAGCTCGCTCGTCCGGAGTTCTCGCTGTTGCCGTCGCCGTCTATAGCTGTAAGTCATTGTGCTTACTGCCGGAGTGTTTTAAGCCCCCTGAATCCTCGGTTCAGGTGGTGGAGTTTTCTTCCCGCCCCTTTCTCGCTCGAGTGAAGAATTGGTTCAGCCATTGTCAGGAGTCGTCCGTCTAGCAGAACCCGAGGTTCTGTGTAGTACGTACTTGTCTACAAACAATAAAGTGTCATTCTTCCCTATACTGATCATCGAGAAGTAGCCTAAAAGTGTTCTGAAGGCAGTTAATTTCTGTTATTGTCGGGGAAAAAGACAATCGGTGTCCTGTTTTCTAAAGGCAGAACTCATTAAGTTGGATACTTTTCGTCACATTCTTCATTAAATCAACCGGTAGTCCAACTGTAACCGTCATAAAATCATATTAGACGAGCCAAGCGATTTAGGATCTGAAACGAAAAATATACGGAATACAGATGTTATATGATTGTGCCCAAATATATCCTAGAAATACGCACTGGCACAAAATATCCTGCAATAAATATTAACTAAAGATTTGGCATTGAACTAAGACAAAGGCGCTACTTTTTCCCTGTGCCAAAACACCATTGGAAAACACAATATCATACCACTTTGTATCAAGCGAGTAAGATGAATCTATTTTAGAGATCTCACCTGCTTCACGAAACATCTCTGTAGTGTAATTGGCATTCTTACTTTGTTGAAACGGGCAGAGCTGATTTTCTTGGTCTTTTTACATTTCAATTTGCATGATTTCAACTACTGCTACCACCAGGTAATCTCCCCTACAGTTACTGAATATGGTACTGTACACTCATCTTAGCGCGGTACATGGAGCGTGGCCTGGAGTAGGAGGCCTCTATCTTAGATCTGACATTTTCGCGACTAAAACACACTCAATGGGCCAAGTGTTGACCTAACTCATCTTTTACTTGGATATTTATTACTTAGCTGACACTTTATTTACTCACACAACTTTCTTTGATATTTTAATATTATATGACTACTATTTATATCCACCAAGCAAGGATGGCCCCTGAATGAATAGCCAACCCTGTGCTGGTTCTCAAATTTTCCAACAACGTTCGCCTCTGCAACTCCTTGTCAACGGAAACTTTGGCTATAGTCACGTTTGTCCGCGGATTCCCCCTTTTTCCTTTCTCAATGTCATAAAATATTACTCCTTTATTTTCTTGTGGTTTTTTCCCACCCTTGGTACCCCGACTCCGACGTCAACACACGAATAAGAAATTAGAAATATCGAAGTTGCCATTGGTGACAGCACTCTTATCTCCAAAGGATATAACCAGCGCTTCTGATTCACCTCTACATCGACTGGTGCCCAGTTTCACCCATAATTTACTCGGTTCTTTTGATCCTATTCTTCGCAAGGTTCTATCATTCCGAGGATCATGGTCCATCCTTACAACTCGGAGGAAAATTATACATTCCAGCCGTCCAATAAATCACTCCCGCTCTATCAACCCAACTTCCCCTTGCTGTCAGATATTTTTACCTCTCTATCACAAGGTAATTAAAGAGAAAAAGGGAAAGCGAACGCCTTGTGAGTCTTTTTTCGGTGGTGTTGTTTTACATATTTTTCGATGGGATCTCTTCACTCGAAGAGAATCTCTGCGCATGGCGCATTGCACTACCTTCTCATCCGTCACCAATCACCAATTACTCCAAGACTTGTATCCAAGTGGAGCAGAAAAAAACATTATATAATGTGTACTGTTTTGCGTTTCACCGATAACTGCTACATTATTCCATAGATACTTGTAGTTTGATACCTTTATGGACTATCTGCTAGAATATCTTTTACTCAAATGCTGCCAGCTTACAATTTTTCTTTGTTTTCGTTGAGTGTTTCCTTGTAGATACCTTGGTCTAAAGCTCAGGCCTGTTTTCCAGAAGCATCAAGCATCAGTTAAATCATAAGGTACATTTTTCAGGCGAAAATATCCATAAGAAAGTATAACATAGGAGCTGAAGTTGGTAAAACTTTCATGAACAAGTTCATCCAATTCAGTGCAATCGACAAGAAAGTAGAGGTTAGAAGCTTAGCGAATAAAACAAGGGTGGAACTGTAGATTGTTGCACATATCCAGGTACGTGCATTTTTCCGGATGGAAATATTTGATTAATTCTTTTTCGAGAGAAATAGTCAGGTAAAGAAAAATAGATCGAAAAGTGAGAAATTACGGAATTTCCGCACAAATTATTAACGTGTCTGACTGAGTGGAATTGAAACCTAGCTTATATCGGTGACAACTAGATTTAAGTTTGAAAAAAGCATATAGGATGGTGGTAAATATTCGAAGAAATAACGGAAGAATATTTCCAGTTCCTTTTAGTCCATTAAGAGCTTGGCTGGTTTTCAATTCCACTTGGTTAACACCGAAATTTCACTGCTTGGTATGTCTATTTGATCAAAACTGTGCCTTTAGATGCTATATAGAACTTGATCCAAACTAAGGTATCAAATTATGGATCTGTGGCCCCTAAAAGGTATCAAACTAGAAGCATTCAATATCGCTTCATGTTAAAAAATGCAGTAGAAATTAGGGGAATCTAAGACACATAATTTCTTTAGAATTCATAAATTTATGCATTGAATACAAATAAATGACTATGGACGAAAAAATGACAAAGAAATCTTCTGCAAAATAAATCCGTTCAGATTTTTGAATGAATCAATGGTGTCTCCTATATCCAAGCAATATTTCAAGGAATTAGAGATGACCTTTTTTAGTTACTTTCACCCGTAAGATTAAACGTTATTGGTGAAATTATATTTTAAAAATATTTAAATTTTAGCTGTATCTGCTACTGAGATAGTAATGGATAGAATATGGAATTACGGCATGAATTTTTTCCTTACCGAAGAACTCTGTGCATGTATCTTTTTCAACTCTATTAGGCAATATCCTTGATTCGAAATTGTTTGAACTTCATCGATGAAAATATGGAGCTAAGTTTCACCAAAGAAAGTATTCTAATTTTTCTCCAATGCATTAGCGCCGTTATTTTTCTATTCAATAAATATTGGAATGTTTGCCTGGAACTGAGAAACAAGCAGACTCTCAGGAACATGAATAAAAGCTTGCTTTCCACTGGAAGTTTTGTATTTGAAGTTAAAAGACCGTCTTTAATGGAATCGGATGCATCTGATTGTTCCTCCGAAGAATTTTTATTCCAAAAAGGTAGTAATAAAAGTCCCATCCTGTTCGCTTCAGAAGTAAAATTTTAAATGACTCGGAAAAGATAATCTGTTCTTTAAAATGAATTTTTTCATCCTGATTGCACTGGAAATTATCATATCTATCTGTTAATTCAAAAGAAATTTATTTTAGTGTTTTCTATGAGTCTCAGTAGTGCTCCGGGAGCGCACAAGCTATTGTAACCTTCACATTGAAAATTGCGACTTGAGTAAACGCGACTAGAATGTCATATCATTCGATACATACTTTCATATTAGAAAGATTAAATTACAATGCGAAAGGACAAATATTCTGCTGGGTTACATCATTATCCTGGGTCACACTTAATTATCAGGATACTTTATTTGAGCCTTCATTCAATCGTCGAGAGTCAACATGCATTTCTCTCTGGTAGACTACAGTACTCCAGTACAATTCCCTAGGATTGCTACAGTACATAAAGGACACTTGAGTCCCCTCTGCGGGACTCGACAGAACAACAACTTGCCATCTTCTAATATTCCTTCAGAGACTGTAATGCTTCTAATGATGTTAATTCTTTTTCCTGTCCTTTCCTAGGCCAGGCGGAAGCTACCTCCCTCCATCCATGAAAGCACGACACAGTACAGTATATATATACTGTACACCGTTTGGGGGGTTATACAGCGTCTAACCCTACATTAGCTGGGGAGATACAGTACATTATCTTCCGAGATCGGGAAGCGGGCTCGCACAGCCCACATGCCGCTGCACTCAAAGTCCGATACAGGTGCACAAGTTGGCAAGTGCACGACCCTACTACTCCAACTGTATACCAACCTACTATTGTCACCCCTGTCTCACATAACGCCATCCTACCAGCTACTCAACCACTGCGGCCGCCCTCAACCTTACCTTCCTGCCTCTTGAGAAGTGCCAACCTTCTGTAAAACAGCTGTTATACTCAAGGCGAGATTTTCCTAGCGTTTTGTTGCAACCAACTACCTGTGTCACCTCTCTTGTCCTCGAAATTTTCTCCTTCATTTCAAATACTCACCGCTACTGCGTACGCTATCCAACCATATTCGTATATTTCTCTCAGTCTAGAACGCCTTTAGACTCCCCAAGGCTTGCTCGCACCGAATCACTTCCCCGCATTCTATGATTTGGCAGTTCTCGCGCCTTCTTATAGAAGAATCCTCATCCTTCGTTTGAATCCTCATTGTTTCCCCAGATAATCACTCCAATCCACATTTTTTGTCTGCCCTGGAGCCAACTTCGATGTTCTCACACACACTCCACCCACTTAGCGACCCAGAAGTACCACCTCCCATGTTATTTATCCTCCACAACACCACCTACTCGTCAAATAAAGGGAAAAACGAGAACCAATAAGAGAAAAGAGGCAAGACGAAACGAAGAGAGTCAAAATAGTTCTCGTTGCGCCGGCTGACTCGCCCACCTTGCGGAACAGGCACGAGCAGCCCGACTATTTTTCCCCAACAACGTCCGATTTCTTTTTCCCGCTAATAACCTTACTCTTTATGCCTCAATCGTAGCTCCTTGTTAGTGACCCGACTCCTTGGATTTCTCCTCCTTAAATAAGTTTCTTTGATGACCTATTATACCCGACCAGCCTTCGCGCGTGGATGACCTTTCTGGTCACTCGACCAGTTGACGAGACCGACTCGTAGAGCGGATGGTAGGCCTTGACTACCGGGCACGGTCTTTATTAAAAAGATTAAAACGCCTTCCACTTCCGGGCCCTACCGAATTCCGTTCCATGCACCGCTAACACATCATATCCAAGCTCGAGAAGTTTGACCTCCCCCTTGGCCTTTCGCGTAGCACGCGACGTTTCCGCTACAGCAGCCTTCAAGCCGGACTCTCCAAACACCTCAACGAGGCGGTGATCTGGATTGGCTTCGCCTAGTAGGGCTACCGCGTCGCTGGCTATCATCCTTGGTTCGATCCCATACATTAATCGGTACGGCGAGTTGACATTGACTTTTCGATCTCGTGCATTATTGTCCCCACCATCCTCTCGGCCCGTCCACTTGCCACAGGGGCGTGCGGAAGGGCGGCCTTCCAATAGATCTCGTGCTTTTCCATAAACTCCTGGACGGAAGCCGCAATAAAAGCCGGTCCGTTGTCCGAGATTATCCGGGGCCCAAACGGCTCCATAATTTCATTCTCGACGAACTCGATGACAACATCGGAGGTGGAGCTTTCCGTCGACGAAGCAATTTGACAGCCTGTAATGCGCTCTACCACGAGTAAAGCATATCTCTTCCTTTCCGAGATGGCTGGAAAGGGCCCGCAAAGTCTACAGAAAATAATTCGAGCAAACCAGTAACGGGAGCCCTAAGACGCATATGGTACGTCCGTACCCTCTGAGTATGCTGGCAGCCTGTGCATGCCTTGACATGCTACGTCACGCTCCGATACACCCCAGGTCACCCAAACCGATCCCTGACGAACCCCCTCGTACAATAAGCATCCAAATGACCGATATCACCGTGTAACCTTGTTAATAGTTCAGCACGCTGACAGATAGGCGGAACAAAGCGTAGTCCATCCTAATCCCTTCTGAATAGATTGTCGATTAATTCATGAATTTCTTGGATGGGTTCTTCTTTTTCGGGTCCGTCTCCTGAACCCTTTCCCTGGACAGAAACCTCGCTATGTCCTGGAGGCCCGGCTCCAATCTAGATAACATATGGTCATCCGACTGGATCTTCGCTAAGACGTCCTCCGCGACGTTATCTCCCTTTGAAGCCTTTTGTTACTCAACGGGCCTGTGAGAGAGATGATCAGATGCCCAATTGCCGATTTACAGCTTGTACATAATTTCGAAGTCGTACTCGGCCATCAAATCCATCCCCCACACCAGCCTCCCGTGAATATCCTTCTCTTGAAGGCCTTCTGCAGGGCCTGGTGGTCCTAATAACCACGAACTGCTTGTCTGAGAAAAGATGCAGGCAAAAATTCTCTAAAGCGAGCACCACGGCAAGTGCTTCCCGTTCGCTCGTTTAGTAGCGGCGCTCCTGGTCCGTCATCGTTCGAGAAGCGAACTGAGCAGGGTGAACTTTCTCTTATTCTTTCTTCTACTCTAGAGAGAACCACCCCAAGGGTTGCCGAAGAGGCATCGTTTTCTGCTGGGAAAGGATAATTGAAATCCGGAAACGCTAATACTGGAGGGGTATTCTGTTTCCCCCTCAAGTACCAAAAATCCTCTTGCATCTCCAGATTCCATCCGAAAGCCTTCTTAACAGACGTCACCGTGTGCAACACTGCATATCTGTCAGCAAAAACCCTTATGAACCGTCGGAAGTACCCCTAGATCAATAGAAAACTCCAGAGTTCAGTCACATTTTCCGGCACAGAGGCCCCCACGATATCTTTAATTTTGTCGGGATGCGTCTTCACACCGCTTGAATTGACAATATGACCGAGCAACGTCACTTCTGACTGAGCAAAACTGCGCTTGGTTACCTTCAGCTTCAATTTCGCTTATTGAATCCTCCTAAGCACCTCTTTGAAATAAGATATTTGTTATTTCAAAGTTTTAGAGAATATTATAACATCGTACATGTAGACCATAGTAAAGAGTAACCCGCAAAGAACCTTTTCCATCTTTCTTTGAAACATCACTGGAGAGTTCATGAGTCCAAAAGACTAATGCCTGATTAGATCGAATTTGTACGTTTGAATTCTTACGTTCTATAGCGAGAGGCAAACGTATTCTTTTCCCTGCAATGTTCGGACAATCTAAACTGCCAGTATCCTATGTAGAGATCCAGCGTCGTGAAGAACTTCGCGCAAGAGAGTTCGTCGAAAATTTCCTCTATTTTCGATAACAGCCAGCGGTCTGGCTTCATCCCTCGGTTCAACTGACTGTGATAGACGCAAAACTGGGTCCTTCTGTCTTTATTCGTGAGCATCGCTACTGGAAAGGACCAGGCGGAGCTCGACGGCGTAATTATTCCAGCTACCAATAATTCCTTCAACTCTTTCCTTACTTCTTCTTTATGGCTCGGAGGCATTCAGCGGGCTTTCGAATGTATCGCACTCTCGTCCGTCAACTCGAAAGAATGTACCACTTGCACATGAGCCGGCACCAGATCTTGAATATCCCACGCTATCACAGCCGTATTCTTGTGAGCCTTCACTAGCTTCTTTTGGTTCTCCTCCTCGAGATTTTTCATTTTTCAGAGGAGAAACGAGGCGTGATACCCTTCCTCGTATTCCTCTTTGATCTCCGCCTCTAGCCTCAGGCCTTCTAGATCGGGCTCATACGGGTCCTTGTTTAGGATCTTCAGCGCCAGCTCATGATCGGTATCCGACCCACCATCGCTGCTAACCGACCCTGATTGGGACGAAACAGGAAACCGCTCTCCATCAGACTCCCTAGGGGACGTGAAATACTGCAACGATTATGCCCATAAATTACCTCAAATACCCTTATACAATCCCTCCAGTAACCTTTACCAAGGATTTACACTGTAAGAATACATCAGTGCAACTTGTGACTGTACTCACGCATTAGTGTAAAACACAGGAATATACCACTTTGTGCCAAGCCAATTACGTGGAGCCATAGTAGCTATCCCGCTTGGTTCTCGAAACATTTCGGACCCCACCAATCAACAACTGCTTTATGCCTCCTTGCAAATTGGACCAATTGAACTTTGCAATGATGTTTAGTGCTTTTGGTATCACTGCTAGCTGCTGCATGAGACTCCAGAACATTTTAGTTTGATACCTCTAGGGTCTCTTTTTCTATAATGCCTTTGAATTCAGTACGGTTTGCATAAAATTTATCTCTGCTGGTGCTGAGCACTGATTCTATATAAACCCGCTCTGAATCTTCGGCCTTTATACCTGCAGCATCAACCAACATTTCAGCCATCGATTACCTTTTGAGCCCCCAAGACCCCACAAAAACTCACTATCAGTTCTCATCCCGTCAGTCACTTGGGTTTCACCGAGTAGCTGTAAAAGCATCTTTTTCCTCCCAACTGACAGGGTGACCTGTTGGCGCCAGTAATTCAGATTTGCCTGCATGGATTCTAATGTGGAGCTTCCGATAATTGCGTCTAACGGCGCGTTCCGTACTACCAAGGAGCCCAGGGGTACCACCAGGGTTCCAAAGGGCACTGTAACCTTCTGTACACACCCAATTATTTCGCTAAACGTTCCATCGGCGACAGTGACCTGCCGATCCGTAGAAATCGGAGCGAGTGTAACTGCGACCGTGTCCAATATGGCGTGAGTCTCCGTCCCATAAGCCCTCACGGCCAAGACCTTCACCCCACGAGAGACCTTAGGGTGACTTGCCGTGGACGCCTGAGTCACTGTGATAGTTTTGAATACCAGACGCTTCCACTGCTTCCCTGCTTCGTCCGCCTCTCCACGGAGAAGCTGCCCGAAGGTCATTTCAGACGAGGCCGAAGCCACTTACGCGACTACGTTGTACTTCCGTACGTGATCCTGGAGGGCTCCAGATGCCTTCTTTTCTTCTTTGTTTTGGCTTTATTCTTCCTCGGTTCCGACACGACTACCGACCGGGGAACGAGAGGGGCCTTATTTATTAACGCGTCGATGTCCATGAAATTGTTTCTGCGTTTTGGTTTCGGAAGGGCTTTACCGTTGGGATTTCCCTTTGCTGCTGCCACCACATAGCTCTTGCGAGACTCTTGTACGACAAAATCTGGCTTATGGTCATTCTTATCCCTCTGTTTAAGTTCTTATTTCGACTCCGAACTTGCTCCGGTGATTATTACACGGAAAACTCCATCCTACTGTTCTTTAAACCAGAACGTTGCCTCTGATTGGCCTCTCTTCCCACAGAAGGAGCAGTGAGTATACCGGTAAAGATTGTGAGGGCATCTCGTGGCACGTTGTCCACTTTGCCCACAGAAACTGCAAATAAGGCTTCATCGACCAAAGCGACAGTTCCTCACTTCTCAAACTACTTCTCAGCGAAGAGATACAACTCCAAAAACTGGCCCGCTAGCTGATTAAACTTGTCCGCCAACTGCTGCAGCATATCAGTGTCCGCGTCAGGCCTCTGCAGAATTCTTCACGGAGCGACCAAAAGCGCTTCAGCCGCCACTTTGTCTAGGAAGAACGCCTTTTCCGTAACTGAAAATCTTCAATTTATTTCTTAAATTCCTTGCAGTCCCGCGGCGCCCAATACATGACAAACTGAGCGAAATCCAGGTGTCCGCCACTGGCTCTCGAACGAAGTAAACCGATTGAAACATTCTCATTGAAGCTTTCCCTTTTCTATAGGGCATCCATTTGAGCCAGAGACCCTCCTATATCTCTAGTCTCCAGTCTTTGGGCAACAACTTCGTGTATATCCTCCTCTAGCTTCGTCTTCTCCTCGAACTCGGCGAGGAGCTTCTACTTCACGATATCGTGCTTCTCGGCATTTTCGTGAAGGGACCCTTCCTGCGCAAACTAATCGTAGTAGCGTAGTAGAAGAAGAGAGCAGCCCTCTCCAGGTGGCGCATAATCTGAAGGTCCTCCGCTCTGTACGTCTTTCCGGGCATAGCGATGTTCTCGGACGCGAAAAGGAAAAATGCCGTATCGGAAGAGAGGGATCCATCATAGGCCTAGTGAGGGGCTTAGGAGTATTTTACGGCGTATTCGAACCTTGGGTGCGGTACCATATAATGATTTGACCATTTATCCTTTTTTCTGTCTTATCTTAGGCCAAGCGGAACCAAACTCTCTCCATCCATACACGCTCGACACACTACAGTATATATATACTGTACTGTGCTAACTGGCGGGTACTGTGGAGAAATGAATCCTGCTCGGTAGTAACCATTGATCTCTATTAATCTACTACATATTTTACAAGGGCACTGAGTAAGCAGTATTTTTAACCGGACCTGTCTCCAATTGTGCGCCAGCTGCTCAGCCAGAACATCTGAATCGAAAGAGTCAACACTTATTGCACATCATGTTTCGCAGGGTCCACCTCTATTAATGGAACTGACCTCTCAACTGGAACACCTGCACTAGAAGATTCAACATTGAGTTTATAATATTTTATCTGGGTCTGATTCTACTAATGGTACCGACTGCTCAGTCGGAACCACTGCTCTCGGAAGGTCACTATCCAACTCAATGTATTGTCGGGCTATGTTTTAGGACTTTAGAATAGGTATTTAATATAGTCTCCAAAGCTGGAACTCGCCAATTGAGAGGCACAAGATCAAGAAAAAACACTTGAGGCTTTTCAACTAAACCAAGAAAACAATTCAATTCACAAGCAGAATCGTTGACTACGTATAGTCCACGGGTATACTGTACGGTGCTTAAGCCCACAATAGCTGGGGAGATACAGTACGGCATCTCCACAGATCGGGAAGCGAGCTCGCTGTTGAGGGCGCTTAGGTAGTCGCGCGTGTTTCGAGGGGGAGGAGCGTTGAGGGAGGTACGAAGTTGGGGCGGTAACTGCGGGGGGTTGGGTGGAAATCCTTTGATCCTCCGTTCCGTTGATGCCGGATAGTGCCCCCTCCCCTCTATTTTTATTCATTAGTGTAGGGTAGATACAGTACTGTACAGTATACAGTACAGTACATTCTAGTACAGTAGCTACAAATAAACGCAATCAACACGCAATCAATTTCTCTAAGCAACTTTTGGAAGCCACGTGTACGGCTCGCGCGGGGTGGAATTGGTTAATCTTTATTGGGTTGCACAATGTTGCACAGAAGCGTGCGGAGGGTACTCATAAATTAACTATGGGGAGAAATACAGTGCGGGATGTGTGCCGCGGGTTGCAGCGCATCTCGCAGGTACGCTACTTTGCGGTACTGTACAAACCTGTGCAACTCGGAGCCGCAAACCCGCATCCATCGCGCAGCATCAGCAGACCTATCCTCAATGCGGCCCTAACCCAACACGCGCCCCAGTCACTCGCCACTATTGTGCTCCGCCAGACCCGCCAAAGCACTCCCTCTGACACCCAAGGCGTTCCTTGATCCTGAAATCGCGTAGTCTCTTGACACCAGCACATTATCCACAACACTCGCAAAGCCCTTGCAGATCATGCAAAAAAAACGGGGGGTCACTGGGGATCATTAACTGTAACAAACTGTTGGCTTACGGTATACCGAGTCAACTCGTATGGCAGAGTGTACAGTATGGATGTAAAATGGTGCGGTGGCAGGGGCAGATGGCTCTCCACTCTACCAGCTAACCTAGAGGGTACGCCGAGTACTAACTCTGCTATGTGCCGAAAATGATCGTCTGTCATTCTATCACAGAACGTGTCCTTTACAGGACACAAAGTAGAATAGCACCGAATCGTCAAGGATGGCTTGAACTTACTTGATACTACTCCGAGCCATCTCCCTGTCGCTCACAGGACAGTATACCTCACGCGTGGAATCATCGAAACAACCTGTGCAGTCGCAGTGCGCAAATGTGCGTAGAAATAAGGCAAATCGGATGGCGAACGACTCAAGTTTCGGTCGGGCCAAACCTGTGATGGACTTTATGAATTCCGCTGCAGTGGCACAAACTTTACAGAGGCGGAACGCAAAAACGTAGCGCATACGCCTCCCGCCTCCAACGACAGAGTATGGAACCAGATGTACAGAGAGAGAGATATTTACTCATTACTGCCGTAGAGGGTTGCTGCTGGCCAGACGCGAGTGGAAGACAGTAGACCGCATGGAACTGGACTCTAGCCCCATCCCTCGGCTACAGTACGGCACGCGATGACCACCTGTCTGTCCAGGCAGGGAGCCTGGACAGGCAGGAGCCTGGACAGGACTCTGTGGCACTGAATGGGCATCAGTTTCGACACGAGTAGTGTAACTTTACAGTTTAGGCATTTATTTCTTTGAGGGTTGAGCAGTGTAATGGGAACAATCACGTCACCATGAATACGGACTGTACAATTGGACTCAACTCGTTGGTGAAAGTTGCGAGCACAGAACATTTAGGGTTTCCTGAAATCATCAACCGCAGGCAAAATTTCCAGTCTAGAAAGTAATTGCTGTAAAAAGAGAGCCTCGCCAAAGAAATAATGTGTGCATAGGTGCAGGTCTAGAGGTACGACTTACAGTGAAAGTACTCCAAGGCTTCAAAAGGGTTCAAAAGTGAAACAAACTTTGGTGACGGACAAATCTCCAAATCGGTCCGGTTTGGCTCCATGTTGGTGATGATGACCAGAAAATTAAAAGCTTTCTCAGCAAGGACAGCACCAACTAGGAAAATCCCCGATGACTTTTGTTTCATATGGTTGAAGGAATAAGTATAATCGTTTCGCGAGGTCGTAGTTGCACTCGCCTGATTCTGTAATGCAATAACATGGTAGTTCATAAAATTGAATAAAAAATAAATACGTTGATTAGAGGGTGAAATCAGTTTAGTTTTAAGCCAACTCGTGCGGTACTGAAAGACTGAAACGCAACTTTCTATTTTTTTATAACGTTCCGGAACCGTCTTTATACGGACATTCATGTCCAACAGGGAGACGATGCAGGCATCCCAGAAACAGGGCAAACAGCAGCACGACCATTTCCACTCATTGGCTTGTGCCGCATCAATCATTGAGTGGTGCTGCTGTTCCACCAATCAGAGATCGCTTGCCGGACCCACTGTATGCCATGATTGCGGGAGATTCTGCCAAAAGAATAGAAGCATCTCAACTCCGTTTCCGATAGCACTCAAAAGCTATCATCATACAATGCTCCATCCATGGTACAGACATCATCAGGCAGAGCCAACCAGAATAACGGGAAAATAACAGATAGCTAGGTATTCGTGCTCTGGGCCTGCATGGATTGGGAACAAGATATCATTTTTACTGATATGTGTAGTATAGCACACGCAAGGTGTTACCTTTTGGCTGAATTGCGTGATCAAGTCAACGAGTACATGGGGTTGCTTTACTGCCAGTGGTGCAAAGGTCCGCAATCGTACGAACCAAGTTCAAGGAATATCCGAGCTTGTCCACCAAGTAGAAAAAAGCTAGTAGTCCAGTCAACACCGGCAAATGATATGCACTACAGATTTGAGTTGACAGATATAGTTGCACCTAAAGGTGTGACAGTTCAGTTGGCCATAAAAAAGTGCCGCAGATTGGGGACAGGTGTCTTCCGTTGCAATGACATCAGGAGGTGGTCCAGGAACGTTGTGCCTGTGTACGTGACGTACTATAGATTCGCACACACATCTACATTGAAAACCCTGTTTTGGTGTTGATGGCGAGACTTTTTGTCATACGTAGGGAGGCGAACGCTGCAAGTTGTCGAGACCGCGCAACCGTATGTGCGTCCTGTGCACCTTGCACTTTGTGAGGCTGGGTGCATGTTCTGAACTTTGCATGCCAGTTGGATGTTTCCGACTAAAATGGGAAGGTACGATTCAAGGCATTTGCACTTTGTAGGGAGATGTCGGTTGGGGAAATAGACCTATATGGCAATGGCATGGGCGATTGTTATTTACTGAGCTTAGGGATCGGAGCAATGTCCACCACGATACAGTAGTAGAGAACGAGAAAAATAGTACGTGAAATCCCAATACTCATGACGTCTACTTACGCAACCCTCCGGAGAATGTAGCGTCCGACTGCGGCGCCGCCAAACACGTCTGTTTCATCCTCAGCCAACGGGGCAATGTTTTCCTGCGGCTCGGTCGGAATGTCCAAACTGAGGTCCGATGCCGGGGTAAAGTCACCTCCACTGTCAGTTCCCGCGTCGTACGGAATCAACGGCCCAGAGTCCAGCCTCCTAAACATCCCGTTCGGTAGTAGCATATTCTCCCTAGAAGCAGCGACAATCCAATCCGGGCTGGGGGCCAGCATAGTAATGAAAGTGATGAACGGACGTGCGCAATCCACTCGGATACGTGCGGTAGCTGCAGTGCCAGGCATAGTGGGTACTCGAAAGTTCACGGCAGACCGGACAAGACCTGAAGGTCGGAGACTGCGCGCCAACATGCGCAACGGACCATTGTCTCCTTGCTCGGCGAGGATGCGGACCGGGTTGGAGGCCTTGCCGCGCAGAAGGAAGAATGTGGCTCGGTTTGCATGCGAGATGGCGAGCGGTGGAGAGAACACGAGACCAGATTCCGGCACCACGGGGAAGTTTGCTTGGGTGAGAATGTTAACTAGAGTGAGGGTGTAGACGGCTGTGGCGTTGGGGTTTGTGTTGCATTGGGCTTGAGATGGCGATGCAAATAGTGCCAGCAAGAGGAGGGCGGACAAAAGGATTGTGCGGGGAATCATGATGGATGGAGGTTGTGAGAATGGATCTACGTAGCTATGCTATTGCTGAGAGAGAACTGATCAGGTGTTGAGGTGAGAGCATTCGGGCTGGAGTCGATGTTGAGATTAAATACTGTAGGACAGGTAGATTGTGGATTGCCGCGAGCGGAGATCCTGCACTTGAGAGCGCGCGGAGATTACAGCAGCAGAAACAGCCGGCTGTGCAGTTTACACCAGCCGTTGGAGCGCGGACAAAAAGGTGCTACACGACACGAGTCGAGTTTCTATTTCTACCTCGATGCACACATCCCTTGTGGAAAGGTAATGGGGTACACAGGATGCATGAGGGCAGAATGTGATGGTGGTGAGTGTGTCGATGGAGCAGTGAGGATACAGTACGTACACGGTACCATTTAGCGGCCCTACCGATCTCGCCGTCTTGAAAGCGCCGTATGTATGATGAGGTATCGCGACACGCTCCCGCCTATCGCTATGGTCCTCAATTGGTGACACAGCACGAGGACCGCAGGCAAACCGCCCTACCTACCGCTGCTGCTCATAGTGCAGCCTCTGTGGAGTACGCCGGAGACGGGGGGTTGTTAGCTTTGCCGCCACTGATGCCATGATAAACTGTAATGCACTTGTTGCCGCATTGCGTAGAAACATGCACTGATGCATCCAGGATCAGTGGAGAAAAGCTGCATGCCGCTTTTCTCCACCATCCTCAACCACGTTTCCATGTCCATCTACAAATAGAAATTGGAATGTTTTTCTGATTCCATCTCGATCTATCTCATTATTGAAACTGCTTCGTCCTACAGTTGTGTCACACACCTTTTGTGGCGATGGCTACTCGGTATCATACTGCACGTAAAACGGTCTCTCATCTATATAGCCGCCACCCTCACAACACTCTCGCGTGATAGGTAGCATTCACTTTCATCATAGAAAGCACCTTGCTGGGCACCTCAAGTTAGCCATCTCGCTACCCCACACGCAAGCACACTACTCTACCTTTCAACCGTCATGCTGTATGATGGAACATATATGATCTGATAGGACGATCTACGGAATTGTGGTTGGATGGGAACAAAACCTGGAGAAACCATTTGTCCCTCTCACCACCCTATCAACACATGCCATACCTTGCGGTGCTGTGCACCTCTACATGTAATGAATACAAATCCCTCCCTCTGCGCAATGTACCTTCCAAGTCGAAAGTGTCGTGCCTCTCTTTATTCCCTTCAGGGATGTGTGGGTGTAGGGTGTGCACTTGCACTCGTGCATGGTTGTTTAAATGCAAAGAACAAACCCGTCCTCGACCTGAGAAAATTACCTAAAGATTGCAATTCAACCTTCAAATCAACCACCATCCCGCCGCCATCGCGGTCTTTAACAGCCCGAATTCCAGTAGTGCAGTGTTCATATTGGGATTAATAGGTTTTTAGCATCATTGCCTGTTTGTGTATCACCTTGTTTCATATCCTGTCTTTTCGGGGTTTAACCCATCGGTACATGTTTCTTGTTTATCTTGTGGCCTAGTAATCAATGGCTAGGATCATTTCTTTTTCCTACGTTCTGTACGACCACCCCTCATCATCTCGGAACATATTCGGTCTACAATACATCTCAAATCAGTAAAGCACCCCATATTCCGCCCCTTTGTTCCACCGTAACTTTGGATTGTCGACAGAAGTGGTATTAGACTCTCCCGAGTCTTTGCAGAAAACATACAAAGAATCAATGCATCTATGTTCCCTCCCTTCGGTGGATTTCCCGCTCCAGCATATGGGCTCGAGTAGCTATGCGCTATCCACTAGGTTTACAGTATCCTACTCAGGGCCTGCTCTCTCCGTATACCGTAGTTGTGCCCTTCTTATAGTGCATCTTCGCAACCTAACCACATTGTCACCGCTTTGCGGCGCTGAGCTTTTCCACCATTCATTTTGTCAACGCATTAGCCGCGTGGATATAACCGACCACATCTTCCATGCATTAAGATAACCCAGAAATTTCCCCTTTTGTCAACATCCAGAAGTGGAAATGTCAGGGTGGTTTACTGCATAGAGGCTTTGCGGGGTGTCTCCAGAAAGGAAAGAGGGTAACATCAAAGAACGGGGGAAGATTTTGGTGTTCTACTTGTGGAAGATATATTCGCCTCTATCCCAACGTAATCCAGACAACTACAATGGACTCAAAAGTGCATTCCCACTTAGAAGCAGGGGAATAACTGCGCTCCTTAAAACGCCGCCTGGAAGGTATCCAAGAAGTCATTCAACTTTTCACTCTTAAAATGCGTCTACTACAGTGCAATTACAATTGGGGGAGACAGCTTTGGTGCTTTATTAGTTTAGAGGCAATGGTGGTTTAATAACCACAATTAACCAAGAGGGGCATACCTACCCAATTACAATAGGGATGAAGGTTTAGGCGTTTTACTTTTGGAAGATATATCCGATCTATCCTACGGTTTTCCTGACAACCACAATCGACTCAAAAAGGTATGCTGACACAGTAATGGGAAGGAACTACGCTCCCTAAAAGGCTACCTTGAGGCCAGCCATCAAGCAGGCCGCATTGGACATGACGGCTGCTGCAGCGTGCCTTTGCATCAAAACCCCCCGAACCTTTCCGTCCTTCCCCAATGCCCTCGCGGCCACGTTCCTTGCCACGTCATTTAGCACTGCACATGCATCCGGGTGCCACCCACTAAGAGTTGAGATTGGCACAGGCACGAGCCTACCTCCGGTGGAGGTCGCGATAAAAGATTGATACCTTCTCTGCTTTGCATTTCGCGCCGCATTCAGAGAGGAGGGGAACGTTTGGGTGTTTTACTGTTGGAAGATATTTCCGACCTATCCCATGGTTTTCCAGACAACCGCAATCGACTCAAAAAGGGTACCAGAGAGGATATCGGGTTGAAGGCTCTCACTCTCCGGTTGGAGGGGGCGAGGGGATTCACGAAGGTAACATCGAAAAAGTCGGTGCAATAGTACCTCAAGACCTTAAACAAAGCCCACGCTGGTAACCTACGAAAATACCAGTGTTTCATAGCCGAGATACCTGGTAGGAACAGGCTCGTTCCAGTCCTTACCTCCAAGCTCGGTGCATGACATCCCGATGGGTTTTTGAAGTCGATTGCGGTTGTCTAGAAAACTTCAGGACAGATCGAATATATCTTCCAAGCGTAAAAACGCTCAAACCTTCCCCCCCTTTTAACGGTCGAGGAGGTGGCAAAGTGGTCGCCAGCCGAGCCCTGGACCAATACCCTAGGGTGAGGGCTATTTTCCTTCAACGACACGCCTCGTTGATGGCAACCTCCAACACTGCCTGCTTGTTGGCTGGGGTACTAGCTACCCTTTATGTTCGAGGGAAATGTTTGGGTTGGTTTACTGCGAGTGGAACATAGGGTGAAATTACCACTAGCCTGTGCAGTATGGCGGTCGCGGAGAAAACGCTACCGTGAAAATGGACGCGCTATGGAATGGCGACTAGAAAGTAGCTGCGAGCCCTGTCAGTATGTTAAAGTACTCCGGTATTCGTACTATAGATCCTGAATCATGGTTTCAACGCAAGCCCATAGGACTTCCAACCTTCGCACTACTTGTAGGAAACCAGCTTGCAAATCCCCCCTGTTCTTGAAAAGGATGCACGGGGTCTGGTAGCAGGAAAGTTGTGTGGGAGGCGTTTCGTTAGTCGTGCTGCACTAAAGAACTGGTAAAAGGCCAGGTACAGACAGCAAAGCACCAAGATTCTCTCCACTTACAATGCAGATAAATCAAGTTTCGATGAGCAACCAGACCAGCAAATTGTGAAAGGGCTATCTTTGGTAAAAGCTTTACACTCCTGAAAAATTTTGATTACTTGGGAATTGGTTGCGAAGACAGCGACAAAAAGCGTCTGGTCAACCGCTTCCGACACATTAAGGACTCCCCGTTAATTGAAACCTTAGTACACAGGAGAGAGGACAGAGGGATTCAATTAAGTGTAGTGATGGTTTCCGATCTAGGATTGGCTCTCACTCAGGGCACTGGAATCTTGCCGGAACCTATCACGCCCCTTGCGACGTACAATGATGCCGTACGGGTCCACCGAATATTATCAATCTCCTGTCTGCCTTCATGACTCCTCCCCTTTAGTGTATTTTGCGCAAACAAAACCCCTCCGCAAAGACACTAACAGTTCCTCCCCCATTACTGTGCCGGTATACCTTTTTGAGTCGATTGTGGGTGTCTGGAAAACTTCAGGATAGATCCAATCTATTGTCCAAGGTTAAAACACCCAAACCTTCCCTCCTAAAGAAGCAGTCCATGCCGCCGTGCAAGAAAGGATTCCACTCGGCGACCAACGCACCGGATTTCTACGGACCTTCCAGGCGCAAAGAAATGGGTCTCTTGTGCCCCGTGGCCCGGCCTCAAGACTAGTATTTGACTTCTGTTAACTCTCAATATGGCTGCAGTACTACCTTGAAGTACCGGGTTTCGCCCCGGGCACTCCATTCCCGGGACAAAAATGCCCTGAGGTCCTCGACTGGTATGGAGATCATCTCATGCAATGCCTACATGGCGGGTACCGAACCCAAAGACACAACCGTCAACTTGTCCTCCTCGCCCAAGCCCGAAGAAAGCGGCCGGTTACCCTGCCATCGAGCAGCGACAGGGTCTTCGTCGCACAAGGCAAGACACTTTGGCAAAGGGAAGAAGTAGAGGAATAGACTTATTCGATGTCACCTTCGTCAACCCCCTCGCGACTTCTATTAAAGGGCGGCTTGTGTCTATCCCCATATCCACTCTCGGGGGCTGGCATCCAGACGCGTATGCGGTGCTAACGATGACGCGCGGAACATCTTTTAAGGAAAGCTAGTGTCACTGTGTAACACTAGCTTTCCCTAAAGGGTCAGCTCATTGCCAGCGAGCGGGCATGCTGCGCGGTAGCTTGCCTTTGAGTTAGCACCGGAATAGCACCCGAATTCAAAAGCAGCGAAACGAGAATAGTTGATTTCTTCGTCTTCATCAATCCTTGTTTTTGACGCTCGAGCTTCGGCGGAAAATTTTGCTGCGTCTACAAGCTCAACTACATGGGGTTGAAATTGGACCCAAACAACTCTAGATATCAAGTTTTGTGCGCTAATGACGTTGCCGTCGTTCTCCTCACTGGGTGCACGTATTTTCTGCGCTAGGTTAGCCAAGCCTTGTTCAAGCGACGCCTGATTCTGCTCCATTGTTCTTAAATACCACTGTCATTGGTCTGTGTTGCACGCGACTTCCTCACCCACTCGTGCGGGGAATGAAATGTCCGCTAAGGACGTCATTTGAACTGCTCCCCGCAAGCGACCTCACGACGACCAAAGTCAGAGCCCACCAAACGAGGAGGGGGTTGAGTGGCGGTTGAGTGGTTGGGCCTTAAGTATGGAATCTCGTGCTAGAATCCCTCTCGCTTCTGCATTAAAATTGTATCCATTCTTTTTTCACACTCTTGGATCTGTGATCCAATTTGCCGAAATTTTCATATCTCGAAATTATGTTGGATAATTAAAAGTTCCCTTACTATTTATTGGTAGTACAAACTATGCATACAATTCTGAAAGAGGAATAAATTGCTACGTTGCCAATATTTATTTCCGGTAAGGTATCAGAACTTCTGCTACAGCAAATAATAGTGTAAAATATGAAAGTAAATCTATAGAGAGTTGAATTTAATCGTTTATAACAGATTTTAAAAACTCAATATATGACATGAATACAATGAATCTTCTACTTGTATACATATCCAATTTTGATAGACATATTTTCATATTCTTTTATTGTACGTAATGTTACAAATTTATCATCTATTGTACGTAATGTTACAAATTTTATCATCGAAAGTAAAAACTGCCGCATATTTTACGCAAATGTAGTAGAATGACGTTTCGCAATCAAGGCTTGAAAGGTAAAGAAATTTATTCCGTTCATTTTCTATTTTAGCCAAAATATGCAAAAGTTAAATGAAATAGATAGTAGAATATCTTTTGAATGTAACTGAAAAGATGAATTCTATTTAAAATTTGAACTCTTTCTTCATTTAATAAAAATAGATGTTTCTCGTACCTTCAATTAAAAAATGGTATAAATATTACCAGGAAAAATTGCAACCCTCGGAATAAACTACAAGGAAAATTGCCTCCCTTATCTCACAGATGTTCTGGAAATTAGTATAAATATAATCGAAGTGTTATGATATTTATAATAATTCATTGTTGCTCGATGAAAATTTCCCTTTGCGTAAAATTCTAACATTTTTAGAGTTTACAGAAAGAGAATTATTTTGAGGAAAGATATGTACTCTTTATTAAGATCTACCAATTTTTTTATTTAATCATACTGTGGTTCTTCCTTCTTGATGTAAACGGACGACAAATCCCTTGTATTTATTATTCCGTATCGGAATCAAAATTTTCGCAAAACTTCTAGGTCATTTATCACTACTGTTTCTGCCCACAGTACTTAGTGAAGCAAGTATGATTTTTAAATATAAACTGGCTTTCAGATTGACATATTTGATACTAAACCGATTTAAAATGTTTTCAGAGAGCTTATGAGGAGAAAGATTTCAACCAATTTATGCTATGAAAACAAATGGCCTTTTTATGGCCTTTTTTTCGCAAACTTATGTTCAAATATGGAACTGGCAAAATAAAAAATAATTGTAACCAGTATTGAAAGGAAATTAACTTCGGTTTATAACCCAGGGAATGGTGTGAAGTAATCCCTGACCTTTTAGAGAATATGCAATTATATGTACTTTTTTACATTTATATTTAAGATTATCTGCGAATTTCTCTAATTTTGGATATATTTACAGATTTTTGAGATGTTTAAACACTTTTAAAGCAACTGTGAAGAAAGAAACATAAAAAATGAGAAACTTCCAAATGCGACTAATTTAAGTTGATCTACTTCTTTGACTGCACTATCGCTGGTGATATATTGTGTTGTCTCTATTTGTACGAATATCCTGGGAAAGTTTGTAGTATTATTCGACTATATTCTTGTTCGTCTGTAAACTTATTTCATAACTCATGATATAACTAATCAATTACTAAAAAGGAATACCTATGCTTCATTTGAAACGAGGTGCTTTAAATTTAACTAATGCAGTTCTGGAGGGAGCGATATATCGAAACTAACTTCGATCCTGTGGGAAATACCGCAATAACTTCTCACTCTTTCTAGACATTGAAAGTGGTCATCAGTGCTGTGGAACGCAAAAAATAGGGCATTAGACGTCGAAGTAAGAAAATAGATGACGAGTAGAGGTCGTCTAGTTCCTTCTTAGTTGTTCCGTTTTGAGTAAAGTTCGATTTATCGACCTCAAGGCCAAGGTGAAGAATAATTCACTCTCGGTAATTTTCCGAAATTAGTGTTCGATTTGCTGCTCCCATGTAGGAAAAGTTGTATAGAACCTAAAGTAACCTCTGGAAACAAAGAGAAATTCACCTCCAAACTACTGTGACGCTGCGGAACAGATTTCCAGAGAAGCGCCTTCTTTTTGCTCTTGAATACTGCACAAGTACATTGGAAACACTCCTTGGTTCCCGTCTTATTCTCTTTCCGCGAGACCTCGATTCCATCTCTCCCTATAAAAATTGTCTCCCTGCTTCTCGGCATCTTCCGCATTATCCTCCGCATCCTCCTCAATACCCATAGCAAAACATTTATCTCTATTTAATGTAGATACTGTGTATTCACCCAACTCAGCATTGCCCATGTATTTTCCTCTACTTTCTCCTTTTCCTACCCTTCACAATGCCCAAAGACATATTAGTCTTTTACATCGCTATCGCTCTCTCCTATCAACCCCGTACCGCCATTCTTTGCTTCTTACTCCCCCTCCCATTCCTCGCTGACCACATCGTGCTCTGCTTCACCCTAGTCCTTCTTTTTCCCGCCGAAAAACAAGGTGTTATGCCTCTACCTAGCTCTCTTTTTTCTCGCCGATCAGACCGCACCTTTTGTTGCCCTCTCCGCGACACTGAGGTCTTCTGCCCCTCCATCACACTCCTCCTCCTCACTGAAAACGCTGCCCTCTGCCTCGCCATTGCCCTGTATCCCCTGTCATCAATGCAGGTTTCTGTCTGTCCCACCCTGTCTTTCCCCCCCTTCAAAGAGGTCCTTTCCCTCTCCACCACTGTCTTCCTATCCGCTGCCGCCACCATCTTCTATCTCGACCTAGACCTCATCGGTACCGGAAAAGTCGCCTATCCGGTTCCGACCAAAGCATACCTTCTTTGTTTTACCTTCAACAGATTCACCCCTAGTGGACATTGATGTTACCGCAGCGGCCTCTTGCACGTTTCGGGGCCGCAGCCTCTGGATTGATTGCAATATATATGTTTATTATATCGTTCTTATATATATAAGAACGACTACCTCATTTCACCCATACTGCAACTTCTTTCTGTTTTTGACCACGTTAGAAACCGACAATCACATCTTTACAAACGCCACCTTCTACCAAAACTGTGATCACTCCCCAAAATGTGGTCAAGATCGGGCCTCCCCGCCTGAAATATCCCCACGATGTTGAAACTGTAGGATGCCATAACAGCACTACTTTGCATAGCCCCAATGGAACTACCGCGCCACATAGGGAAAATCCTCAAATGACGGATTGGGGCTAGAATTTAGGCAGAAGCACTCACCCTTTAGGACATTCCGGGCAACAAACGACCATATTCTTCAAATATTAAAACACCCCACATTTCCCTCTTTCTACGGAATTCGTTGCAAATTGTGCGAAATTACGCCACATTATGTCTAATGCTTTGGAAGCGCAGAAAAGTTTTACGTGTTGCAACTTGACCACTGTAAGCTGCTTACAGTGGCAAAATCAATAGTTACCAACTCCTAATACGTATACCGCTTCGGTAGCATGTGTAGTCATGTTCTACGAGTTGCAACTTGAGCCACTATAAGCTGCTTACAGCTACAAAGTCAATACTCTCATTACTTCGCGCAAAAGAAATAACTGGATTTAATTATAAGTACGATTTTCATGCTTAATTTTTTTAAACGTATAATTCACATTTTGGAAAATGTAAATTAATAATTCTTAGTAATTATAATTTTCTAACTTTTTCAGGACATGAGAATGAGGATTTGAAGTGAACAATATTCTTACCTAACGGTTAAATATTAGAATAGCAGTTATTCAAAAAATATTGCAACGACAGATGGATAATTTACTGCAACATTGGCACTTTTCGTAATAAACATACACTAGTGTCTATCTATCATAGCACTGTCCTCATATGACGAAAGTTTTGTCCTCGTGTGAGAACAGTCTCCATTGCAATTGGGAAAGGTAACTGTTTTTGGAGCTTGAAATTTTTACTGCGAAAAATGTTTTTTACATTAAATTGCAGCAAAGTAATTCTTACGCTACATGAGCCCTCTTTTCTGAAACCCCCAAGATAATAAGAACTATACTTCCTTCCAAAATGAAGTCGTTTTCAGAACTTCCTGCCGAGAGCGGAAGTTGGTGAGGAAAAATTACTCTAGCCCTAACTGAGGTCAACAACTTCGAAAGTTTGTTTTGATCGGCCATCTACACTCATGAACTAATGCGGAAGGACAAGGAATGCGCTGAGGTAAAAAAAATGTGCTGAAAGAGAAGTGCTGAAAGTAGTCCTTATATGAGAAAACGGTCCTATAAGCAGTAGTCAGTAATAAAAGCTCATAATTTAGTGTTAAAGATTCGACTATTTTGATTTAAGAGGAGCTCCATCTATATTAATTTTATATATGCTTGAAAATATTAATTCTCTTAGATTTATAAGTCATTCTTCAGCAAAAAAATGTTTAAATATTAAAAAAAACTTTTCAAATTAGAAAAAGCTTCAGAGGTACTTCAAATCCTCGTTAAAACTTTTTTCGGATACCTACATCATTTTACGATTTGTAGGTATTAAAAACGATTTATCTCAAATTCATTGAAAGGAGTTCTAGAATTGTCAGAACTAAATTAGAGTTCCGAAAAGAGTACAGACGTACTTTAGGGATGTTATTATGAAAACGGGTTTCATTTATCATTTCATTAATGGATAAAAGGGTTAAATCTTCTCTGACGCATTTTTATTGTAAAATAAAATAAACTAACGAATGTCGTTAAAGATTAGATATATAAATCATGAAGAAAGGTCAGTATCTGGACTATTTTTCAATTTTTTGCGATATAAATGGCATTTTCATATGAATTTCTGAGAAGCTTATTGGGAAAGGATCATTGCCTCTATTTATCTAAAAAAAATCCCAACCATAATTTCACATATGCTTCATTTTCCTCCATTCTTAAATTTTTTGAAAAATAACTATATTTCTCGCTTGAGTTCGATGTTCAGCTGAGACCCTTTTCCGATATATCCAATACTGAATAGTATCATTTTTAAGTCTAACATCTATTGCATGCGAGCTGCATTGATCGAAAATGTGAGAGCAGGGAATAGTACCGATTTCTCTCTAGTTTGAAAAAATATGTTTAACAGAATCAAAATAGGACATGAAACTGAATTTAGACACAAAGTTTAACCTGTTCCAGTAAAAAGGCGAATAAACAATGCCGAAATAAGAAATAACTCCAATATTTCACATCAAATCTCCATATTTAGGTAGTAAAAATTAATAATTGGTTGTAATAGGAGAATTAATCGTAAGAAAAGATAAATTCAAATTCAATAAACATTATTGCGGTATAGAAATTCCTTTAGAATTGAATTTATCTCATATTCTCTTAATATTAGCCCGTAATTTTTGAAGATTCTCTATTTTCCTGCGATGTGTAATCATGGAGGAAACGATACTCCTATGCATTAATGAAGAATATTATGAAAGAGTATTTTGGTGATTTACTTATTCCGCCAAGATATTTATACCTATACCCTAATTTGATGTATTCACGAATGAGACAAAATGTTTGTGTATGATTTCTACTGTTTCATAGATTCACGGATAACGCCAAATATCCACTTGAGATAGCAGTATTACGTTCTCGTCTTAAACGACTCAGTAGTAACATAAAGAGGACAAGAGTCAACAAAGGAGTTTTAGTGCAGAGTGAACAAATTATACTTTATTTTGAAGTTAGTGCAGTTTTTGTCATTTGTCTTTGAATCTGTCTAGGCTGATATTATCAGTTCAAAAATGCGATACGAAAGAATGCGTTACATCCAATGATATCCTGTCTTGTTAGGCCGTCTATGTTAGCAATGTACGAGAAAAAATGATTAAAACCTTTGCTTTACGTGGAAAATTAAAATAGACTAAGGGTTTGGAAGTTTCTGTAGATTCTTTCCATAGCCCTCTAGTGATAATGAATTCTATTATTTGAGGTATGTTTAGCAGCTTCACTATGAAATAATGTATAATAAATTACTTTCGGAGATGGGTTGATCAACTTTGTATGAAGTAACCTTCTGTGGTATCTTTGAGATATTTGAAAAATATTTAAGATGATAGTTTTTTGGGAGAAATGTAGTAAGGGCAAATTTTTGTGAAAGTACCACTATCGTGCTATATCCGTCACATAATGTCAGGGCAATACAAATAGATTTGACTGTCCCGGATACTGTAAATCTTTGGTCTTATGTAGGAGAAGATACCTAGACCTAGGAACCTACTTTTGAATTGTTTAACACTCAATATAAAAAACTTTCCGGTAACTTCTATCTCGAGATGTATTATTTGCTGAATTTTTCGGATTCTTCAAGAACAAAAAAAAATTATTTAGTCCTGAAGTATGCGATAAATATATATTTTGTATGCCACTAAGTTTTTGAATATTTACATCCAGGTGACCACCTTTTCTTGAATTCATTCAAGATCTTAGCGGCAAACCGTGTTAAACGAATAAATGATTCTCCAACCGTCTTGCGTGAAATATAGTTGAAAAATTCACCACTTCTGTCTTAAGCTATTCAAGATTCACAGCAAATTATTTCGAGTCGCTCTAGATCCAAACCAGACATCTATTCGAACATTTTTCGTTAACACGGAGGTTTTATGATATATAGTCCTGTAATATTGAAAACAATAGTGTAATATAAAGTCTTTGGTATTTATCAGCTAAAAAAATGTCCTTAAATAGATGTTAGAAGAAGTATGTACACATTTATCACAATTTAAAGTAGTATAAATTGAGCAAAGGACCATTAAATATATTTTCCTTTCGTAACTAACAATAATGGTTCCATAAAGAGAGTTTAAATTTAATAAGAGTATTATTGAATTATATAGAAACCAGTATGTAGTCGGATTGATAATATTTGCATGATTTACTATTTAAACGGTTTGAAGTGTATTTGAGATATTAGAGATCATGTATAAGGAAATGTTTTTGCGAGGTACCACTGCGCCTACATCCAATAGTCAAATTTATGCCAAGAAATTGTTGAAATTAATCCAATATTTTCGTGGTAATGATACTTTACTGTCTTTGAACGTGTATAAATTTTGATGATTTCCATTAAAGCACGAATCTTTGACATTTTTTTAACAATTATTTCTGAGTAAAGGCATTATACTAGGAAATAGAATCAATGTAAGCCTTTTTGCTAGCCTTTTTTGCGTAAATTGAACTTAAAGATCAAAAATTTATATAAGTTCCACAGAACGGGAGGCTAAAATGTTTTTATTGCATTGAATCCATGCAAAGTCGAATTATATTTCGATTGTTTCGGAATATTTGCAATACATGCTCGAAGAATGTCATCCCAATCTTTATCGTCCGTAAAATAGTAGAGTTATCCACCTGTAAACTTGGTGGAAGTCCAAATCAAACGAACTTCAAATACAACTTTGAAACTTCATCCGTAATTTTGGTAACGTTCTCATTACTAACAATCCAATGTTAAATTAAACAAATAGATGTTTGAGCTCTCCTACATTAGAAAAAAATCATTCAAAGCTTTTTAGTTTTTTTGGTAAATTTCCTGGACAAATGTCCAAACCGTTATAATTATACTTAGTTTGGTCCAATCTGTAAATGAGGTTTCCTACAAGCTTTTCTGTCTTAAATTAATCTTTTCGCCGCTTTTTGGCAATTAGCTAACTGGTAGGTAACTTTCCTGGTTCTCGTCCAAATTTCTATCGTATTCTCACTGCACTCTTTGCGCACCAACTATTACGCTCACTTTTTTGCCTTCTTCTAAATTTCGTACCAATTTATCTTCTTCACTATTTTCCAGGAGCCTTGAATCCGCGATGCGAACTTTCGAGAGTAACCGAAAGATTAAAATTGATTCCTCGTTAGTTCCACGAATTCTTTTCCAAATTTTTCCTAACTTCAGAGACTTTCTTTTTTCATTTTTTATACAAAATACTCAAAAAAATTATGCTTACAATGCATTACAAGATCTTTCATCAATTAATTTTTAGCAAATTCAATGCTCTTGAATATATCCTTCTTCTTGAATGGTATTATTTAGAGCTTATTATGTATTTGATTACAGTAGCATCAAATTTTCAAAAAGAATTGTAACCCCGACATCTATTGGCTAGGTTCATGATAGGTAGTTATCAGGCCAAAATAGCTAGCAGTCGGTGGCGTCAGAAATTTTCTTTCCACACCTTTAGCGAGGGGTCTTATAAATAAAATTGGTGCATTATAATTCACAGTGCCTAACATATACGAAAAATGCAGCATTTATGAAGCCAACGTTATATAATTTTACTATTTCCCCTCTCTTGTCATCGCAGCAGCTCTGATGATAAGTAAATACTTTAAAATTATAACTTATTACTTTAAAACACTTATTTCGGTACTAAGGAACTCGATTATTATCTTTTCGTCTTATACCAGCCCTTTGAGGTCGTGTCTCATGACTAGTCCTCATTTTTAGACTCTCTAGTACACAGACCTGCCCGCTAGTCTTCGGAAATACTCGCGCTGCATATCTAATCAGTATAGCATCACAATTCTCCCGTCTCCGCCTTTCACCTCTTCTCTGCTTTCCTGGCGTTTTCCGCAGACTTTCACGTCCATAAAGTGCCCGATCTACTACTTCTCTGCCAAAAACCTGCATCCATCACTTTACTCTGTTCTGAACGGCACCGATCTTTTGGAGCTCTGCAACTACCCGCTCCCTGGTGAACGCCTCCAATCCACTATTACGTCTGAACTGCTCTCTTTGAAATTTGACAGGCTTTTCCAGCCTTTATCTGAGGCCAACCTGGCCCACTTTGTCTCTTCCTGCGAACCCTTCTCTTGCTCTGTGTTCTCCACTCTCCACCACACTCACCGCAGAACGTACCTCTCTTCCTAATCATGGAACGTTATTGCATCTTTACGTCTCGAAATGCCTCCCTTTCCTGGCGATATACGCTGTCCCGTCTGTTCAAGGTGATCTAATTAGATGGCCTCGCTTATACACTCTGACGGTAAGCATACTATTAAATGCAATTACGAAGATGGCAAGACCCTCCGTCACAATGTCTTTCGCAATGATTTCCATTGGTTCTGTAAGGAAGATGGCATTACCGCTCTACTGCAACCCCCTATCAAACCTATTTCCACCTTTGCTTCTTCGCCTTCAGCGCTTCGTGCTGACGTTTACATTCCAGGTGCTTACGGTCTCAATCACCGCAGTATAGCCTTGAATATTACTGTCGCCGTTCCCCTCGTCCAGTCCCGTGTCCACCAGAGAGCTCTATCCGAGTCCCTCACAGCAGCCCCCGCCGAATGTTCCAAACACTCGCACTATGGGGAGCTTTACCGTTCCTATGATATCCTGCATATTCCAATAAGAATCGATATCAAAGGTGCCCACGGGCCCGAACCCTTTCAGCTCTTCCTTCGCTTTGCCACCAATGCCGCTAGGTGCCTTAACACTCATCCCCATCAAGATTTTCATGATTTCGTTTCCTGCTTCCCCTTTTGCTTGCACGGAATGCAAGCCTGTCAGATTTTTCCCGGCCTCATTTCGATTAGTTTCTATCCTAACCCTCCCCGTCACCTCTTAGTGCTTTTTGGCACCGCCGTAGAGATTTTCACCGAGTTTCCCTTCCAATGTTTGCTCACGCGACAATATTTGAGATGAGTCCAGCGGTCAGAGAGGCCACTCTATTTTTTTGCGAACCAAAATGTAAACAACTCATTATTTAAATACTTATATAATTCAAAATTTCGCGCCACGTTTTGGAGCGTTGGCAATTATCAATAGAATTTAATTAGTATGAGTAGTAGTTTCGGAGCAAATGGACTCCTCTTGGAATCAAAACGCGAAAAGCTCTGCGTAGTAAAAGTTTTTTTGGTAACGCGACGAAAAGCTCAGTTCACCGCTGTTTCCAAGAAAATCAATCATTGAACAGTTTCAGTGCCCCTCTTTGTTCCTGAAAATCAATTACCGTTAGAAATTACAGAGAAATATTCCTATTGGTGATAGCTCTTTACGAGTCATACAGTATCGAACAGAAGCATGCGTAGGGTATTCAGAAATCAGCTACGAATGCAGGCGGCGGGTAGAAACCTGTAGTGCCTGCATCACTTGGAGACTAAACGCAAAACGTTGAACGAATTCGCGGATTTCCAGTTGAGGGGAGAAACCGAGACTTTACTATAGTAGTTTATCTCGAACTGTAAAAAAAAGCTTGAAGGGAATTTAACTGAGCACGTCTTCCATACATTAAAATAACCCAAAAAATGTCCCAATCCAAAAATCCGTCACTTTTTAAGATTTATATCATTATAAGACTGGTCGAGGTGCTCTTGAATTTTCTCTCATTGAAACTAGAAACAGTAATCAGTTTTCTCAAAAATTCGATAAAATCAAGCAGAAGTCAATAAATGTTTAGGTAAAGTTTGTTTCCCTCAAAAAAGAGGTTCCACTTATCCTGGTGGTACTAACTCAAAAGCACGCTTCAGTAGAAGTTAGGTCCAGTTTTCGCCTGTCTTTTGACTGGCCTTTAGGTTCCCTTTTAAGGCTTCTCACTACATTCATAAAACGTGACACTCAGGTACTAAATATAGTTTAGTTACAGCGATCACATCTGTCACAGTAAACGAAACTCCTCTCGTCCTGTTATTCATGTAAATATTAGAAGGAGAATATTGAATAGTTAATCATATTTACCGGTTCAGTTGGACTTTTGGGGAGCGTAGTTCCTCCCCATTACTGTGTCGGCACAATTTCTCGACTTGATTTTGGTTGTCTACAAAAATTTAGGATAAATCAAATATATCTTGCAAGGGCGAAAATGTTAAAACCTTCCCTTTTTAATTACTTTTAAAAGATGAGTTTCAGCTCCAGCCATTGATGATATTTCTATACAACTCGTATATATATGGAATGGCAACCTGGCAATAATTGCACAATTTTTACAATACTATGATTACGTCTATTCGAGCTCAATATTATAGTTCTCCTATTTTGCATGTTGTTTTCATGTACATAATCTTCAAGGAATTACCTTCATTACAATCAATGTCATTTTAATATTAGGAAAACATCCAAATATGCATAAACGTGTTGCAACGAGAGGCACTATGTCACTAAAAAGTGATAAGATCGGAAAAAGACACGATGAGGCATTCCGTCCACACAGAATATTTGTACAATAGACGTCATTCAATGATTTTGCTGGCAGAAGACTCTTCAAGAAGCTTATTTATCGCCTGTATCTTTTATATCTACAATAATATATAATGCCTGTCGCAGGATCCCTACTTGAGACTACTATAAAGAAGAGGAAACTGAAATCGGAACAATAAATGCACTAACACACAAAACGGAACCCCGCACCGTGAACCATGAATCCTTGACCCCTTGAGACGGAAAAATTTCAGAATTAAACAGAATTTCTATCAAGATTGACCCTTTTTTCTTATCAGAATTTATCCTGTATTGCTTGAGCCTGTGTTTTTATCTAACTCGTTTCGTTTTCAAACCATTTAGATACATTCTGATACAAGGAATAATACTCACCTTCATTGAGGTCTCTAGCAATTATTACTTAACAATTGTACTGAGATGAAAACAGTCCTTGCCGAAATTAATGCTTGTGGACCAGCAACAGATAAACAAATATGATATTTAGTAGAGTGAGAGTAGCTAAGAAGGACTATTCACTCACTTCAGCCTCTTTAAATGCAAGAAACAAAGTTTTGCACTTAGAGGGACAATTTAAAAAGGACGAATTGTTATAGTACTTCTCCAAGAATCAGTAAGCAAGATCTCTGGTTTAACTTGCTATTTTGTGAATTGGACGTTAGTAGTTACTGGCCAATCGAAGACTTTTAAGATGGGGAAGTAATGTATAATATCGTTTTCGGCTTTAATGAAAATAACCCATATGAAAAGTCTGAAAATAGGTTAGTTATCTGTATAAGAAGTCGCAAACTTATTTTAGGTTTAAGAAAAGAAGGGATGGTAGCAGTAGTACGAGAACTTACAACTGATAAAGACCATTTAAAAGGGAAACAGTCGAACCTTTCCTGTTAATGATGTTGGTGAGAAGTTTACAAAATGAACTCTAAATGCAATTTGACAAACAATGTAAAACCGAAATGGCCACAAAACTCGTTTACAAATAAAAAAATAGACGATGCAATCATAAATCCACGTTTATATGTCATATGGATATTCTCCTCCTATTACAAATAAGTTCTGACTGTAATCCACCAAGTATGCCATGTTCGCATTAATGCTGCTGGGAGCCGACCGTTTTAGGCAAAGTACGGGAACACTGGGTGCTTTACTGTTTGAAAGCTCGGTTTTTGCCCGGAATATCCTACAGATTGACAAGTAATACTTTCTTGTTCCCCCTAAAAGCCGGATCAAAGCAAACAATTCACGTACTTTTAATTAACCGCGATTTAAAATGTTCCTCACAGACTTCAAGATGGATATTGTTGAAAAAAAGAGGCCATTATTTTCAAACAAAGGCAAGTAGAAAGTTTGCATTTTTACATGGTCATCCAGTTCTTTGAAAAAAAGCCGCCGAAATTATTTTGGTGAGCGGACTAAAAGTGTGCACCGTCTCACAGGTGTGCACCTTCTCACAGGAGGGTGCAAACTTTTAATCCGCTCACTTCTTTCAATGCGACCGTCTCCGTAAATCCTAAAATATATGAATCTTTTTCGCAACTTTGGTGAAAGTTAGGCTCGTACCTTTATACCTATATCCACACTCGGAGATTGGCACCCAGACGTCTATAGGGTGCTTCAACATCGCCCGGAACGTGGCCGTTAGGACGACGAAGACCTACGACAAGGACAGAGCGGTGCTTACCCAAAGTCGCGCTGCTGCGGTCTAATGCCCAACGTAACATGCCTAGTTGCAGACCTTGAGCCGTTTTTTTGTGAAAATTAAGAGGCGCTACTGGTCACACTCTAGGATATTTTGGGCTACAACCGACGATATCTTTCAAACACTGAAGCACCCACTTTCATCCTTTGAAGGAATTTTTTCAGCAGTGAATTAAACATAGAGAAGCACAAAAATATACTAGATTAACAAAAATTGCTAATTCAGCTAGTTCATGACGTATAACATACCCCGCGATCTCTTCGCATACGTCGTTAGTAGCCGCCTCTACAAAGATGGTGAAGCTTAGAGGGTTGGGTGGGTCAACATAAGGAAAAGAAGATTTCCATGAGATGGTTAGGGTGCTAGCATACCATCCCATATCAGGCTAAAAATTGAGATATCGTCAGTCTATAGCTCACGAGTTGTGACAGTTATCTTAAGGTGTACATCCTCCTCTCAGAGGGTGGATCTGGATGTTTGAAACTGCCTCCACCTGTTTCGGGCCATTCAGCCCCTCTCTGTAACATGAATTTCACGCTAAAGCTTTCTCGTGGCGACGTTGGTTCAGTGAACCGAGAAATCGGTTGTCCACTAATTTAAAACCATCATAAGAGATCTCTGTCTTGCGGAAGCTTACGGCTTGTTCTGTTGACGTGTTTCGGAAGCGATACTCCTGCAAGCGAATTTGAAAAGAGAGAGATAACGATGAGAGATATGATATCGAATGAAAGAGAAAATCAAATATTCAAATGACACGAGATACTTCAAATCGCGATGTAGTGAGCAACAGAACGACGCGATTCGACACGTGTGAATGAAAGAAAATACTCGAATAAATAAAACAAATGAAACGAAGAACAAATATGACTTGTGATTGGGCTATGAAGGATAAATGGAGGGCAGGAGGCGGGAGAACAGGGGATGACTTGAGGAACCAGGAGTTGCGCTAGAGGTTTCTAAGTTGGCGATTTTAAAGCTCTGTTGAATCGGTCTTGATCGTAATCCAAGTCCTCTTGCGCAAGCGGTACGACTGCTACGTAGAAATCAGTAAGCAAAATCGGCCGCGGCAGCGAGTGTAGGGCGTACACGGTACGCTGCCTACGTTGCCATCATAAAAAGTGCTTACAGTCAATTGATGCAACCGTGACCGCGTGATTTGTTCAGAGTTGCAGACCAAAGCCACGTTGAACCCCCTTTGTCATATTCACCCATATTTTTCCAATCAAAGTACCAAAATTAATTTACAAGTGGATGATTGTCGATTTAAACTCATGTGGAAGAATGTGATTACAGCATCAATCTTTTTGCGCGTTTTCTCGTATGATTAGAAAATATTACTTGAACGTAAATAGCAGGAAGAGACAAATAGTCGTGATATTAATTCAGTCAAACGGTGCTGGACTGCTGCTCAGTTTTTCTTTTTTCATCTTGATATTATATGTCGTCCTCATCTGATGAGATTTATTATGCTTATTATTTTGAGGAGACGTGCGATTTCAGCCTTCGTTCAGATTACGGCTAGTTTTCTTCAGCTTAGTGATGATTTCATTCTGCACGGTTTGATAGATTCCCCGATGAAAAAAGGAATGACTTCGGTGCTTGTATCTGGTGCTGCTTTTTCGTAATTCTCAATGGTCGGACATCTCGCCAAGGCCTCACTGATTTTTTTAACCGTTGTACCCGACGAGACAACCGAAAAAAACTGCTGAAGAAACTACTATGATTAAATGAATTCTTTCTTTCAACCAAATATAGGACTAAAATATCGCTTGAAAAGTTCTTCTCTATCCACCAATATTGCGCTAACCCCATGTAATTCCATGACCAAAAATTTCTAAATTTCTAAATACTCATACAATCTCAATTATAGATGCTCCTTTATATCTCGCCTCTTTTTCTGTTGCAGCCAACTACACGGATTTGTCTTACATAATACTGGAACGTAAAGCTGACAGGCAACTGTCAGCTAACCTTCACTAAGAATATATCAAAATGCATATACAGGACAGACTTAATTTCAAGTCTTTTCGTCCCATAATTTTTCTCAAATGCAGTGATTTTGTTATCTAATCATCTCAACCTTCAACTGTGTAATGTTAAATTTGATCGGTAACTACTTTAAGAGGCAAAAGTTCTCATTTCGCTGATATAGTTTCATCGCGCCGAATAGGGTGATGAAAACCTAAGCCAATACTACATTTCGTAATGGGGAAAAAAAGGGGGTTTTTTTATTAAGATTTATGGATTGGCTGGAACCCATTTGGAGGTGTAAATCTGAATGTCACATTAAATATATCTACCGATGGTCGAAGCAATGTACAAATCATTGCTGTCGAATGCTAGCATCAGCAACAGTCTACCAGAAAGTCGATGGGATGCCAGCATTTCGTAATGTGCTTACGGCTATACAAAGCATTGTTACACAAGAAGAAATTGAAACGTCTTGATTTCTTTATTGAAAGAATGGAAGTTCATAAGAGTCCCATCGTTTGGACCACTAGTGGTGAACCAATCCCGTTAATAGGGTATACAAATGGTTACCTACTTAGGCCTCGTCTGTGATTGCTCTTACCAGGAAAATTAAGTAAACCACCCCATTTAACCCCATTAACCCTATTTTTCATTTTGACTTCTTCCGTGTGTTACTTGGATCAGTTGAAGTCCCTGGTCATTACAATTATGGAATTCAATATTTGTTGTCGCTTGTCCATATTGGAATCCAGGAGTATAACACCGACACCTTTCCTCTAATTTCTGATGCAAAGGCACGCCGCAGCAGCCGTCATGTCCAAAGCGGCCTGCTTGGTGGCTGGCCTGAAGGTAGCTTTTTAGGGAGCGTAGTTCCTTCCCCATTACTGTGTCGGTATACCTTTTTTGAGTTGATTGCGGTTGTCTGGAAAACCATGGGATAGACCGGATATATCTTCCAAGAGTAAAACACCCAAAACTTTCCCCCTTTCCTCTATCGGAATCTTGAATTATCTTTAGAGCTTTCCTCGTTCCTTGCAATACGCTTTTCGGAAACTGCACATTAAGCTGCATTTCTTTCGTAATTCACGTTATCGCAAGCCAAAACATCTGCCGCACCCCTTAATTTCCCTCGTTATCACAAATCATTCCTGTAGCCTTGTTTCGGAACATAGAATTAAGCAACGGTATTACTAGCGAACCGACCATCAGTATATGTTACTTATTAAACAGAAAATGGTTATTGAAACTGGGAAATTCATCTTTAAACTAAAGGGAAGTCGTACAGGAATATACACACCCTTTGCATAAATGCGCAGAGAGCCTCCACTCCTATTTTTGCCGTAACAGCGAATGGATCCGCTTTTAATTATCAATACTTATAGCAGCATGGGTGAAGCGCTGATAGAGGTCCTGAATCCTTGGAACTTTTATCGCCTTTTTCCCTAACCCAAAACTTCTGATTAGCTTTGAACTGCCTCCAACTCCTCTCATCATGATTCGGCTGCCTCTCGCGCTCCCCAAAATCATGGCAATAGATATCATCTGGTTTCACATGCGCGGGCTCTCTCCAAAACACCTGAGCTCCAGGGGGCTGCGGACATGAAAAATCGCTTGTATTCAACCACTCCCAAACCTCCTTCATTTCTTCTGGGTGCTCAGATACTTTTGACAGACCAGAAATACCTTCTTGGGGTTGGTGACGCACAACAGAGGCCATTTTCTTCTGACTACTCTCAACTAACGTCTTGGATCTTTTGGGCGATGAATCTTTGTGGGCACAAGATTCGCTTGGATTCGCGTGTTCTCTACTGAATTCAATGTGCGCATTTTGAGGGTCATGCGTAGAATGCAATTTTCCATGAATGGGAAGATTCCCACTTGGTTCATTTTCAAATTCGGGCACGGTGGGGTCGTAATTGGCGGAACGGCGGGCAAATCCAGACAGTTTTAGTTTAGTCAGGCGGTGTGGTTGGAACTCGTATGGAAAACTGTCACTTTCAGAGTCTAGGTTACAACCTGGAGATTCACAATTAAAGCTTGGAGCACGGGGAATGGTGGGAGCGGGACGCGCACTGGCAGGGGTGCTAAATAGCCAATTGAGCTTTTGGCTTAGATTGGATGACGAGTTAGGAATTGGTCTTCGTTTTTGTGACATGGTACGACGATTGAAAAGTCTTGAAAAGATGGACTGCTTGTAAGAAACACGAAGGGGCTCCGTAGTTGGGAAAAATTCTGATTTTGAATCCGCGTCTTGCCGAAAACTGGAGGAGGATTGGGGGAGGGGTTGATCGTGTAGCATGTTTGGTTGAGACATCGAGATGAGGTAATGGCGATAGGGAGGAAAGTAGATCAGGCGGCGAGGAACTTGGTTGAATATTGTTCGATGTAAAAGAACTGAACTCTTCTGAGAGTTTCAATACCGAGAAACAGTTAAGAGATATCAGAGTATATACGCTGAATAGTGTCCTCTGACCGCACGCATCGGAGACAATACTCTCTTAAAAGCAAAACGCAGAAGAAAGCAGTATTTCACTGAGGAAATGGTCGCGAGAAAATAAACAGAAAATTGCGCCTGAGCGTAGGCTGTAATGATTTGCATGAGCTTTCAGTTGTCAGTTTACAAGAAAATCCTTGTGTGATTGTCAAACCATTGACTACTCGACATTTTGGCTCAAAGCACGTTTTAAGCATCACTTGCAGTACACGCCCTACTTTCCAAAAAAAAGCGAAAGCGATTGCATAAAACCTGTTCAACAATGTAAATTTGGTAACTTTACTTTTTCCCTTAATAATAGCGTTACCTCAAAATATGACGCCGGCCCAACCCGTCGCCGACATATTTTGCCCAACTCATTTCATAACTACTTCGAGGAAATCAGGATTTTGCCTTTTCGCTTTGCCCTAGTCTGCCCCTGGATACGATTTTGCATCAACGTTTACGACCGTGAGGACAATGGAGACCGATTAAAGGGTTCGGAGGGTTTTGATGCGAAGGCACGCTGCAGCAGCCGTTTGGTCCAATGCGGCCTGCTTGAAGGCTAGGCTTAAATTGGACTTTTATGGAGCGTAACTGATCCGCTATTATTGTTTCCAAATGCCCTTTTCAATCGATTGTCGTTGTCTGGAGTGGCTAGGGATAGAGTTGAATGTATTATCCAAGAGTATAGCATCAGACCCTTCCCCTTCCATGGGATACCAGCTACTTTTCAGTAGGCGGGAATGCTCTGCTATTTGTACCGTAGATCCTGCCAAATGGTCTGAACGCAAGTTTAGAGGACTTCCATCCTGTACTGTACATCCTGCCATTCCGTTTGCAGGCAAGTTCATAGGACTCCCAATATTCTCACCACTCGAAATAAACCAAACCCATTCACTCCAGTTTCTTGTTCCTGAGGAAAAGTCCGGGTAGTTTGATATTTGGAATGACGGATAATTTCCCAGATAGATCGGATATATCTTCCAAGAGTAAAACACCCAAACCTTTCCCCCTTTCCCAGATTGAGGCCAGCTGTTCCCTAAGGGATTAGGCATGATGATTGTAAGCTTACAACCCAAGAGATCAGCAGCAATATGTCTTGATCATCCTAGAGGATGCGCTGGAGAGCAGACATCAGACATGCAGGATTGGACTTTCATGGCGTTTCGGTGTGCCTCCGTTTGTTAAAAAGAGTGACCTTTTTATTCAGAGATCAAAGCAGAACTATGAGGGCTTAACTGAGTTCAGCTTCCATCGATTGATGGCCATCGCCGTGCGTTGCTGCATGAGGGAAAAGCGGCGCATCAGGAGCCAGTGGAGTACGGCAAAAGGGTTATTGTCTTTACCAGAAGCGATATACTCGAAGATGCGGTAAAGCCCTGAGGAAAGGATTGGGTGTGTTACTCTTGGAAGAGTAACAGTTCCTTCCCCATTACTGTGTCGGTATACCCTTTTTGAGTTGATTGCGGTTGTCTGGAAAACCATGGGATAGACCGGATATATCTTCCAAGAGTAAAACACCCAAACCTTTTTCCCTTTTGGAAGATATATTCGATCTATTCTAACGTTTTCCAGACAAAACATCCAAAACCAATCCGTATTTCTACATTCCCTCAGCTTCTGCAATGCCTGTGACGTCAGTTCTGAGCGGGCAGGGGTCCTGGTGCAAACCTCAGAGGTGGAGATGAGAATAAGAACAGGGAAGGTTGGGTGTTTTATTCATGGAAGGGAGGACGTTTTGGGTGCTTTTACTGTTGGAAGATATATTCGATCTATCCTATCCTACTCTATCCCTAAGTACTCTGACAACGACAATTGATTGAAAAAGGCATTCGGATACAATAATAGAGGAGTTACGCTCCATTAAAGGCCATTTTAAGGCCAGCCATCATCGGACATGACGACTGCTGCGGCGTGCCATTGCATCAAAACCCTCCGTACCTTTGCGAAGGTCTCCATTGCCCTCACGGACGCGTTCCTTGCCAGATCATTTATCACCGTGCATGTATCCGGATGCCAACCTTCAAGATTTAAGATTGGCACAGGCACGAGTCTACCTCGGGTGGGGTCGCGATTCACGGTCACAGATTAAAATGTATGAGGTTGGTATGAAGCGGCTCAGAGGGGAAAGAATAGGCAAGACGAGACAGGCAGGGACGCTAAGTGGGCTCGCTTTGGATATAAGCGCAGGGGAGCAGTTATGTTTTTATTCCTCCTAGGCTCTTTGCGCCCTGCTCTTGGATCAATACCGAGCAGGTTACCTTTAATTTGACGGGGAGGTAGAGTTTCAATAGCAGGGGAATTTTGAGGTTATATTAATGTATGGAAGATGTGGTCGGCTGTATCCACCCAGCTGGAGGTGCGTTCTGCGGGACAAGTTGTCACTGTGCAACACTAAATGAATTTCCTTACATGGCTGGCTCAATGCCAGCGAGCAGGCATGCCGGGTTAGACATAACGGCCGCGGTTCAATAACCGTAATGGATATGTTGGCTAAAACCCAACAGAGTTGCTGTCAACGCAATATTTTAACTACATAGCTAACGTGTGATATGCCTTGTAATGAATACCGACAGTCGGGTGCTACTGCATATGTCGCGTGATCACCTTTGCTCAAACGGATGGCTCAAACTGTTCAATCAGGCCGTCGGGTAGCGTCACGTCGTAGAGCGTAGAAAAGGCGGGAAAATTGAGAGTAAAAGAATAAGAAAGCGGGGTCGAGCTGAACGATCTTCGGCGAGTTCCAGCTCTTTTATTCGTAGTTCTAGAACAATAAACCTTCTGCGTATCGGAGCGGGGGGGGTGTTGGAAGCGTGACCCGGCGGCACAGTATTTATGCTTTACGTTCCAACGACCGGAGCTGCCCCAACAGTGGCGACGGTTTTGGCCAGTAACCGCTGTAAGTAGGTACTGTAAAGGACCTACTGTAATGAAACTCCCTCCACTCGTCCAAATTCGTTGGGCGTGCAGTAAAAACTGAAGCATGGTACTGAAGCATGTGATGCGGGCTGTGTGCTGCTGGATTTTTTGTTCAATTTGTGCCAGCATGATGTCTGGAAATTTTGCTGAAAAAAAACAATTGCGCAGAAAAATTATCACACCAGAAAAAATTCGGTGTCAGGCGGTACCAGGTAGTCAAACGGTATAAAAACGGTGCATGTGGTTAGTGCAGAACCCAACACCGGTCGGTGTTCAAAGCACTGGTCTTATGAGTGTCATCCCGCGCCACCACTGAAGCCCAAAGCTAAATTACTCGCGGTAAGGCCCCGTGCTCTAAATTGGTGGTCCGAAGTGGTCGAGAGAGGACCAGAGTGTGATATCGGCCAGCAGAAAATGAGATAAATGATCCAGAAGGCACATAGTTGAGAAGAAGGTATTTTGTTGAGAAGGTAGTAGAAAACCTTATGAACCTTACTCGACTGCGTACAGAGCTCATCTTCATGATGTTTGTCCCTAGTGGCATGCCACATGTCTCCAGCGTCACACAAACCGTTGAGTGCCTTCAAAAGCTTTAGATTCTGTTGCGGCACAAACTCAAAATCTGGGGCTAGGTTCTTGATATACGAGTCGCAAAGGAACGGTTCGTTCGATTGCACATATGCTTGGGGAACGTCGTATGTCCAGTTATCAAAATTGTCGGCGACGAGCAGAGGCGAAATGAAGACGCACAGACTAAGACTGCAAGGTGAGAGAAATATGAATTAGAACTAAAATTCCCAATAAACTCCTAAAATTGATGGGTTTTCGGGCAAATATATAGTCCCTGTGACCGCCTATGACATATCGCACTTTGCACTAGATGGATCCATCGACGCTAGACTAGGCGGTGAGAACAAAACGGCCAGATAGAACATCTCCATTTGGAGGGATGGCTTCCAGAACAAATATCTTGAAAAAGCCGTGCTGGAGAAACCCTTGGTGTTCTTTCCGCTTCACGGCTCATATCTGCAGTGATGTGGTTTTTCCGTTATGAGGATCATAGATCTATGTGAGAAAGACTGGTTACCCTTTTGGAGCAGAAATTGCGTTCAAATCCGATGCCAAATTACATGCGAAGCCATGGGAAGCATCTTCGGAAGCCATGTAAGGCTTAACTTGAGCCAAATTGAAGGGAAGTGTAATACCTGGCTCAGAGTCGTTCATGCGAGTGAAAAAGAGATTCTTGCCTACACCGACGGAGTCCACAACGAATTGTTCAGTCCATTTGTTGATACGGCTACTGAATCCTCTTTCTCGCTATACCAACACCTTGTCACCTCCGTGATAAGTGTGATTACCCGTTGAAAAGATATTATGTTTAAAAATTCTCTTGATTCGCAAGGACGCCATTTGAGAAGCCATTTGTTTACGAGCAAGCTGGGCAAAACTTGATCTTCCTTAAAGGGTACAGTGTCGAGATTGTAGGACGGTCGGAAGATTGGGATATTCGCCAAGCACTAGGACCGAAGGGACAAATTAGCCTGGACGAAGGTTGTCGTTCATGGCTTTAGAGCACAAGCCACTGCCAGAGTTTTGTAGACGTTCTGGTGCTCCCTGCCTTAATTTCGAAGGGTATTCCGGAGAGGAACATGGTAGCGCTAAGTGAGACCAAGGCCGCTATGTGTCTCGACAATTTTCCTTGATACTTCAGAGTTGGAGTCAACCGCCATACGAATGAGTAACTCCCGAAATGAGTGCTTTTATCGGTTAAATTTCGATTTGGGAGGCCGTTGTAGATGAAGCTCCAGCATGTAGTGATGATTTTCCATCTTATCTTGATAATTACATCAGGAAGGAAGCGTGCAGAACTGGAACGCGTGCCTTTGTCGAAAATATGCAGTACGGGATCAGAGCTGATGTAAATAATATCTAAGAGAATACTGCAGTTATCTGTGTCAATTGTAACGAGGAAACGGGTGCGTGCAGATTGTATTCGGTGGCACGGGTCACGACGTTTGGTGATATCTTGTCATGTACGCAATGTTTCCGGTGTAATATCGTATGGATTTGAGCGCTTAATAAGGTTGAAGAGTGTTTGAGACGAGGAGTGGAAGAAGTGCTTGTGTATTCGGAACAGTTCGCGTCGTATGATTAACTTATCATGAAACTTTTGCTTTACGGGGACATAAAGGTGGTTTATGTGAGAATGTGTCAACGGTATATGTCATTCGTCGAAGTAGACGACTTCCGAATTAGCGAAGGGCACTGGGGATCTCTAGACAAGTCTATTGAAAATTGAACAGGATTTCAATGATTCCCTGTCCAATGTATCCAATCTCAGTAATGCCGGTATGTCAGCTTGAACGATGTCAAGCTGGACGGTGACGGATTTGATACCATGTCGTATGCCAACCGGCAGGGACGCTCAGCCGGCAGATGGGTACAACGCGTTTGAAAATGACAGCGGTGACAGGAGGCAGGAAGAATGCGATTTGTTAGACGCATACAGCAGAATATCCTTTCCATCTCCTTGAAACCGATGAAAGAGGTTGCTCTTATATCACAAATAATTCCAATTGGTCTGTCCTTAGCGTGCCTGGAAACTTGGGAGATATGTATGTCTGTCATGTCGAGTTCGTCGCATTATTGAACACTGGAAATCAAGTGCGTCGTATAAGGTGGGCGACGCAAATGCGGGTGGGTCACATTCTGCCGCCGAATCGAAAATCATGTATGTCAGGCTGCAAAATGTAGTCAAGAGCGGAGGAGATCCTCTACGCATTTCTTCCTGCTCTAGATCCTCGAAAGTGTTTGAAAAGGCTGCATGTCCAGTTAAAACCGCTTCATTGCGGTCATTGCTTTTGGTAACCACAGAAGTACTCGTGAAGTGATAGTCGAATGTGTCTTGGACTCCTCCTTGGATATAGGGACGCGTCACGACATCAACATCTTCCTCGCCACTGATGAAGTCTGTAAGGACATTGGAGGGTTTATCTCCGTTCTTTACGCGCGAGCGGACATTATGAATTCACAAGATTTGGAAAAAAGATGGCTATGCATCCAAGGTCGACCGCATTTCAAACAAATGACCTTAGGGAGGGCTCTTTGGAATTTTTCGTAGCTGCGACGGTGATGTCCAGTTCTTCCACCTGTGGTTGTGTGCATAGAGCGATGGTTTTGTCCAAATTTCCTTGGATTGCGGCCGTAGCGCATATGAGCTGTGAAGGCGGGCTCATCTGTGGTGATATGAGTGTAGAGAGCAGAGCTCACCCCATTAATGAGCTTGATCTCTCGAAGCTGTTGGAACGATTCAGGAAGATAGGTGACGAACTTGGTGAACGTGTACCCATGCGGAGTGATGCTCTGGATAGGGACCTGTGACCATTCCGTGAATTCACAGCATATCCAGCACATTGATATGTTCGACCAGTTTCTTGATGGAAACGTTTCTTAATATGATATATTTACAATGTGCTCGGTAATAATTAGCAAATAGATCAACGAAAATATTTTTATTCGTAGGTCACTTTTTTATAAACTTTATATGTAGTAAAAGGGTTTAAATAAACTATGTATACGATGAAATTGACATTGAAAAAATTAAAGGTCATTTAAAAACTAAGTTTTAATAATTTTGCCTTATGAAGAAAACTGTTTGAAGTACTTTAAATTTAGAATTGAAATTCAAGTCAGAAACTCTCGGAAACAATTTGGCCCTTATCTAACCTTTTCTCAACTTAGTAGGAAGCATTCCCAATATTGAATTTGGGTTTACTTAATGGGTAAATAAGTCTCAGTTGCTTGGATTTTGCGTGGCTTGTCGTTGTTTCGTTTAAATTATTGCTTTGAAGGCATCATAAACAGATTGATTTGCTGCCAAGAGTACAAGAGCGCTTAGAGCTTTCGCAAACTTTCAAAAAAGAACTTTTTGAAAAGTATCAGTGTCATTCTGATATAAATCTTCTTTCGTTCCGACCATACCAAACTATCTAAAGATCATGAAATTTGTTCTTGAAGGAACTTTTTTAATATAAAGTGCAATACTTTTCAACGTTTTGAAGCCATACTTGTCGCCTGAATGTTTTCTATTAACGTAAGGGCATGCAAATAAATTATCAGTTGGTTCGCAGTAAGCAGATAGGTTGGGAAGCGTCACGGAGGAGAAAGGGAAGATATCTCTAAGTTCTACCACTTTATTTTCATGTTTAAAGTAATGCTCATGCACCGCATCTTGCATAATGTCAAATACCAGATCTCTCAAGTTGACAAGATAACTTGTAGAGGTATAAAATAGCACCTATAACTGCGATATTTAAACCAGATCAGTGAAAGAAAAAAGTGAGCAATATTTCCTTCGGCTCTGTTTCGCTACGAAAAAATCATGAGGCGCTGTAATCTTTACGGAAAAATCATAAGTCGCTTTAATCTCTAATGTAATGACAGAAGGACTCAGTTTGCTCTCCCAAAATCTCGGAGCCGTATTTAAAGCACTGGGAGTATCATTTAGTTATATTATTGACATTGTATCTCGTGCCTTTGGAATTCAAAAACTAGGAGAGGGCCCTTTTAGTTCTATTAAGCAACTTTGGCCATACATCGCACTCTTGGAAACTTAAAACAAGTTATTTCCATACCGATGTGTAATAAAGAGGCTTAAAACTGTCCTTGTACCAATTCTAATTACGGTTTTGTTTATCAGAGAAATTATATTACTATTTATGCGATACAACACGTCTAAAATTTTAAATGGTAAATGACACTGGCTCACTGCGAGATGTGCGAAGGTCTCTATGAATTTGTACTTGCAATCAAACCATTATTAAAGATTCACTGCGCCACAGATCGAGCATCTGTATCAACAAGAAATTGCTAATAGACCTACTATCAAGAAGGTGACAAGAGAAATGATTACCATCTCGCATTTTTGTTGAATTTCTGATTGATTCTTATGCTTATATTTGTTTGGTGAAGAGATGTTCGCCAAATCATCATTTTTACAATTATTTTCAACAGTTAATCCCTGTTGATTCTATTTCACTTATTCATCTTGCTGTTTTCGTAAAATTAACAGGTGAAATACTATAGATATAACATTATGAAACAGAAAAACTAAACATATTCTTTGAGGAATTGGAGTACAATCTATCGGTAACTAGCCACTTTTAGCTAAAACTTTTTATTGTTTCCATTCCTACAAGATAAGTAACATCCTAGATGCCTCTCGGACTATCTAAAGCCGACAAAACCAGTATTTGAACAGTGCGAAGAGTTTTTTTGCCGCCTTTGCTGGTGTTTTATCTGGTCCACAGATTATAATATTGTAGCGTACGCTTCGGAAGCTATCCTAAATGATAGTGGATATTCTAAAGTTTTTATTTTCCCCTCGGAACCTTGGGAGATACCATCAGCGTGTCGGTTATCTTTGCGACATAAGTATTATTTTTTTTCGCGATGGAAGCTAATTCCAATCATTCCATTCCAAGGGTCATAGAGAGATGAGATGAGATCGCATTGATTTAAACTTACGATTGGCCATCTTCAGCTGAGAAGTTATATATCTAAAGCCTGGTTTCCTCGGCTGACGTCGAAAACATGTTTTAGAGTTTCTTGGTCTTGGAAAAAATTTATGCTCGTCTGAGATTCTATATAAATACGATTTACTAGACGACTGGAATGATTAAATTACTATCTGATACGATAACCTACTCCGGTGTGAATTTCTACCTTTATTTTCCAATGCTACAATTGTCTTCATGACTTGGCTTCATGTGCTGGGCTGGATGTATTCACTGAGCAGCAATGAAATGTCAAACAAGCTTACCGCTTGAAAATTTGATATCAACGCAGCTCTAGTACAGTTGGGGAAAAAGGTTAAATTCGCTCTTACGGTAGAGATAGGATAGACCTGAAAATTCCTTTCTGAATACTAGGCTATTCAAGAAAATTTATGTGGGGAGATATCACGAGCGTGTTCATAAGAAAAAGGGGAACGTATTTAATAATTAAATCAGACCTCATGTGGAACCTACCATTCTTCAACGGGAAGTTTTTGGATGTTTTTATCTTGGTTTGAGTCACTGAAATACATTTTTCCATAATTTTGAGGTTTGAACTTGTCGTGTTGTATTTTTTATCATTCTAAAAGGCGTACTTGGAACAGTAGAGATGTTAACCTTTTCGGATGAATTAACTTGTGGAAGTAAACAGTTTCACTCAATCAAAAAATTATTCTTTCGGCTCTAAGTTCATTTTTCGAGTTGATTATTTCTGTTGTCTTTATTAATTCAATTTTTGGAAAACAATTTTCTTTTAGCACTAAAAACTTGAACTAAAAGTAAAAAACTTTGAAACCTGGAAAATTAGGTCCTTTTAGAGGCTTGGCCATAATTTTAGCAGGAAATCAGCAATTCATTTATTGTTCTTCTAGGCAATTCGGAGATCTTTTTTCACTTTACTGAAACAGAAATTTTCACGGAGGACCACATGCTATTGTAATTTCATCTTGAAGCATTTTTCGTTTAAGAATATGACTCATTGGAGATCTACATGTTCCATCAAAAATGTTAAAAAATCTATCCCGAAATATCAAAAAATATACTTACTCATCTTCATCATTGTTGTTTCGATGAACTCGGAATCTTCCTTCACAATTTTTTGCTCTTTTCAAAAATTGGTACAGAATCATTTGTTCCATGGGGCAATATTTAATTTTTTTGTATATAGCTTGAAAACACGGCAAATAGCTTTTGTATACAATAGCTTCGGTCAAGTAATACACAGCGTATTGAAATAGTCATCGATTCATCAACTCCTAATCACACTAAAAGGTCAATATAATGATATTTAAGTGCATCATAATGTTGAAAAGAATTTTGAAGTTATATTTAGATTTGAGAGAACTTGCATCTACACCTCACTACCAAGTAAATATTGGTGCGTCTACTGTTCTTAGCTGAACTGACTGCAATTGAGTTTCATGCTTTTTGATCATCTGTACTTGCATAAGAGGAATAGTTTATAAATTTCATAACTTTTAACACGTACATTCTAACCTCATGAAATATAATCATTCCTACACGTTGATTTACTCATACCAAATAGGAAATGTAAACGAATATATAGAGAAATGGGTCTCGTTTACTTCCACATTGCTAGAAAGTTATCAATTTTGATATATTCTGCCGCTACGTATCTCTGAATGTCCTTCTAAGAGGCAAAAATTACATTATTACTACCACTTCAAAGATTAAATAATAGTTTACCATTATAATTTATCATTGGCTGAAATAAAACAACTGGTCATGATAATTTTCGAAACGGTTTGTTTGATAATAATGATTTTTTTTGACAGCGAGAAGTAATATGTTAAATAAACCTTGAATTTGGATGTGAGAATCCGTAAAGCTCCTCTGAATATTGATTAATCTATTTTACTGAAGAAGATACATTATTTTCGTCGCAAAAGGTTATTTGTAAGCAACTTTTTAGTGAGTCAAATTTATGTGTGAAAAGAACGAAAATTATATCTAGAGCTTCACATATTTCCTATGTAATTCGGAACAACTTCACAATTAATACCGATATGCTTCATTTTAACAAGATATAGTATTGATAGTTCACTATATTTGGAGAGATAGACGGCCTAAAATGAGTTACCAAAGGCTACTCCTCAGCAGTTTGGCTCGAACGGATTTATTAGTTCCAAAGTTTTCGACGATTAATTAAAAATTCAGTGGAAACTAGATATTATCTAGGCATGTGGTCTTATTTTACTCAGGCAGGAATCCTGTGCTTTGCTTCATTAGGTTTGAATGTAAATGGAGTTGCTCCTCGCAGAAAATACTATAAAAGTTGTATTATTTCAAACTAAGTGATCACCAAAAGAAACATATATGCCATAATGTTTTAGAAAGCAAATAATGATGGTAGATATAGGAATGGTAAAAAAAATTACTCAGGGAAGAAGTCTCAATGAAATAGTTGTATAATCTATGTTTTGTGGAATTTGCGGTATCGTGCATGCCGGCTGCGTAGAGGATGTGGGTAACCGCATTGAGGTCGACCTAGATACCAGTAGTACCTATGTAAAATATTACAATTTTTAATCTGTAAGAGATGGTTTTTATTCAGCTTCAAATATTTCAACCAGTGATAAAACAGTAACAATGCGAGAAATTTATTAATTGGGATGATATATTAACTGGAATACTACAGCTTTCATGATTTTACATTTACACAACAGTATGACAAAAAGGTCAACACTTTATTAAGTTACTGAAATAAATTAAATGTGTACATTATATCATTTAGTTTTATGGAGTAATTATTTGTGCAATTCGAATGATTCCCTGCATTACCTAAATTTACTTATGCTATAATTGATATTTGTGAACTTCATTTGGGAGTTCAATCGTTGCAAAAAAAACACATCGTTTTTTAGTATGACTAACTTGCATCAAATTTGATATATGAATTCGAGAGAGACTCATATAAAGGAACGCCTACTTACTTCAAGTAAAACTATAATCTAAGCTGTCAGAAAAAAATCTAAACATTTTTGGAGTCAATTTTAAAGAAACTATACGCTGAACTGGCGGTAACTCTGAGCAGAAGACTAATTTTTCCATGATAAATTTTAGAAACAACCGAAACACTGTAAATGTCACTCTGCGTCGCAGATCATTCGATTTTTGACACATATTTACATCATAATGCCTGATAATCAGTAGAAAATACAGCCACCTAAAATTTAAAATTGATTAAGATAAACAGATTAACGCTATCTTTAGATAACACAGTTCGAGCGCAAAAATAAACTCCAAATGAAAGAACAGGTATTACAATACAATTTTGTTCTAGTTTATTACAAAATTAAAAATATTCAAGTCCACTCAATACTAAGTTGAACCAATTAACTTCTTTTGAGGACAGGTGGTGATGTTTTTCAATTGGATACCATAAACGATATTAGACTCCACGCTAATGATTTCACCTCAAAAAATTATGACTCTCATTGACTTTATCAAAAATATAAGAATTAGGCTAAAGTATGTGTTCTATCAGGTATAAAAACATCTGTGTTTGTTAGGAAAAAATACTTATTATTTTCTGAGATTAAGTATATTAGTTGAGAGAGATATTTTTGAACTTACAAATTGCGAAGAAAAGGAAATGTTTTAAGCTATCCACAATCTTATTACATATATATTACTTTAAAATTATTGGCGTATCAGGGACTTCTTGCAGAATATTTATTCTAAGCAAAACTTCCTTGGAGAAGTAATATTATAAATTTGAATCTTATTCGGAAGAAGCTGATATTTTAAATATTAATTACTCCTTCAAAAGATACTTTGTTAATTCAAAGCCTTTTAGGAAACATTTCAAAGTAGCTATTGCATTTAAAGATCATGTTTTTGATTTAAAAATTGGCTGTGAAGGTTTTGGATATCGTTACTTAAAAAAGTGTTTATTTTGTTTGAATCAAAGACTTCAAGAAAATATGTTCTAACGGAAAATAATCAATAAGTATTTATCTATCGAATAATGTTCCATTATCAGTGGAAGCATGTATATTTATTTGAGCTCTTAGGGTTCCATGAAAAACTAAGCTGACCATGCATTTCCGTACGGTACACATTAACTGGTGAACATTGGAGGTCAAATACGAATTTTTAGTCTTAATTTTTGGAAGCATACAAAAAGCACCTTTATTTCTATTCCGCATAAACCTTCTAGCAGGAGAAAGTACGGAAAAGTATAAATATCGCGTTCATTTCATTAATGTGAAAATTAATATGCTAATTAACCTCTAAACATGAAATGGAGACTCTAAGGTTTAAAATATGCTTCTAACGTTACATTACCTACAGTAAGTTGAAGTTTTAATCGAATTTTTTGCCGCTTTTTATGTAATGGTCTATTCTATCTCAAAAACTACGAAAGACAATTTTATCTCGCATTCTGCATCATTAAGGAATTTATAAATTTATTATGAAAAAAGAAGGATCGCTGCGGTAATTTAAATAAGTCCAAGAACAAGGCTCAATTCTATCAATAATTCTCTTGGGAAATGTTTTTTGCTTAGGAAACGCTCTCTTTCGTTAATTATCTTCTACGCCTCTTCAGTGTTGTTGTATTTTGAAACACTGCTTCAGGAATAGTTTTAAAACTACTTTTGCATTACATGAAGGAACGAAATTTCCTTCATGAGAAAATAAAATAGTTTTAATCACTCAAAACTATTTAATGGGCTGCTTTGATTTGATCAATTTTACATTTTTAAAAGATAGGCCATAAATTTCAGGAAAGTTTTCCAAAAATCTCCTGAAAATTGAGTAGATATGCCTCATAAAAATGTTTTTCCAAAATGCTTTTACAAGAATTGAGAATAGATATAAGAAATTCTTTTTTTCGGTAATTTGAAATGAAATTTTTCGTACTGTCTTTTTCTTAGAAACATATTGCAATAAATGAAATGATTGAAATATGGTTTTTTATTAACTACACTCTTTAAGAAAACATGATTTTATACATTATGAACATCTTTCTGATTAAATTAATATGGTTCATTTTTTGCGAAAGCTTTGCTTTAAAGATGAATCCTAAAATAAATCTTACTCCAAATCCGTTGTAATAATGAATCATAAAAATTGATCTCCGTGAAATTTAGTACTTAACTACATGAAAATTCACTTTTATAGATGTGTTCATTTTCTTACACAAAGTAGTTTCCATTTTCACAGTGTTTAGAAACCCTTTTACATCTTGAACGATTTTGCCCCTTCTACCATACTCAGATCCCTAACATGTGTGTATCCTACATTTACTCCAACCATGTCCATCTTCCTACATTTACCATCAAAAATGGGTATTGATTGGAAGTAAATATTTCAAAGTATAATAAATTAGAGGTCTTTTTCCATAGCAAATCTAATTTCTATCTATTTCATGCTTAATTTGATCAGACGTTTTAATTTACATCATCAAATTTTAGTTTTGGTCTATTTATATTCATTATCTTCAAAAATTTTTAATATAAAACATCGTTAACCCGTTATAACCTTTTCGCAAAACCGTACAGACTTAAACAGTTTGATTACGAACTTTTCATGAATTTTAATAACCCGATTACAAATCCGCTAATTGTAATAGGAGTACATTCCTAAAATCTTGGAGAACGAGAATCTTGTGAGAACCTCTGAGAATAATTGTTAGCTACCTTTCCCATGAGAATAAAAGGAGGTAAGTACATTGATTATGATTTTGTAGATCATAAAAATTTCTTTTGTATTAAAACAGTTACAAAAATAAAATTTCAAAGATTGCAGCTAAACCATTTTTGTAGCTATAGCAAATGAAAAACTAGAAGTGATAAATTTGAATTTCCAACATGCTCTAACCTATATTAAAAAATTTTAGATAAACAATCCCTTCTGTTTACAAACTGAGAACGAAAATGTATTGTTTCCAATCATGATTTTTCTATATGGGACTCTTCTCACAATTATGACTGATATTGAGTCATATTAGTACATAATAAATATTTTCTATGTCTGCAAAATTTTAGACGATCAAAATATTTCTCCTGGTACGTAGATGCGTATCATTGTGGGCCTGAATATGAAATATTTTGTCCAACGCCTTGGTTCTAATAGAACTATTTTGTTATTATTATTGTAAATGCACTTTTCAGTAGATTGAATTACAGAAATACTTAAAGAGAAAGTGTTAGAGGACTTTGAAATTTGATATTGCCACAAGGAAAAAAATATTCCGTTCTTTACGTATTATTATGTTATCTGCAAGCCAGTATATTTAGGCGGGCCAAAAGTAAAGAGTATCCTCACAATTCTATTTTAATCGTACATTCAGTGGTTAAATTCAATAAAAATTTTCTTTATACCCTCCCTTCCGTTTTGTAATTTATATAGGCTGTAAAGTAAAATTTGGCATATTGATGTGTATAATAGGGTGATATATATCTTGTAGAAGATAAAATATCGAAAAAGAATTAACTAATAAGCTTTGTTATCAGAAGAGCTTCCTTCGGTTAAAATGCAGAAAAAGGCCGCCGAGTGATGTTATAGTCTTTACAAATTTTCACAAATGTATTTAGTTCAAAAATCATTCTTGCAGCCCACACGAAGACATTTTGCGACCTTTAAGAAGGTTAAGGCACTATAGAGTTAGAAAATTGGGAAAGATTACGAAAGCCACATTAAGAAGCTTCAGAGATCTGTACTCTTCAGTTCAGAGTTGATACTTCTATCGACATTGGAAATCGTAGGGCGAGTTCATTTTTGCAATTTTTCGTGTTATGATAATTTTTTGAAGTAGTGACGTTCATCTGTTTTAACTATGAATATCTTAAATATGCCCTAGCATGCATAAAAAAGACTAAGAATAGATTTCTGTCGGCTTTTAGACAACTGGATATCTCAATACTAACCTCACCGAGATTGAAGTTACGCCCCTTTCACTAAGCTCTCTGGAAGACACCATACAATAATATTTACATAGTCTTAAAGCCTTAAAATGGGTTCTATCTTTTTACAAGCTGCTAAATACTTTACATAAGTTCTATCTTGCCACATGAAATAATTTGGAGTTCTTGTTCTCGATAATGTGTACTACGCGAGGATATATACATATACCTATCTATATTGAGTCCCACAGTTCACGAATTCCATTTCATCTTCAAATTTTATCAAAATCTTTCGAAAAGCATGTGAAAATTAAAATAAAATTTATTGAACTCCGTAGCCCAATCTGTCCATGATTTTTCATTATTGGCTAATCATTCTTCTAATATTTGTGCAGAAAAAATTTGGTCTTTCAAAATTATTCTCAGGAGGGCTACTATTTTCTTTCCTAGTCACCGAAAGGACCAATTTACCAAAAAAATAATTAAAGAAAAAATAAAAATGGGAAAGAAGACAGTATCAAGTTGTTAGGTAAAAATTAAAATACTTTGAATTGCCTCTGAATAGAGAAGACTAAATTTGGACTTCATTTAACGACTATAATTGTATATTTGATTCCTCTACTGCATATTAAAATTTTAGTGTGCTTTTGGCTGCAAACTACATTCTAGCTTCTACTTTCGAAATTTTTCTGTATATTAAACATTTTTTGACAATCTTTAAATTTTAATATCCATAAAACGGTCTAAGATAATCTATTTCACGGGAGCATCGTAATCATAAAAAGTTTACGGACTAGAATCCAAAAATTTTTTTCACCCGATCTTTTTATCCACAGATCATTCTGTATCTTTCTGGAACCTGATTCGATACAATTGTATACTTTATGATCTCATATATATTTTCAGAATACTCAAAATTATTTGTACCCATACATATTTCGTTCAATCTGAAGTTTCCACAATCCAGTTCTGTTTAAAGAGAAGGAATTCTCACTTGAAAAGAAAATGATGTGGCTCCTCTCGATAAAGTTTATAATCTGAAACTTTTCTACTTTTCAAGAATTTGGTAGCAGGAAACGTAGATTGATGAGGGTAGTTTATCGTTTGGATACTTTTGAAATTTTTTTCTGCTGCTTGAATAATGCGGAGTATTGATTTATTCTCGGTTTACTATCCTAAAACATTTCGACATATATACTTTTTTAATATACGGAATGATTTACGACTCAATTTATGATATTCCAATTGGTAGTAGGCATACGCTTTAATTGGTGCCGCAAGATAATTTGGATGAAGTATTCGCTACTACCTTCACTGAAACTTTCATTATGTTGTTAAACAGCTCATAACAGCTCTTTGAATCTTGTAGAACCGAGAAAATGACAACCCAATAAATGCGAATATAAAAAATGCGAAGAAGTGCTTTGCGAATACAAAAGTAAGAATATTGTCACATCTGCGGAAACGATGTCTCGCTCTGCTTTCTTGCACGTGTTGATGTTCATGCTGCATATGCCCTTTATATCAGACAAAATTCATTATTCTTTTTGGTCTTCGTTAATTGTTTAATTATACGTAGTTATATTGGTGATTTGAGTAGAACTACGTACCTGACTTGGGCTTCAATATGTCCAACTAAATGTAATTTGATCTTCTACAGAGAGAAATATTTCTAAAATATGCCGAAAATTGGATTTCGTTGAGTCAGTATATAATTTTTTAGTTTTGAAAAAAGTCCGTAATCTTTTTTTGCTCGGATACTATTCCTATTCATTATTCATCAGGATAGTGTTGTTCTTGCTTTCATACCAACTTCTAAAAATCAAGGCTATTATGATAAGGGAAATTCCTTTGATTTATATGTGAAATCTGTGAGAATAAAAATCGTTATATAACTTGCTGAATGTATGTTCTCATAGTTCATGTAGTGCAATATATCCTAGTTTTCTTCTTTAATATAAACGCTTTTCTCACTTTCTCTGCATCATTTGAAATGCGGGATGGACCAATTTTTCTAACTTTATCCATCTCATTGCGCAACATATATTTATCATACCAATGTTCTCAAAAAGATCACATTAAGTCCTCATATGGACGGAAGAAATTGAGTAGAGAATATATTAAACAGAAAATGTAGCGGATAGCAAAACATTCTTTAGTGAAAATTGTAGTTACTTCAAATTTATATTCCACAGCTTCTTTTCTGCGTGCTGCAGTGGCTGGTTCTACTTTTTCGCTACTATTGGTTCCAATATAAATAAGTATAAGACTATTTATGCAAGAGTACTCGCAAGGCTTTAATTTCTCAGCTTAATGATAGTTGGAGGAACAGGCACCCAGCTCGACAATTATTTTTCTTGTTCTGTGTTCCGCTTTCATGCTAGCAAATGATTAAACCCATTAAAAGATTTACATATGATCCCTGTAGTACATGTTGCCTTTAAAACCATGCATATTGTAAAAAAGAATGGCTCAGCCCCCTAGCACCGAATAAATGCTTTACTATTAGGAAAAACCCTACCGAACGTCTGTACTGTGCACTTTAACGTCGAATTAAATTATTTTAAAACTTTAAAGGACTTGAAAGCACGAAAAAAAGAAATACGATATGTACTGGATAGCGCAATGATTTTCTATTCCAGATAAAAAAGATCTTTCAAAGATTAATTTAAAAAGATCTTTCAAAGATTATTTTAAATCATTTAAATAGCAATCTTCGGTTCTTCTTGATAATTTTTCAATTCGTACGCGCAATTGTGTTATTTACAAGTACTTTTACGTTATAACATCTAAATTTCACGTCGACCGGTATATGAACAATCTATAAAGCTATTGATAGCTTTGGAGAAAGCTTTTTCCTGCTGGAATGATAACATGTTTGTGAAGATTAAAATTGATCTAACGAGTACTGCTTGCTTTCCAGGTACCTCACATTACAATTATCGAAATGATTACATCTGAAAAAGATCTCGTTAAATTAGCTGTAAATTGATTAAAAATCTTTGGCCACCAGAAAAACTGTTATCAAACTCGAAGTACATTAATTTATAAGACTCACGCCACGATATGAGCTGGTATGCTTCCAAGTTTGGTTGCTTAAGTGTATTTCACAGCATATTTCTATACTATATCTTGCCTACTACTTGTCTGGATCGATTTAGAGGGGTAGATACAGTATAAAAATATCTAGATAAAATGGAAGTAAATTTGAAGAGGACCGCGGTAAGGATATAAAAGGGTCAGGAAGGAGAGATATTCTCCCCGGGAAGCTGATCAGAGTTAGGGAGCGAGAAAGGACCAGAACTACAAGCATTTTCGGACAAAGGGAGGTACTACAGTACTTAAAAGTTGGTAGATGAAGACGACAGAAAGATCCGTTCTGATTCGCGAGCAACTAACACATAACTTATCTAAAGGATCAGGACCGGGAAGTCCAGCACAGATGTCACCCTACAACATACAGCTGTATTTTGTTCCAGCACCTGACAGGTATCAACTGTGATGTGGCTCAGTATTACAATCTCATACTGCAATAAGCTTCACTGTGTGAAGATATTTCATATGTCTGACGTACTTCAGAGAATAGAATGTAATTTTATGCAGTTCCAATGGAGTAACTGACTACAGTGTGCGAAATTAAGTTAGCCTCACCCTCATTTTAGAGATTGTGCCGGAAATAGGATAACTAACTAAACGAGGCCTACTCTTTTCTAAGATTTTTAGCGCTAATCTCGGTGTTAAACTTCTTTTTATTGAACAAAATATACTTCAAGAAATATAATTAAAAAATCCACCAGAGATGCGGCATTGGGTGAAACCAATTAAACCCCAATACAATCGAAAAGCTCCATGGCAAGAAAAAGTGACTCCCAATGCCCGCAATGCCAGCAGAAATTGATTAAAAATTTGTTCGAAAGAATCAATGCTCCAGTATAGGCAAAAGACCTGGGCAATAACCATTACTGACAGCAATAAATGGTCCATGGGAAAAGCCTTAGCGGTATTGAGAAAGGGAAGATTCTTTCCTATGACCGTGAGCAACTGTCTCACAGGACCATTGGGATTATCATGAATTAGGACCGTAAAACAGTCGCAAGGTTTTTGAAGAGACCCAAGAAACTAATTCCCCCCAAAGGGGCCGGAGGTTTGAGAGGCTGTCTGAAATTGCTCGGAAACCTTTACTGCAAGAAGCATACAACGGGGATATGAGCTCCAGCAAATTTCTCCAGAGTCTGAATATACAGGTGTCAGCCCTCCGGGTCCAGTAGACACCATCGACATGGGGCCATTGAAAAATACCGTAAAATGAACAATGCTTCCCACATAACTCGTGAACATAGGAATGACCGGTTGACTTTTAGCTACCCCTAGAGTCCGAATAAAACTGCAAAAGATACCAGGACTAGAATAAAAACACTTTGTGTGGATGAAGTACTCTAAACAAAAGATACTTCGGAAAAAACATCCAATCTGGTCATTTCAATTCCAATCCTCTAGATCAGACCCAAACAACTCCTCCAAAAATATCCCTGCTACCCATGCAGTCCCTAGAAATACCTCCTAACGGCTCATACTGCCTTACTTCCCCCTGGGAGATATCCAAACCACTAAAGATGCCCCCATCCGGTTCCAGCGTCCGGATCACTTCATCCATACTGTCAAGCCCCCGCTCCACCGTTCCAACACTTTCCAGGTCTCCCTCCCCCTTATCCTTCTCATCCTCCTCCTCATCTTCCTCATCTTCCTCTTCGTCTTTCTCTTCATCTTCATTCTCGTAGACCGATGCCGGTCCTTCCCTCTCCTCAAAAGTCACCTCAGCTCCAGCATCTACTTTACCTTTGTGCTCCTAACCTACCTCTTCCGCCTTATCATCGATGAACAGGCGACGAAAGAACTCGATCATCTTCTTATTTGTTTGTCTGCGTAGATACTGATCGCGGTCAGTAGGGCCGAAAGAGAGCAGTGGAATGCCGTTCAGGGGGCGAGGGTGCCAATTTTTGGAAATGACTCTGGAGGGGCTTAGATTTTCCTTTTTGGTGGGCTTCAGGGAGTGGCAAGCAATTAAGGGTGTTTTGAATGAGTAGGGGCAGAAGAGTGGTAAGCAGAATGATCGGGGATGTTTGAAACTTGGAATATAGGGGTTTAAATAGGCTCCCGAGGGCGCATTCTATAGATTTAGAATAGGTAAAATAATATACAAGGGAAGTAGCAGTAGGCGCATAAGGCTCAGCGTAGTCGACTGGATACGCTTGAAAGTTTTCTCTAGCCAGGAGGCCTTCCTTATACGGTGCAGGTCTTCTCTTCGCTTCCCTTTAATCTTTAAGATTACATCTAATAAAGTCACATATGCATCAATCGGTACGAAGTCCTCATCATTCCAGGCGCCGTTTTGCCTAGAGTATTGAATTAATCTTCAATTGTGGTCTTCCACTTGTCTGGATCCGTTCATTGTAGAGCCTGATCAAGTTTTGGCTTGTCTTTATCCTCAGTGAACCCATATTGTGTTACATAGCTGTAATCTATCTTTTTCCGTGGTCTCAGTCTGTAAGCCCTTGTTTTCATTCCAGGGTAGAAATCTTTTCGTCTCTCATTGTTCACTAATCATCCTTTGAAACCCATTTTTCTTTCACCTCTGATTTAATCAAAGTTAGCACATCAATTTATGCAATAAGAATACGTCATGCATCATAAACATCAATCTGAGACCCTTTTCTCTTCTGTTCTCCCATTTCAGTATCTATGTTAACAGCTGGTTTTCAATTCTCGTTATTACTTCCCTAGGATCTTTGAACTCTGGCAAGCCAAGAAATTTGTCCTCCTGATGTCTGGAATGCTTTGAGCGTATGATAACGGCATCTTATATAGCACATAGTATACACCTCCACCTTCATGAAGGAGGAACAAACCGAATTGAGCACGTTCATCGAATGTCTCAGTTGCCTTATCTTTAGGTCCGTACCAAATATTATACATCCGAATGGATTTGTATACACCAATGCCCTTAATACGGACCCAAAAATGACTAAGTTCTCACAAAATGAGTAATATAGTTATTGCAGTCCATAACGTGCTGAACTGCGTAGTTCTATTAATTTTCAGTAGTTTTGCCTTTGACAAAACCAACATTGCCCAAAAATGTTTTTTTGATGTCCTCTACGAGATTCTATTAGATTAGAAGTAGTGCAAAGTTGTAACTGAATGAATTAATCCTTCCTTTGTGAGAAATTATAATGCACGACTGAACTCAGTTCCATCATCAATATGAATCTAGTTGCATGGGTGGCCCGACTGCCGCCCAAAGAAGTAAACAAATGACAAACATTCAGAAGAGGCATCAAAGTTTTACCGTAACGATATTGTAGTGTTAAATCTCGAAAAATTCGTCTACTACCGATAGGAAGTACCTGTGGTCATTGAATGCTGGCATTCCAATTTCGCCTTTTGTTTCAAATTTTAAGACCAAAGGTCGTTGACAGCTTGTTAATGAGCCTTTATAACTTCACTTGAAACTTCTGTTAGAAAAATGATCCCACTTAGTTGATTCGAACTTCTTATTTTGCAGGAAACTGCCTTTTATAACCTTTTTCACTGTTTCTCCATCATAAAGTTACCGAACCTGTTGTATTTCACTTCACAGACCTTACAGCTTTACACTAATTCACTGTATCTACTGTACTGTAGATTCAAACCACCGGTAACCTTGTAACCAGGGCTACTAGGCATTGTGCTGTCATTACACCTTCCTTACAGGTCAGAAGACAGAGTTTGACCTCATTGGTACACTTGGAATAGTTACGGGCGAGTTGAACACTGGGATATTATATCATTGCTTTACCATCAAAAGTCGCCTTGCTATCACATGCCACCTGGACCAATGTACTTCTTACATCTTGTCAGAGTATGTCACTCGTGCCTACTACAATTCTGAAAGCGCTACTTACGATACCGTCAGGGATGTTTTACGGGAACACCTTTGAATTCGCTACTGTTAGAGTGCATTTTCCTTTAGTTTGTTGCTATTTTCAGCTCTATATAAACCCTGGTTTGGAGCGGCCGGCTTAACCCAGCCAGCCTCAACCAAAGTTTCAACCACAGTTCTACCTTGATCTGCTCGTGTGCACTTAACACCCTACATCGTGGTAGCATCGCAAGTAAGCTGTGCCTTATTGCGCGTTTTTCCAATCCGCCAGTTCGGATAAAATCTCTACTAGATTTATCTCAGCTGCCCGATTGCAAACAATGACTAACCCTGTGTTTTTCACTCTGACCCTTACGCGGTAACCCACAGTGTCGTACAACAGCAAGTCAAAGTCCCGCCCTCCGTCGCCGTCAGAGTACGACTCAGAAGACCTCGCCGACTTTCGCTCCCCACCCACCTCGCCATTAGTACCGATTGGCGAGGAAGAAGGTCCCAAGACTCCGCCTCGTCCGTCGACACCGAGAACTCCGATCGCCTTACTCAGCCCCGAGGAGCCCAAGACACCGACGCCGATTTGCCAAGATCTTGTCTTACCCCGACCAGTTGCAGGGGGGCCTGCCCTTGTTACGGTCGAAGAGCCTCGCACCCCTTTTCGATCGTTTGCCCTACCCCCATCGACCGGCCTTCGATCCTTACCCCCGATCCCGAGGAAGCCGTCGCGTCCGACCGTCTCGAACCCGTCAAGGCCGCCGACAAGTTCAAGGGCTCCTCCAAGAAGGCTTCAAGTACTGCCGGACGCCGCCTCTGTGTCGATCCAAAGGGTAGTAAACCATCGAATCCGCAAGGCTAAGCCCTCGAAAAGGCCGCGGATGAACAAGAATCCGAAGTCCTCTCCGTTCCATTGTCGTCATTGTCAAGTCACCTGCTCCGGTCGCGTTCAGTACTTCGAGCATCTCCGTTCCCGTCGTCACATCCGCCGTACAAACAAGAAGGAGTACAAGTGCAAGGACTGCAATATTGAGTTGTTCAGTGAACAAGACCTTGTCTGCCATCAGAACGGGGCTCAGCATCGACTCACAGTCAGAGGTCACAATTAGAATCTTTCTTTTCCATTAAAATTGCTTGATTTTGAGTAAGAAAAAGGAAAATAGAGCAATAAGTTCATTTTCTCAATCGACTTTGTGTGTGTGTTGTGATCACCCTTCCGCTGTGATTGCAAGCTTTCCTCTGCTGCCCCCAGATCCTTGTAGTAGGACTTACAATTGTATAGTCTGGCTTACAATTGTAAGTCCGTATCGCCATCAGGACCTAGACAGGACAACCACCACAAAGCAAGAATCGGAAGAAGGGCTACTATAACGCACCCGACGTGACTGACGTAAACCATTACGTCAGAGAAGGAACTTTTTGTAAGTGCTCCTGGCGGATTTGAACCCGAGACCACTTCATCAGGAGCTGCTAACCACTAGGTCACCAGGACCGGAATTTGAAGGTGCAAGGAGAGCCAATCAGGCTATAAATCACAATTTTTTCAAAAATCATTGTTGGCATTTTGAAAAACCAGCTTGCTGGAGGCTTCGTATCGTGGGTAGTTAGCCCAAGAAACATCTAAGAGACTCTCTGTTACTCCAGGTGCTACAGAAACCGTGTTCACATATCACCACGTGTACACGTGTAGGGTCGGAAACTTCTCTCAGATACCAAGCCAAATACTGTTACTGCCTTTGTTAACCTAATCGCTATGGATCAGCCACAAGTCACCGTAGAGTCCCTTACGCAAATAGTACTTCAGTTGCAGCAGAGTCTTGAGCATGCCAATAACCAGATTGCCGCTCACAGATTCTATTGCAGCGCAAAAGGTATCCTCCTTAGAATCTGAACTCGTAAACGCGCGAAACCAGGCCAGTTCGTCAAGTAATGTCCCAGTGGATAGTCAGGCGGGCCCAAAGAAAAACAAGCCAACTGCATTCACTGGGAAAGGATCAATTGGCAGCTGGTGTGCTCAGATGGACAACTACCTCGGGAGAAATGATGGAAATGGACCCCTACACATAGCACTCAGCTACTTGGGTGGCAATGCCCATGAATAGTGGATGGTCCACTCCAAGACAACAGAAGGGAAAGGAATAAATTCCTGGCAGACCATAAAGGATGCTTTGATCCAGCTTTTTGAAACACCGAACAAGGAGAAGATCGCTCGAGACAAACTCGTCCGCTGGAAACAAGTCAAAGACGTTCCTACCTTCAACGAAGACTTCAGCAAAATTATACTCGACATCCCCGATATTGGAGTTAAAGACCAGATAGATCGTTTCTCTCGCGGTTTAAAGCCCTATATCTGGAAGGCGTTGTGCACCAAAGAATACGTCAACCTCTCCGACCTAATGAGGGATGCTGAGCGAGTGGAGTCGGCCTATCGGCGTCCTGGACCCGGTACCCTACCAAAGTCTTCTGGAGGAAAGAATGGAAATGGAAGCTCCTTTGCTGGAACCAGCAGTCCAGTACCAATAGAAATTGGGAACGTAGAAGTAATATCGGGGCTGAAAAGAAACACTCCCAACTTACAGAAGCTTGACAAAGAAGAACGTGAAAGATATATGCGCGAAGGTCTCTGTTTCAGGTGCAGACAGAAAGGACACATGGCCAAGAACTGCCCAAAAGCCCGGAGGAACTGATTGAAGGTCCCTTGTCAGTTCCAGTCATGGAAGAACCATTAGAAACCCTTGTGTTAGACAAAGAAAGTCGATATTTATCATTGAATCAAATAAAAAGGTCCATCGTGTCTACCATCAGGTCGAATGCAACGTTCATTGAAACATTCTCCCCTGTATTCGAGAGAAATCGCAAGGGCCTTCTCATTGTCAAAGGTACAATTGCTGATGGGCCAGCAAAAACCCTCATAGACCTTGATGGTGAGATCAACTTCTTGAGTAAATCATTTTGCAAGAACCATCAAATAAAGACCATAGATTTCAGAGAGCTTGCTGAAATGGCCAAAGGTGCGGACCAGATACTTCAAGAATTGGTAAATGCTGTCAGTGTACATATTACCGCCTATACTGAGCCTCTTTACTTTGCCGTGAGCCCATTGAAGAGTTATGATGCAATTCTTGGGAAAGAATGGTGCGCCTCGCATGGGGCAAAAATCAATTGCCTTAATAATGTGGTGAAAATCGAACATCAGGGATATTCATTCATATTTATTGCTGATGATGCCGTATTGAGTCCTTTTGTATCTTTCAATACCATAGTTAGTGATTTGGATGAGAAAAAAGATTTATTTGCAGATTTACTTAGACCTTTACATTCTAATGAGCCAAGAGCACCAGTATACCCTCGAGACATACAGAAGGTTCTGGAAAAATTTGCTGATGTGTTTCCAGAGAAGCTCCCAAGATGTTTGCCACCGAGAAGGAAACAAGAATTTGAAATAGAATAAAAGGAAGGAGCAGAACCACAGAGGAAAGGTCTCTATAGACTTTCTGGCAAAGAGATGTCAGAACTCCGGAAACAGTTGGACAAGGAAATGGAAGCGGAGTTTATAAGACATAGTAAGAGCGCCTGGGGGCTCCTATTCTATTCGTGAGCAAGAAGGATGATAGTCTACGGATGTGTGTGGATTACAGAGCCTTAAACCGGCTTACTGTAAAAAACAGCTATCCCTTACCGCGAATTGACGACATTTTCGACCAGATTAAAGGAGCAAAGTTCTTCCGCAAAACTGATCTTAGATCTGGTTATCACCAGATTAGACTACACGAAGATTCGATTCCATTTACCGCCTTCAGAACACGATACGGGCACTTTGAATTTCTTGTTCTGCCGTTTGGAGTCACTAATGCCCCGGCAACTTTTATGAGCCTAATGAATGATATTTTCAAGGATCAGCTCGACTCATTTGTGATCGTCTATCTGGATGATATTCTCATCTACAGTAAGACATGGAAGGATCACTTGGATCATATTCGAACTGTGCTCGAAATCCTCAGAAAAGGAAAGTTGTTTGGAAAATTATCTAAATGTGTCTTTGGAGTTACAGAAGTGGAGTACCTAGGACACATCATTTCTCAAAGTGGTATTTCTGTTGATCTAAATAATGTAAGTGCAGTCATGGAATGGCCGATACCAAAGAATAAGCAACAAGTACAGTCTTTTCTTGGTTTTATCAATTACTAACGGAGATTCATAAAAGGCTGTTCAATTCTTGCAAAAGCTCTGACAGAATTGACGAAAGACGTGAATTTCCAGTGGAGCCAAACTCAAGATGATGCCTTCAAAGTACTCAAGCAAACACTTTGTAGCGCACCGGTTCTCAGAAATTTCGACGCCACACTGCCTATCTACGTAATCACAGATGCATCACAGTATGCAATTGGTGCAGTGCTGGAACAGGAAGAATTAGGCTCTAAAAGGCCGATCTCTTTTGCGTCTAAGACTCTTAATGATGCGGAACAAAACTATGCGGCCATTGAAAGGGAACTTTTGGCCATTGTAGATTCCCTAAAGTGGTGGAGATCCTACCTTTATGGTAATTCATACACCATTCACTCGGACTAATATCTCCTAAGATACCTAGAAACCCAAGAAGACTTGTCCCCTAGACAAGTGAGATGGCTGGAAAGATATATTAATTTCGACTTCAAGACAATCCCCATCTCAGGAAAATCAAATGTAGTGGCGGACGCACTATCGAGGCAACCACAGGATGTGCCGTCACCTGATCACCGAAACAATTCATTACTCCAAGAATTTATTACCAAGACATACTCAGAATCCAATAATATTTCAATCATATCATTCACGAACACTGAGTTAGTGGGGTTGGCAGAAGAATATGGTTGGGATGAGAACCTCAGAACCCATTATCAAGATCCTAAAGCTCCCTTTGAGCGTCGAGGGGTGCTTCTACTTAAGAAAAAGAAGATCTGTGTACCAGAAGGAAATTTCAGAGTCAAGCTCCTGCATGACTATCATTCCAAGCCTAACACGGGACACCTAGGAATAAGCAAAAATATCAACAGAATATCACCAAAGTTTTATTGTAAAAATTTAAGATCGGATGTAATCCTGTACGTACGTTCCTGCCAATGCCAGAGAACCAAACCAACCAATCAGAAGCCCGCAGGTCTTTTACAACCACTAGAAGCTCCGAAAACCAAATGGACCCAGATAACCATGGATTTCATCACACCTCTCCCAAAGTCGAGAAGTGGAAACAACGGCGTGTTAACAGTCGTTGACGGACTTTCTAAGATGATCAGAATAATATCAACGAAACCAAACACAGATTCTCCTGAAACATCACTGCTGTTCAAGAATCACGTATACCGAAATCATGGATTACCAGAGAATATCATATTTGACCGAGATCCCATCTTCATGAGCAAGTTTTTGGACAAAACTTTTTGCTCTACTAGGAACAAAGATATCCCCCTCCTCTGCATACCACCCACAAACTGATGAACAATCGGAGATAATGAACAGGAAAATAGAGGAAATGATCCGTGCTTTCGATAGATTCGACAAATCAGATTGGGATAATTACCTGGTAGACTTTGAAGTTGCTTACAACTCCTCCGTGAATGTAACCACAACTTTCTCACCATTTTTCTTCAATTATGAAATTCAACCACGAACAGTACCCCTAGATGTTTTAGCGTCAGACAATCCAGCGGCAGCAGGTTTCCAAAAAGATATGCAAGAAGCATTAAGGAAAGCCCAGAATCAGATCCAAAAATCGAATGAGTCCACCGATAAATATGTAAACAAGAAAAGAAGGCCGTATACGTTCAAGATTGGTGATAAGGTTTGGCTATCAACAAAAAACTTATCACTTGAAGATGCGGCTGGATCACGCAAACTGAACCCAAAGTATTGTGGTCCCTTTGAAATCTCAGAGGATATTAACGGTGGGACATACCGTCTACACTTATCTCAACCGATGATTGACAGAAGAATTCATAATGCGTTCCACGCTAGCCTCTTGAAGCCGTTCTTTGAAGATGAATTAAACCGATAAATTCCACCTCCGTCACCTCTCCAATTTCAAGATGGACATGAGGAATACGAAGTTGAATCTATACTTGCTCATAAGAAAGAACGTGGAAAAAATAAATTCCTTGTCAAATGGAAAGGGTACGAAGATCATGAGAACTCGTGGCTTCCCGAATCATACCTCAAGAACTCACAAGAACTTTTGAGTAAGTACAAGCAGAACCTCAAGAATCGGGGCGATTCTTCCCTGTAGGGGGGAGTGATGTCGTATTTCACTTCACAGGCCTTACAGCTTTACACGAATTCACTGTGTATACTGTACTGTAGATTCAAACCACTGGTAACCTTGCAACCAGGGCTACTAGGCACTTCCCTGTCATTACATCTTCCTTACAGTTCTGAACATAGCGTTTGACCCCATTAGTATACTTGGAATAGTTACGGGCGAGTTTCGCAATGGGATATTATATCATTGCTTTACCAATCAAAAGTCGCCTTGCTATCCCATGCCACCTGGACCAATGTAATTCTTACATCTTATCAGAGTATGTCACTCGTGCCTACTACAATTCTGAAAGCGCTACTTACGATACCGTCAGGGATGTTTCACGGGAACACCTTTGAATTCGCTACTGTTAGACTGCATTTTCCTTTAGTTTGTAGCTATTTTCAGTTCTGTATAAACGTTGGTTTGGAGCGGCCGGCCTAACCCGGCCAGCCTTAACCAAAGTTTCAACCACAGTTCTACCTTGATCTGCTCGTGTGCGCTTAACACCCCACAGAGCCTTCGATACCATACTGTAGCTGACTTTGGATTTTATGTTAATTTTCTATCATACATCTGTCCATCTGAATCATTTTGATCCTTTTCAAATTGTTCTCCCCATGAATAAAGGGAAATCCACTATTTTTAGTACAATTTTCACAGTAAGAGCTTCAGCATCAAACGGCTCTCGAGTGATTGAGACAATATGATTGACGTGCTTGTCGACAGTTCTTGGAATATACGGTCCACATTTTTGTCAGTATGGATATAAAATAGCCCATTTTCGTCATGCTCACAGTAACTGAGAATTCTGAGGCCATTTGCGAAATCAATCATAATTGCTTTCTGGGATGGAAAAACAAACCGATTCGCTTAGCGACTAAAGCTGGAACTGGTAGTAGACTCATGGTTTTGCGAGGTATGACAAGGGTCTAAGACATATTAACCACATGCGGTCACTCGTAATTCTTCTATTTGACAGTTCGTAAAACCTTGGCCTTTGCTAAAACAGATGCATCATCTGCCAGCCTGATGGAGATATCGAAATTATTCATGGAATGAAACATGTCGCTGACCGAAGTCATATGTGAGGTTCAGCCGATAGCAAGCATCATGAGATCCATTTTCTGGTCATTTGACGACATTGAAAGAGCTGAAGCAACACGGGTAGCCTATCTCTTCTAACCCTTGCCTTTCTTCTTCGGTCCATTTTTAATGTCGTTGGGATCTCAAATCTTTCTTGCAAAGTTTTCAGGCGGACTGAACCTATTCTTTTTTCAAATGGTTGAGAAATCATCGTTCTGTGCAAGGGTTTATTTTTTTTTTGTAAAGGATACAAATCGAAATGGCAGTTCTAGCTCGATTTCGAGCTGCACCTTCAGTAATGGAGATCCCCCTCTCCTTCATTAATCTACTTTATACATCCTTCCACTTGGTATTCTTCTCATCCAGCGTCGTGATAACAGCTACGACTGGCATTACTTGCAGTACTTGAATTACCGTTACCAGAATATCAAGTTCCAACGTATCCGCCAAGCTTGTCCCATAACTTGCAAGTTACGCTACAAGCCCTTCTGCTAGGCCGATATGCCTACTGTGACCATCTTTAAGGCTATAATACCCCATTAAATTAAATTCAAACATCTTGTCAATCTTAGCTGCGGTTTACTGGGAGTCAAACCGAAGGTCCAATTTGTCCAATTTCTCAGGAGGTTTGCAGGTCACTGATCTTAAAACACAAAGTGCTTGGTTTCTTAGCCTAGCCACAATGATTTTGCTTGCTTGATTCTGCTGCTCTGTGAACTTGTTCTCATTATTAACCCAATCTGATGGTCGGTGAATTTCTTCTGATTATTAACCCAAGCGAATCCACTTGAAACGTCTTGGAATCGTTTGGCACTAATAGTTGTCCCGCCGCGAGTACGCCACAAGGCATATTAGACCCTGTCATCGATGTGACTACTACATAGCTTTTCTTGGTTGGACATGATAGAAAAACCAATGCTCGTTGGATGAATTTTTCCCCATTTCATTGTACTTGAGAATCGCTAGGAAGTTGTGGAGGCTTTCAAGCGCTCAGTGTTTACTTTTCATGGTGTAAAATTGTATACCCGGTAGAAGCGACCCACGTAAAAACTATGGTTTGAGCACAGTTCATAGATTGGCTACCACAGCTCATAGAAGATGGATATCCAACCTCATTAGATGTAACAATTTTTATCAGCTTGAAATAAACAGGAAATTAAAGGCATATCAAGACAGAAAGGGCTGAGTAAACTGCTTCCGCTTGGAGAGGTCAAGCAAATTGGCAGACAACTTCAAGTCAAGTCCCGAGTAGTAAGAAGATGAAAGTCAACTTCAGACCCAAGAACCACTTTTCTTACGCTATCCACAGAGCATCAGTGGTAGATCCTGCCCCTTCTATACTTGCTTGTAGCCTTCTCAACTGTCGTCCTTACCCAACCATTTTTTTCGTTCAACTATACCACGGTAGCACTTTTGCCGCTTGCAACAACTCCTTCTTGGGGTAATTGGTTCTGAGTATTTCTTCTTCTGACGATTTATCCCTATCACTATGTATACAATAGATTTACAGCTCTGTATTTAAGCGTCTAAGATAATACAAAAATTGATGAAAAATTTTCTTACATTATTATTTCAGTCTCTATTTCAGTAGAGTTACTATTTATTCAATTAGAATTATTTAATGTCTTCGTCTACCTGTTGCAAAATTTTGGTAGAAATTCCATCCTTTTTGCGGTTGAGCTTGATCAGAAAATCGGTGCCTCACCAATTGGACCTTAGACCCGAGAGACCTAGTCCGTAGTCAGTGGTTCCAAATTATGATTGCACGTATCTTCATCCTGATGAAGCTTGGTTTCTGAAATCTTCAAAACCCAAATGGGTACAATTCACTGCACTTTTATAGAACAGATGAAGTGAGTAAAAGTGTACTTATCAACTACTGGTAAGGGATCAATGAAGCATAAAACATGAACCAACATGCAAATTTTGGTAATATGAGGTTAAATTAAATCTAATTTTGAACATTAATTGCGCTGTATAGACCCTCTTGATTATAAAACTTTCGTGTACACATTGAAAGACTTCATCTAATCGACTACTAGAACTGAAATGGCACAAGTTGACAATAATTGGACAAAAATTACCTTTTTTATCTTGAAAAACACATGCGAAGGCTTCGTCTTCTAGTGCAACTTTTTCCTTGTCCTGTCGTTGATGCATATGGTATACTATGAATATGAATATTTTTTCAGTTTCCCTGGAGACACACCTCAAAATCAGCAATATTTCCCTTCGGTTGGCAAGACTCATGTTCCGTTACCTCCCCTGAAGTTTTCGCAATCACACAGGTATTATGTACTCTATATTCCTTTAGTAACATACGAACGTCCATGCGTAAAATTTTCCCATACAAATCGAAATCAAATAGTTTGGACTGGTCCAGATAAGCAAGGCTGAGTTTATTGACGTTAAACTGAGCTCTTGAGATACATTTCAGGTAAGATGAACTTCATAACTGGGAAGACAGAACTAAGTCTGGGATGGGCAGGTGAGCAGGAACAATGGAGCGCAACGCTTCGATAGGAAGAGAGATTAATATAAATATGATCAACAATGAATGTAAGTTAATGTAAGTTGTGAGACCGGATCTGGAGAAAAGCGCGGATTCCCGTTCGTTTCAACCAAAGCTGAAGTTCAATGTCTATTTCAATTTCTCTGCGAAAACGTCTGTCAAAACCATTTGCAGACGGAATCTGCGATTCCAAAGGCGCGGCTCAGTAATGCGATCAGGGTACTCCCTTTGGTATCATACAGTCCTTCTTTCCTGTCTATTATATATATTTATCTATTCCGTTAATTGACCAACGCGAAGAAAATGCCTACTGACCCCTCTTTACATATAATAAGATTGTTTATTTGCAGGAGGAATAGCTCCTCACCTTTATCTGTGTCAAAATCACCTTTTGAGTATATTTTGGATGCCCGCAGTACTTTAAGATAGGGTCAAATATACCTTCCCAGATTAAAAAACACAAAATCTTCCTCTTTTGAACGGGAGAGAGAAGGCCTCCAACCCACTGACCTTCCTGAATACTGAAATACACTCAAAAATAGAAGTTGCTAGTCTCTAATCAAAATCGTGGAAACTTTTTGGTGGTTTTACCGTTGCAAAATGTATTCGATCTATCCTACAGTTTTTCAGAAGAACAAAATAGACTCAAAATTTGGTGTGGACACAGTATGGGGACGGAATTACGCTTCCTGCAGGGATGATTTCAGTTCAGCAATCAAGTAGGCCGCATTGTAAATGACGGCCGCTGCAGCTTGCCGTTGCATCTAGCCCCCCCGAACCATTGCAGACGTCTCCATTGCCTTCACGGCCACGATCTTTACAACATCATATAGTACTGCGCATGCATCTAAGTGGCAACCTTTAAGAGTGTAAATTGACACAGGCACGGGCCTGCCTTTAGTGATACCTTCTCTGCTTTGTATGTCGCTTCACATTCAGAGAGGAGTTCGGATTGGGACCCCTCACCCTCCTGTTCGAGGCAGCGACAGGAATCACAAGTTGAAATAGAAAAGATTCCACCTCCGCTGCTCCCCATTGCTTGGATGTCCTGTCTCGTGCAGTGGAAACCATGGCGTGGCTCTCCGACAGGAGGAGCAGCAGCTCTTGCAAGACGTTTTGCGAGAAAGGTAACTTGGCGATCATATCAATTGATACTACGTTCTCCAATAGGTTTTACATACCTTGAAGGAAAAAAACATGAAATACCCAAGGTTAAGGTCATTGCCGGCGAATAAAGAGCCACAGTAGACGTTAACGGACACCCAGAGGAGTTAACGTCAAAAAAGAGTGACTGTTCTAATAACCGACTCTAAATGAACAAGTTACACCACCTTGTTTAGAGGCAAGGAAACTAATTAAAGATTTTTGTTTGAAGCATACTTAAAACTTTCCTTCTGTCTCATGAAAGGAGCAATTCATCCAGTTTATATAGACATTTTCCAAATTTAAATCTCGATAAAACTACTCGAAGCGCAGAAAAGGCAGGAAAAGGCTTCATGTGAGCGCGGCGAGTTTGACAAAAGATACTGGGAAAAAACTATATAAATTTACTCCTCTAAATTTCATATTCGAAATAGGAATCTGATACTTCCCTCAGGACATCATAAATACCCATGTAGTTCGTACGCATACCCTTGGTTTTCAACCGACTGCCTTCCACTTCCCGCAATGAATATAGCTCACCTGAAGTCCCTCCAAACGGATCCATAGGTGGAACCACCTGGTTTAACCAGTTCATTCCTTCCTCTCCCACATGAAACGGATCTACATCCCCCTCTTCATCCGCAGACTCCTAATCTTACTCATCTTCATTCAGGTACTCGTCCCGAACCTCTCTTTCTTGTCCCCGAACTTTCCCTCGCCCTTCTCTTCTCCATCCCGTATACCAGTTCCGGGAGCATTTACCCATCGAGACGCTCCCCTACTTTACTAGCCCTCTCCTCCGGGTCCCTGTACAACATGTGCTGTCTTTCGATCTCCACCAAGTGACGAGCAAAGAGCTCAGCCATATGTTTCCTGGTGTTTCCTATGGAGACGAAGGTACTCCTTCACTGCGGTTGGGTCGAAGATAATAAAGGAGAGACAACGATGGCGCGAGAGGGGTAGGTTGTGCATAAAGGCTGTCAAAAAAGTTGTGAAATGTCAATTTTTTTGCAGTTGGAGGGTCGCTGATAAACTTTAGGTGGAGCCCGACGGGTTTAAAAGCGTCAAAAGGTTCAGATTGGCAGGGCCGCTGAATCAAAAAGGTAACCGGGGATTGTCTTTGTATTGGTAAACATTGAAACCGCCCTTAAGAGACAGGTAAATTTGGGGCGTTTTTAACTCATGAAAAATGTCGTCAGGTGTTCCTAAGGGAAGTTGTGATGTGGATAAATGCTTACAATGTAAAGGATCATCAGGAAGCCATTAAAACGCTAGATAACTGGCTGGAGGCCAGCCAATAGGCACGCCGCATTAGACATCGCTGCGGCTGGGGCATGACGCCGTGTTAACACTTGTTTGACCTTTGCATAGGTATCACTTGACCTCGCGGCGACGTTGCGTGTGACGTCTGCTAGGAACGCGTGGGCGTTCGAGCGCTATCCTCCACCTCCTTAAAAGGGTAATTTGTGGCGAAAACACTTGTCACCCTCTTGATTATGAAAATTACATTTAGGGCCGGCGAAGATCAAATAAACGGAGAAATTTGGAAGAATAACTGATTGGAGCGAAGTCAATCTCACATGAGAAGAGAAACGAGGAAAAGAAAAGAGCATAAATAAGTGTAAATTTCGTCACATAAAAGATAGGGAAAGAAGAAGGAGAAACGAAGGGAAAAAAGAAGAGGGAAACCTAACGGGAAGCAATTTCTGCCCGTAAAGAGAATACCTTTAGTTTCTCAGCTAACAGGCTCTTTGCAAGCATTGCACGAGATGATCGCCGCGTACGTCAAGTGTTTCTGGGCAATTCAATCTCGGGCATGGCGTGCCAGAGTGAAAAGTGGGACTTGGCAGTAGTATTGACGCCACACTGAGAAATCTCGTGGTGAATGCTTGTCTGGAGTCCGGGACATGGGGGCAGTAACCCATTCTTTAGCTCCCGGAAGGGCAATAGATGCGCGAAACGCCTACCTCCTAGAATCCTCAAGAGGAATTCGTTCTTTTACTGCCTATGGATTGCGTCCGTCAACGTCTTTTGCAATGGGGTTTTTTTGTGAGCAAATAGCACTGAGCGGGATTGTTCTAGACAATAGGCAAAAAGTCGGCCACCTCTGGTGAGCGTCTGCAGCTACTTCTTATGTTCCCAACTCCTTAAAAGGAGCTGGAAGCAAGGTCTTGCAAATCGTGTTAGATGATGAGCTTGAAGCCAAGAATGCCGAGGCTACGATATTGTTCGCGGAGGTGAGCGCGATCCCAAGAAATGGTTTTTTCGGTGTACCTGGGTTTGAGTGGTAACTGAAGTTCTCGGAATACTTCAACATGTAGTATTCCCCCGCCAATTTTCAAAGACAGTCCTCAGTAATCCGGTCGGACTCTTCCGCGACGTCTCCGGTGCAAGACAGGGGCATTGTGCGCACAAAATAAACTATTTGGAGACGTGTAAACAGTTACGCAGTAGCTGGAACGCCACTTGCCTATTCTCAAAGTCAGCAATAGTCTGTGTGAAATGAGAGAAAATGGGGGTTAATTTACTGTGGTAGATATGTGGGTTGGTACCCAGTAAATTTGTACCGGAGCGTAGATACCGTATCTTGGCCATATATAGCAATAGTCTTGAGGAACGGTCTGAGAGATAAGACATGGTTTGTAAAGGACCGCGTGGTATATTTCTCAGCACCGGCAGGGTAGTTTAGGAAAGAAGTACTCTCGCTCTACCCTTACTAAATCCCGTCTGGATAGAGAATTTGTACTGACCCTGGATGGGATGCAGGCCACCAGACAGTGCTCTTCGGCAGCGACGAATGCAGTCCTCGTCTTCCAGCATCTACAGGGCGAAGTATTTCGATCGCTTTGACAACTTTCTCGTGGCGCCCCATATGTACAAGCTGAAGACATAGGCATATCCCCGTCCCTATATCCACTTTTCCAGCTTAGGAGGTTGGCATCCTGACCAGTGTGCTGTTGTATATGAAATCGAGAGGGCCATTGGAGTGAGGGCAATGACGACAAGCGGAAAGTTTCGTGCATGTCGTTGAAAGGCACGCTGCGGAGGCAGTCATATCCAGCGCAACCATACTAGCCTACCACAAGCCAGCTTTGAAACGAACGTAGCTCGTTCGTTACTGCAGCATTTCTGTGGTATGCCAATTAGCGACCGCTCAAAGTAGCCCACAACGCAGGTGACCCCTCCTCCCAAATACCGCATTCGAACACGCGAAGTAACTTTAGTTCTCATTGATTTCAAAAGGAACGCGAGCATTACATGGAAACCTCAAAAGGAGTTCGTGGGTACCAATGATCAGCTAGTCCGGTTCGCCTCCATTGATGTTTCCAAACATCGCCTTCAAAGTAGGTTTATATGAAGAATTCTACTATGTCAAACTAGAAGAACGGTCGGAACGTACTTTTCCTGAGTCATGCCAACTGATTGACAGTTCGTTCCGGAGGGAACGATTCTTAGAACTAGCGAAATTTCTAGGCCGGAACCGTTCCAGGGTCAGCCGAGTTAAGGACAGACAAGAAAATACAATCGGAACGACCAACACACACGGTAGAGTGAACGAGCCCCTGAGGGAACACAGTCGACTCGCCGGCCCTAATGATGTTGCTGACATTCCGCACATCTCCCAGTCCTTCAAAGCGAAATGAATTACGGAACACTCCCTGCAACGCGTTGAACGTCTCAGTCGCTCTGGGGTGATGGTGAGGGATAAACGGCTGACCAGCCTTGAGGACAACACGGACTATGGTTGTCTGCACGTCTTGCGCCCCGAGGGCAGGAAAGTTGGTAAGATCTGCGATACTGACCTCGAAGCTTGGCGTGTTGACCTGAACACCTTGGTTGAAACGAATGCGGAAGTCTCGGTCACGGAGAGCGGACCTTATTTCTCCAGCGGTTTGCAGACCGAAACTTGGGATCGAGGCACAGGACAGTCCGACCACGGAGGCTAAAATGAAGACAGCGATTATCTTAGGAATCTGCATGGCTAAATTTCAGCTGAGTTTTTTGATGTCTGATTGAGTAGAGGTAGGGCACAATTCTCCAACGGTTTAGATGTGCAATACTGAGAGGAGGGAGGCCTAGGGTTTGTTGATCAAGTGAAATTCCGTTTCTTATACAGTAGTGCATCAGGCAATTTCGGGTATATGATTGGGTTAAAGCCAATACATCTGACGCAGTAAACGAACCCCCTCTTTTCCCCAATCTCGGGTATATCCCAATAGCATTCGATAATGATGCGACCGCCCTGAAGGAGATTTCCTTAACCAGTCACATATCATTTTTTGATAGTAGATTGGAAAGCAATTGTCTGACCTACTGTGTTTAAAGGTCCTCTACAACAGAACAGTGGATTTACGCCAATCTTTTGTCCAAAATGGATGCTTGGAAAACTTCAGGTGTACTGTTTACAGATAACGGTAGCTTCTGTTGATGAAGGACCATCTGTTGTCCCTTGCACTTAGGGAGCAGCAATAACCAGTTATTCATTACTGCATCGCGAAGTATACTGATGAGGGCTAGGCTACACTCTACACATTCACATAGTCTGACCTCTGAGGCTATACCTCTCCTTTAGCGATGAAAAAGAGAACACCAGCTCAGCTTGAGACGCTGACCCAAATACTTCTAAGAGGACCGAGCTCTATCCATAAAGTTCGTTTGTAAAAGAATTACTGATTTCCTCCTGGACGATCTGGAGCGTTATCAGTGCAAATATAAGTTTCCATACAACTCATTCAAATTAAGAAGTATATGTAACATAAGCAAACTCCCGGACCTCAGGCAAAGTTCCAATGAGAAAAGAGATCCCCCATTTCTGTGCTGTACCTCTTAAGTAGATCTATGAAAATAACATTCTCAACGAGTACATAAAGAAGGCTGCGCTCAAACTCGCTGTACTTGAGCAGCACGCAGGACGAGATTGGGTCATGTACTGAACACAACTAAATTTTATTGGACTATGGTACATGTACTGTCTGTACTGTACGTAAATAGGATCACGAGTTGCTGTAGACATCAGAAACTCGTAATACCTTGTATGATTCCCTAACGAGAGCACCTGCACCAGGTCATTGAAATGAAAATCGTCATTTTACTTTAGCACACCTTTTTGAGGTCCTGAAGGTAGCATTTTAGGGAGCGTAGTTCCTTCCACATTACTGTGTCGGTATAACCTTTTTGAGTCGATTGCGGTTGTCTGGAAAACCATGGGATAGATAGGATATATCTTCCAAGAGTAACACACCCAAACCTTCCCCCTTTTTGAGTCTATTGTGGTTGTCTGCAATACTTGAAGATAGATGGAATATATCTTCCAATATTAAAAACACCAAATACTTTCCCCTATAGACAGCGATTCAGTTTGGTACTCATGGCGGTCAACATTTGATGTATCTTAGCTACTGAGTAGTGCTACAAGATTTGTCTCTATCGCTTTAAACGAATAGGCTCGATCTCTCGCAAAATCAGAAGAGGGCTTCTTCCTATAGATTTCTTCCAGGCTGGCACTTAGTCGTGTCGGTATACCTTTTTGAGCCGATTGTGGTTGTCTGGAAAACCGTGGAATAGATCATATATATCTTCCAAGAGTAAAACACCTAAACCTTTCCCCTTAGTCGGCTGCTCTTGTTTCAAAGCTCACTTCGAACTCGCAGCTGATTGGATTTCTTACAGTATTTTAACATTCAACCCATCTATCGTCTAAGCCGATTATCCAGAAAAATAGGAATATTGCCTAAGCTGAGACATAACATTACCGAGATCCTTGGTTTTTTGATTGGTGCTTAAGCTCGTGCAGAGCTATCGAATTTCCAGCAAGAAAAAGAAGTGAAACATGATAACTGCATCTGATGCGAAAATCCCAAAAATGTTTGGTTAGTTTATATTGGAAATTAGGGTCATTTCCTAAAGGTTTAAGTGGGTTCTTTATTGTAATCGATGATAGGTGGTTTTGAGCAGGGATTAAGAAAACGAGGCCTAATTTGCATAAGAGGGGTTAAATGGGGTGTTTACTTAAATGTATGGGTAGAGGTAGGTGGTATTGTATACTTCATTTTCCTGATTAAGGCAATAGAGGGTGTAAGTAGGGTTGATTTACTGTTTACTACAGGCACATTTCAATAGGCTGGAAAGCTCATTGAACCGTACTCTTACTGTAGACCCGGCAGTAGCAACTTTTTAGCAGGGCTCTCAACCATTACACCATTCGTCGTAAACCAACCAAAAGCGTTCCCCGTTTACTGTGAGTGATGCAAAATTTGGGAGTCCTATGAATTTTAAATTGGGCAAAATGTTCCTTTGGGGACATCAGTACGAGAATACTGGGGTAATAGACGGTGTGTTTCATGAGGGAGCTCGGAATGTTGAGAACGGGAGAGGTTTGTCGGGAAGGCGTTGCATGACAAAGGAGTTAGCAGACGTTTTTATTCTATCTAGAAAGATGTACGGAGACCAGACAACATACAGGTAGCGCTAGAGGAGACCTCTAATGCGGCGTGCCGTTGCAAATGAATTACTGTCATCGTCGAGAAATGCTCAATGGCTCTGTTCGAGACAGAAAAATCTGCTTTCAAAAATGAAAGGTAATGCAAGTCACCTTACGCTATAAACTTAAAACATTGAATCTATCATTTCTCGGGCATACACAATATCGTGAATCTATCATTTCGCGGGCATACACAATATCGTGCAAGTTGACTGGGTTTCAGGTAGCATGTCTGTTACAGTAAATGAATCCCTGATATTCCCCCATTTCATCCTAACACTATCAAATAGATTGATTTCCTATGCAAATGGATGGCAAATCTGAAAGTGGGGAGAGAGTATAGAACTGTACTGAAAACTCGACAACCGAATGTAGCGTTGCTTGCATGTATGGACAGTATAGACGTGACCGGCGTTCGTGGATTCAGGTCAATGATTGAGCCAGGTAGCACACTAACGGAGTTCCTGATAGATCGAATATATATTCTAAGAGTAAAACACCTACACCTTTCCTCGAGTTCCTGCTAGGGGACCATGGTGCGCTGCGATACAGGCGGAGAGGTGGCAACGAGACGCTACTCTTTCGGCCCCCAAAGCACTGTAGACATTAACGATGGGTGGAAATGTATTGAATTCTTTGGCAAGGGGTTTGCATCATGCTCTTGAGCGGAGGGAGCTCTGGCGTGGGCCGAGGCGCAGCAAATATGTTGTTTTATAATGTCAGCCCAGAAAGTACAGATCGAGTACTGCTTGCGGTCATTGGCAGGGGCCATTTGGAATCAGAGGTCTTCCGAGAGCTACAACTGATGGTCAAGGAAAACGGCGCCAACAAGCGATTTCTTGGAATGGGGCTCACCTCCGCGAAAACTACCTCCCCGCTGCCTTCCTTGCATTCAGCTCGGCGATTGTCAAACTATAAAGATTCTTCCTGCCGCCGCCAATCAAGGGTCTAAAATCGTGCGCTGCCGCTGTAGACTCTCACCAAGAATGCCCATCAGCCTGCGTACTTTCTGAGGTAATTCCGTTCAGTACTTTTTGCTCCCGATACATACCACCGCGACAAGCCCTGACCAATATTTCCTACGAGGCAGTGCAAAATGTAAATCTCCCGAAGAAAGCAGACGAGATGCGTTTCGCTAGTGGATGGGGCTTCCGAGAGCTAAGGAATAGGAGTACTGCCCTCCATGCTCCAGACTCCCAACACATATCGAAGCACGCGAACTCTCGTAGTAGCTCCGTTACGACAGCCAATTCCCGCCATTCGGTCCGACACGCCATGCCGTCGACTTCACTGCCCAGAAGCATTGAATGTGGACGTCGACCACCTCCTGACTTGCTTTCACGGCGCTCAAAGGGCCCATCAGCACGATCGTCAGGTGACCATTTTCGCTAGGGACCTGGCCGAAGCCGCTCGCCACATCGCTGTTGAGCCTCGTGAGGGACTTCACCGTTCACGGCCAGACATACGAGCGATAGGAAGCCGCGGAAGGACTGAATTCTTCGACGTCACCCTCGTCAACAGTTCCTCCCCCATTACTGTGTCGGCATACCTTTTTGAGTCGATTGTGGTTGTCTGGAAAACTATGGGACTGATTGGATATATTTTCCAAGAGTAAAACACCCAAACCTTTCCCCTTCGTCAAACCCCTTGCACTGTCACATAGGAGGGTGAGAACGTTTAACCCGCTGAACTTCTTGAACGCAGCTTGGGCTGCGAAGCACTGAAGGTTCCCGGAATTCATCTCGATTTATCGTAAAAGTAGGTTTGTCTCTGTGCCAAAATCCATTTTATAAACCATGAATTAAAGATGATTACACATTCGGAGAATAGCACCCTTATGCCTACACAGTAATAACCGAGATCGCGAGGGGCGTAGCGGTGAGGTCTACGAAAAGTTACGGAAAGGTACGGGGCATATTGATACAAAGGCATGCTGTGGCTGCTATTACGTCTAACGCAGCCTCCCTCCTTGCTGGCCTCGAGCCAGCTCTCCAATTAATATTATGTATACTGTATAACTGAAGTACCCCTCCGCCAGTCTGCGACTGCGTCATGTAGCACTGGAAACAGCTGACCATGTCTTTCTAATATTAAGACACCCTAAGTCTTCCACCAGTATAGCTGATGTCTAGGGCAATGGTCGTTGGAAATGATGCATAGATTCGCATATGTAGAGAATGTACTAGGTACGGCGGAGGTTCCTTTCTCTCGGAGCACTGTTACCTTAGGTAAAGATAATGTTAGGGTGCGTGACAAGCGGCGGTTAGGAGAAAAATGGTGGTGACGGAAAAGAGGAAAGAGTGAAGAGACCACCGAAAGACCGAGCCGCATAATGGCTTGGAAAAATTCTGCTTTAAAGCTTGTCATGATTTGACTCACCAGACTGGAAATTGCGTAATGATTTTACAGATAACATTACCCCACACAACGCACTAGCGGCGTGGATACAGCAGACCACATCTTCCATACATAAAAGTAACCCAAAACTTCCCCATCTTCTCCCAAACCTAATCATCAAGTTTAGTCACATAATTTAATGCTTAACTGCCCTGTAATCAGAATAGCATATTTAATTTTGAAGATTCAGTTCGAACCAGACAGGAAGGAAAGCAATATTTTGCACCTGTTACAGCATTTAATCTCCTGAAATCTCAGCATTACAGTAAACAGAGATAGATAACCACTCGACCCAAAATCATACTTTTTTTATTACGAAAACGGTCCTTTCCGCTAAACTCCGGTTTCCTTTATCCGGAGATACACTATTGACCTCTCCTTTCTCAAACCTATTGCCCAGCCTTTTCCTTCAACTAAAAAAGAAATCGTACAGTCCTTTTCTTTTATTTGTTCAAATTCAGTGCACAACCCCCTTTTATATTTTATGTTTGAAGATTTGGTACTCCTATTTCAAAAAGAAATCTTTCGACTCGTGACCAGCGTTGTCCTTCAAATCCAGTTCCGATACGTTACCAAGCGCAGATTCTATTATTACCCTGAGTGTGCGTAAACTAAAAGCCGCGAAATTTTCTGGCATTTTTAATTTCGCCCAAGGCAGTGAGAGTTTTAAGGGCATTCCTCTATTTAAAGTGATAAATCAACGTCGATGAAGCAACAAATCTGTCATCAAACACCCCATTAGCTCACCCCCATTTGTCCTCAACATGAACATCCGCTCATCCTCACCATCGCCAAAGCATTTAGAGCCCGTCATCCGCTCTACTAACGGGCCCTGGTAGCCGATACACCAACTGAAAACGATGAATAACATAGAAAGATGAACCGGGAATGCGTTCGGGAGCGGGTCCGCCGTCACTGCCTCGTGTTGACAGAGGAGGCAGAGGTGAAGGTAGAAGAAATGGAGAAAGAGGAGCAGGAAGAGGTTTATGTAGACATGGAGGAATCGGAATGTGAAAATTATTCGTAGACCCATGGGAACCACTGGTGTACAACCGTAGGGGAGCTGTTGTGGAGGATGGAGTGGGAATTAAGGGATTAGACCTTATTTCAGTCTCCTCTGCTGTGAACGAGAAGGATCTTAAGGGCATGGAAGAGGAACTGAAGAATCTTGTGTGTCCGATGAGACTACATATTATTCTTGGCAGTTTGACGGAATTCGTAGGGATTGTATTGAGGGTATGCACATTTTAGAAGAATTTTCGGCTCTGATTTCAAGAACCAAGAATGTGCGGAGTAAATTTAGCCATTTATCCTGACAGTATACACTGTTGGTCTTTCTCGCCTACATTATTCCTTTTTTTATTTATTTTGTCGTATTAAGTATGCTTGTTTGAGATTTTATGGTTAGCCAAAAATCTATTTAAGCTGAACAAACTTCTCCCTTCAGAAGATGGCAAGCAGGTTGGGAGACAGCCTGAACTGCAGCCCCAAGTAGTCCAGAAGTTGAAAGTCAACTTCTACCCTGAGAAACGTTTCTTCAACACTAGTATCGTAGCATATATGGTAGGCCCTATCCTTTATATACTCCCTTGTAGCATCTCGACTCCCTTTCCTTGTTCAACTCTTCTCATTGCCGCAATCATAACTCGGTACCACTCCTGTCCCTTGCAACACCTCTGTCTTTGGCTAGTTGGTTCTAAGGATATCATCTTCTGGAGATTTATCACTAGTCCCGTTCGCAAGTTTATGGTCCAGGGCACTGTTACCCTGCCTGTTCTGGCCGTCGTTAAGCAAATGTCCAACTTTGTCCTCATCCTTTCACTTGATCAATAAACCCTTTTCTTCATTCCTTCGCTCCCTTTACAGCAAATTATCATAGGAACAGACGACGAAGTAAACACAGTTCCATCATTGGTTGAAAATTCGCATTTAAATTTGAGAAGAGATCACATTGAGGTTTTATTTAAAACAAATAGCTCAGACCGATTTTGGAAAAGAGCAACCCTCACAAGAAAGGAACATAGGATTAAAATAAGTTTCAATTGGACCAGAAGAAGGTTCTCATCATAATGTAAGGTCACTAGCAAGCAAGGTTCTGGTAATCGTACTTTCTTGCATCGGATATCCATTTGAAATGATTCATTAGCTGGGTGAGCGCTATGATTCAAATTAACGACCACCAAGATTAGAACAATGTTATAACTTATTTCAGTGAAGCTAACCAGCATCAAAAGGGATATTGGGCTACATATTGACAAAAAATAGCATTGATCGATGACCTGGCCAGCATGGGCACAATTTTTATTAATGGTCATTGTACTCATCTAATAGTAGGCACCCCAACTGAAACAATTATTTGAATGAATCGAGACTTTGGCAGATGAAAAGCCTGATTTTCTCTCCAGTCACTTGTTAAAAGGGCGCAGGAACACAAACTCAAAGCTCCAAAATTATGAGATTGAAAGAATGGCGAATATAAGTAGGAGGACCTCTTTCTTTGAAATATGTTAGAAGAAGGGAAACTATACTGCGAAGTGCTTCTGAAATGTGAACAAACCCGGCAAAAAGCTACAAGTGAAAATTGATAAGAAACGTTATTATTCAAAGGATGATGATGATAAGTATGACGGTTTATGTCCCCAAAAAGGAAAGAAGAGCCAGGAAGGCCGGAAAGCATCGCGAACTTATTACAAGTGCAAACGAAGAGTCATTCTTTCTACACTATGCAATGATTATATACTCTAGATCGGCAGATCAAATGGTAATAGAGATTTAATTTTTTAAAAGGAAATAGTATGACGTTGAGATCGCTGTGGGAGAAAAATCGGAGATCAAAGCGACATACAATGGACCACGTGAAATTATGTGGTCAACGTAAAATAATGAGCCTTTTGTGTCGCTGAACAATGTCCTTTTCTCAAAAGAATTAGCTAATGGCTTGCTATACACTATAACTGTTCGCTCTCGCGCGTCCACTGTACTCTTGCGCGCAATTTTAGTAGATATGAACAAGAATTGTAACGTTTTTTAAAGTAAAAGCATCGATCATGGTGTACTTTGCGACGTATTAAATGCACGGGACCCAATTATACATACAAAAAAGGGAACTTTGCGATGCATGCTGTACTCAAGGCTATGGAAACTCATGATGTGAGTTCAAACTAATTGGAAATACTGTGTGTCGATTAGAATGGGTAAGCATGCTCTTTCACTTTCTCTTCCAAAGTATGTAGAAACTGTGACTAAAATGACTCGATTGGGAGCAAAGAAACTATTGACCTATGAGGTCATGAGTTTTTTTCTGAATATGATTCAGATCCTAAACGTGACAAATAAATAGAGAATGGGTAAGAAAAATCCTCTGAGAGCTTCCCCAGTAGAAGTACAGCTTCAGACTAATGTGATTAGTGTCAAAGAGGACTTAGTAATCAAAGTTACCTTGACTTAATTCGAAAAATTCTCGAGAGCAGTGAGTTTCCAGGAGCCTCTCGTCGTCCTTTGTGCCAATACCTTGTACCTATCAAATGACCGAAGCTTGACACAGAAATTGTCACAAATGCTGATAAATCAGTTCATCTACACGTAGATTTGATGGGTTAGGTAAAGCAATTTTCAACAAATGACAAGGAATATCCCTGCAAATCGTTAGTAGAAATACACGACTAATCTTTGCGAACCCTGAAATTCATAATTCTGATTCAATCCAGGCTCTACTGCAATTTACAAATAAGATAGAGAGCCAAGTCGAGTGCATTGTGGAACATCTTCAATCAGAAAGAGTAATTAATTTTCCGAGGTGTAAAAGAAGACACAAAGGTAAGTTAAGTTGAAAAGATCTAGTTTTAAGTAACAGTTTTGCCTCAAATGAAGTTTTGGAAAAGGGTCAGGGTGTCATTATCAACAAATTAGGCGCGTTTCTTACCGGCTCGAAGGAATTCCTAAATTACTGACCTCATGCACCTAAACATTCCTCTGTATCTAGAAATGAATTTACACATAGCAAAAGTGGTGCAGCTTACCACGAATATTTATTGGGAAGATTTCATATATCTATTAGAAATATTCGAGTAAGCCTCACCGATGATAATTTGAAGAAAGTACTATAAAAGAACATTGGATCACAAAAGGTTACCAGAAGCGGTCTGAGATATGAAAATTGTCGGTATAATTCATATAAAGGTCGAAAAAACTCATCAGAACGAAATATTCTACCCTTTGTAACGGTTAATTTTCGAGAGTTGAGTAAGTAACATTCAGTCGCACCCCACCCGTTGCAAACAGGGAAGTTAGGTAAATAGAATGTTGTTGAAAAGATAATTCAAGAGATGAAACACCGTGTAAGTTCGAGAAGAACTGTGCTGAAGCTTCTAGCGAAAAAGTAAAATTCTACTAATTTCGTTACATGTTGGAACAAATTCCTTTGAAGTCAGTACACGATTCTGGTAGCTAAAGTGGGAGACGTTTGATCTTTGAAAGCCTTTTTCTTCCCAAAATTAATATCTAAAGGAGAAGAGCCCAACCTTTGGAAGCCCTCACATATGAAGAAATTGATTTCTACAAGATTTCTATCTTAGAAAGACTTGACTTCCTGAGATAACGCTCCAGAATTTCCAACATTCGGTGAGAAAGGCTTGCCCATGTAGGCTACTCTAAAGTTCAAACGTTACTCAGAAGGTACCGGCACGCGCTCAAAATGACGAGGAATTTTGCAGCAAATAGACACAATGGGGTCGTCGTAGCTTTATGCCCCTGACTTCTGCATGGAAAAATTTCGACTGGTACTTGTCTTCTACGCAGATATTGGATTGTCCTGTCAACAGTTTGATATTTGATTGAATACACTGAGGTTATTGATTTTGATTTTATCGGCTTACCTGATTGAAAAGTTATTCCACATTTCATGCGGATCCTTTATATATTTTCTTCAACGACCTTAAGAGGCTTTTATCCGAGTGCTACTAGTAAAAAATTGCACTTGCTTTTGCTTTTGCGATTGTTGAATGAATATATAGATATTATTTACAATTGTTTGTGTCTTCACTCGGTTCCTCTTCAGTCCCATCTACAATGAAGATACAGTCCACAGTGGTAAGAATTGCTTCCAATCGAAAATGCACAACTTGAAACACCTTTTGTCCTTGTCTTTGAAATAAGCTACACGAAGTTTTCCGTTTTCGGTCTCCATTGTTTGAATAAACCATATTTGCCAATAATCCTGGTAAAGGACAAAATAGTGGATGCTATCACTGATATTAAAATGAGTTTGGATCTTAGAAGAATATATCCCCCGTATGTCTATGTTTAAGAAACCCTAATGTCAGTCGATAGTTCATTTGATGAGCATCAAGCATTTGAATATATGTACTAGTTTCTACGGCCATATATAATTCTACAATCCATTTTAATAAAAAAAATCGTCAATGGGTGCATGCAAAAATAGTAAGATCTCCTGGTACCCAAATGAGACCAAAAAAGCCCAAACCAGGTCACCTCAGTTTTGGCAGTCGCCGCGCCCAGTTTGACGTTCAGAACCCACTCTCCGAGGATTAGTCTAGAAGGCCAAAGCCCCGCAGATCTTTCTTCACTCAAAGATGCACTCGGGATTCCTTAGAGCTGATGTTTCGTCCTCTGTTGTGGCTTATTTCAAAAATATCTGCCTCAGAATGATACCAAACAAGAGTCGCAGATCATGGCGTCTTAAGCAAACCGCAGCCAAAACAGAAGATGAGGTATTTTTGTCATGAAAAACCAAATGAACACCCCTCACTGAAGCACATTCTTCACCACGGCACAGGTGATGATTTTTGATGATCATTACTTCAAACGAACAATCATAGCCAATTGCATGCATCCTTTATTGAAAGCCTTAAATAAAACCGCAAAATACGGTATTAATTATCGTCGAAGCTAATCATCACGAGGACAAAACCCTTTGTTGAGGTCAAATTATTTACTGGGAGCGGCACTCCATTCCTTGAAAACTACTGGAAATTCATATCAACTGTGTCCAGTTATTGGCATCGCGCCCTCAACACTGAGCGTTTCGTTGAAATTTGAACTTCTTGTGCTTCCTAAAGTAGCGAGGAAAAATGATTCAATATAAATGCATGTCAAATGACCGTACATACAAGAAAACAGAATCTCCGCCTCATTGCTAGAAAAAAATCATACCTTTGGCCACATTGTAAAATGGATGTTCGAAATAACGGATAGTTGAATACCAAAATGTAAATAACATGGGGGTCCCAACCTACAAAACGCATACTTAGAGGGATAAATGCAGGAAAAAGAAGTAAAAAATCTCTTTGACTTTTAAAATTTTGGAGAGATCATTCATGCTGCTATGTACTTCCAAGGAAGCTCACACAGCACAAATCTTGCAGGTGAGTCTGAAATGTATTATCCGAAGCTTAGCAACAATATGATACCTCCTGGAATGGCTCTTCTAGGAGACTCAGTGTTTTAAAGTAAATATAGCTTTACCAACGTAAAGATATTGAGAACGGGGAAGTCGAACGAAGTAACCGGTATTCGAAAGTCAAAAAAAGCTACCGTGACTGAAATCTTGCTGCTAAATATTTTGTCCAGCGAACTATAAAGTTTCGATTGAGGTATTCCGGTCCTTAAGCTGCCTTTGGGAAGTTTAAAAGCACTAAATACCGAGTAAGGAAGAAATTTTGCATACTATTAGGGCTTTTCGTCCATTTCTTCAACAATAGAACAAGGAAGTTGGGTCAAAATCATATCATGGTCACTTACAATGCACCGCAGATGGCTTGATTACGGACCGCTGCCCAAGGAACCAAGTGAGCGAATGCAAGCGCCAGCGAGCTTTAACGCGCAATTCGCCCCGCAAGTCAAGAATAGCGCGAGTGGAACACGGGGTATTTTTTGTACCAAAACGAGCAGATTTGCTACTCCGGAGTTCTCGACTAGGACGCGCTAGTGAATCTACGAACCAGTCCCTCTAGAGGGATATTCACATTGCAGTCATCCGTTTAGTATCCGTTATGCTCTTATTAAATTCTTCTTTGAGCGCAAGAACATCTTTATTGACCACGTTGTCTATGTAAAACTTAAATGATATGCGTAGATCCAAAATAGATAATTCGAAACAAATGAATAATAAATTACCTGAATAGGATTGAGAATAATAATAAAATGGAAACCAATATTTATTGATCGATGGGGATAGTTCGATGGCCCGAGGCTTTCTAAAACTTTTTTTAACGGCTTAAGACTATTTATACCGCATATCAGAACAGAAACCAGAACAGAACAGAAAGCTAAAAGGATGGTTCCAACAGTGTAATAACTATTTTAGACCAAATTTATGCTCAATAATAATTATAGAATAATTATGCAGGTGAGCATTAATCAAAATAATAATTTGCTGAAAACATAATTCCAGTAATTATAAATGCGGAATATAAAACTTAAATAACAGACATAGGAATTGCTTCACGTGTAATACAGTATAAAAAGTGGGCCAGTGAAAAATAGATAAAATTATTATCGATGATTCACAAGAAATAAAACATTGTTGACCTCTGATAAAAAAATTGTTCCACAATTTTTAATCACTGTATTCGATATGGAAAACCAATTAAATAGTTTTCCAATACTTGTAAATTTATTTTTTCAGTTTTCACACACATTCCCCTTTAAAATTACGAATAGTATAAATTATTATCCTGTTGACTGAAATGAATCACGAGATAAAGTATTGCTTATATCCATAGGTATATATCCATCAAATAGAAGAAGCTTGAGTGTGTCAGAACAGGACTTTCCTTTTGTCAACGGGTCGTATGGATTGATTGAGCCAGGTATCCAAAGCATTTTCTTGATTTTGGTTGTTTCAAATTTATATCTTATTAAATGGACATCAGCTCTTATTGGTTTGTCTTCAGGTACGCGACATTGTGAAAAGAGAGCTAAAAAATCCTTCGAGTCCACAGCAACATGTAGGCGAACATTAATATTGAGTATCTTACTGTATGCTACCACGATAATTTTTCCTTCTCCAGTAGCTTCACCTGCAGCTAATATTCCGCCAGATGCAATTGATTTCAAATAACGCCGTGATAAATGTGAATGCCAACAAACTGTATGAAATATAGATTTACGTTTTAAAGAACCAATTAAGAGTCCAGCAATACATCCATGTTGCGCATTTGTCGAGCCTGTAGGTTTTCCTGCATCAGAAAAAACAACGACTAATAAATCAAAATTGCCAGAAATTTTCGGTCGTTGATATGCACTGGTAGAGCCAAAAGATTTTAAATTTCGTATCATCGACAACTAATCACGAACTACTGGATTTGACCCTCTTGTTTGCAAATAACTGGCTGTAATAGCAGATATAGGAGAAGCCACCATACCCAAATAGACAATAGAACCATTCAGAGAATTAAAGGATAATTTTTCAAAAGAATTCATCTCGTCATCTGGTTGTTTCCGGCGATTTATGGATAAAATTTGAGGTTCAAGTCAACATAATTTTTCATCAGCTGATAAATTGATTTTGTAATCATCGATATGTGTAATTTTAACACCATTAATACTGAAAGACCCATGCATGTGCACTATTGTTCGAGGCTTTTATATGATTCCAAGGTCTTGAATAAAATTTTTCCTGAATTGAACGGGTCCATCAATAAGTACGTCATCAACCAATTTAAAAACAAGTAGTATCAATGACTCTTTTTAACAAACAAAAAATAATTGAGGAACATAAACCACTGATTTCAAGCAAAGATAAGAAAATGTGTTATCCGAATGTATTTTCCATTTTGCATTCGCGTTGCCTAAGCCATAGGATGCAGACAATAATAGCCAATACAAAAATTTTCTGTGCATTCTCGAGAGGGCCTCACGTAAACATCGCGAAGTGCTTATCCAGACTGTAAAAATGCTGATTTGACGTCAACCTTGGATAAATTCCATTTCAAAATTGTAGCACTATATAGAAGCATTCTAATTGCAATTGGGGATCAAGATTCTGAATCTGTCTTTAGATTTTTTTCCTCGTTGTCCTCATTTCCATGCGGAGCAATCCGTGCCTTGCAAAAATATTTTCCATCATTTAGAATTTTAATCTTTTGAAAAACTTGACTAGATATTACATTTGAATCCGGAGGAATTTTTGAAACATGAATTTCCGAACAAGTTCTTGAAAAATTGTCTTCTTCTATGCTGTATAGATTTCAAGTAATATGAGTTGGAAGTCCGGATGCTTGATGAACTAAAAACTCTTTAGATCCAAACCTCTTATAATAAAGATCCAGATCTTTTTTTTACGAAGATTACAATTCTTTTCCTGGTAATAACTCAATTTCATGAGCATCAACTGCACCATTTTCATTCAATGGAATGTTAATTAAACTTTCAGGCTTAAGAACGTTATTTTTGGTTTCAATCGGTGCAGGTTCAAGAGATAATACATTTTCAGATTATGAAATGTTTCATCATTTTCTGCCTCAGTTTGATTAAAATTTCAGTCATCAAAATGTTCTTCAATATCGTTTTCACATAAGTTCTTAATTTCATGAGTACCTAATTGTTCACAATTTTCTGAAAATTCATCAACATTATTACCAATTGAGTCGTCCAGTAAATCATTCGCTTTTTGAATTTGATATGCAAGTCCATTTGACGAGACTGAGTGATGAACCTCTTCAATTGCTGCATTAATCAATCTCCCATTAGATCCAGGAACTGTAACAATAAGAGATATTTTGTCGAATTTTAAGACTAGTTTTGGAGATGACCAAGATACTCTTTTGGGTTTGGTGGATGAATTAAAATTTCCACAATATCGCCAAAACTAATTAGAATATCGGTAACAGACTTCGATTTCAGGATAAGATTCAATTTCCTCTTGGCAATTAGCTCATCATGAGCTCTTTTAAATCATTCCGTATAATTTGAGTACTATTATTATCGATGGGTCTGGTGTGACCAGTGGCGAGCTCGTATGGAGAGACAGCATCGTTTCCATATGACTCATTCGATATTTGAAACATTGGAGCAAAGCGAATGTTTCTGTTACTTAGTGTCATATCACGAGTTATTGGGAGAAAGCTGAGTTCCTAATCTGAGCAAACTTCCGTCCTACCGAGTTTCTGCCAGTTTACTGCAGCAAACCAGACGGAAAACAAGTAAAAGATGCGGGGGCACACTCGTGTCGACATACTTGTCAACTACTTTATGTTGAGAAGCAATTGGAAAAGTCCAACATAGCACCTAAACCACTACTATACGACACCCAAGTATTCACTAGTTTCCTGGGGCATCTATAAACTATATTGAAGCCCATCTAGGAGACGAATAGGCCTTTCATTCCACTATCTTAAATGAGCTTCCTCCTCCACTTTTCACCCTCAAAGACCAAACTGCTGCACTCTACATGGAAAGTGTACCATCCACAAACAATCAATTTACGCTGCCTTTTACTGTTTCCAATGCTAGATTTATTTAAAATCGCGGGTGAAATGTTCATCCCCGAAATGTCCGAAATGTCCGAAATTTCGGTTCAATTTCTGACATAAAGTTGACAAAGATAAGTTTTCAGCAGCTGAATCACTAGTTATCAATAAGTTTAGCAAAACTTGGATCTTCTGTAACAGCTTAAAGATTTCTTCCTCCTTACTTCAATCCGACTGTTTTCTTCCTGTGAAATCACAGGAAAAAGGGAAAAGCATACTTGAACAAGTGTGCCAGTGATTTTCTTGTATTTGATAAATGTTTATAAGGAATCGCAACAGGAAATCTCTGTCTGCTTAAAATAACCCCTGAGTATTCATTTAAAGTCATTCCATTTATCTTTGTATCTTATTCATTTACCACTGATGAACACCATGTGAGTGGTGTTGTAATGAACTGTTTCTAAACAATATCTTGGCATGCTGCGCTGGATGAGCTGGCACTCCGCGCTGACTGGATACTATTTTGGCATGCTGTGCTGTCTGCGCTGGCATTGGATTGCAAATTTTATTTTCGATTATTTTAGAGGGATTCTTTGCATTGTACTGTAGCGGCGCAGAGCTGAAAAAGCGACTGCGCAGGTGCTACAAATTTCGGCAGTTCGGAAGTGTATATAAGGAGGTGTACGAATGAAAGGTTAGGAGCACTTAGGGACCAGCAAGCCCTAGTAGGACGCTCACCAAACGAAGTCACACACAACAAAGAGTATAAAGCAAGTTGGCAGACAACTTTAGGTCCAGTCCCGAATAGTTAGGAAGTTGAGAGTCAACATCAGACCCAAGAGTTTTTCCTTTACACTAGTCGCAGGGCATAAATGGTAGAGCCCGACCGTTTAGAAATGGCTACTAGATTAGTCACTCACCTTTGATGTCCACTCCTCCCCACCGCCCGTTATCGTCTATCTTAGCACTTTAGTCGCTTGCAAAGACTCTGACCCGGGTAGTTAGTGGTTCCCTTTTCCCACGGCGCCTTTTTCACCCTAACAAGTAGTATAGAAGAGGGTAAAATCGGAAACAAAGCAATCGAGATGAGGAAACAGAATTACTGATGTACTTCTAGATACAGGACGTATCACAGAGAAGACTAACAGACGGTTAAAGGTGGTCATCGCCGTCTGCAGCAAAACAGAATTTTTCAAATTTCGACTTGACGGATGGATGCAGCGCCATACAGTGACATACTTGGATGAACCCCTCTAAATTCACGCAGAACAAGTTGGCGGATCCATCTCGAAACGGCAACCCGCTGACCTTTTTCGTATGCTTGCTGTGATGGAAATGCTCGTAAACTAATATACCGTTAACATCTGAAACCCCTATCATCCGGGTTACATTGACGACGAGAGATTGAACATGGAGTTACACCTGCGCTCTAGCCCGATATACACATTAGTAAGCTTGCAACCACTCGACTCAGTCTCTACAGGAACATCTCGCTTCACTTTAGAAAATGACCTTACTTCCCTAATGTTAAACTACCCACACTTTTTTCCTGATGCACACAAAGCAGTACTTTTCACACAACCTTATGCTCGTTGCATATCTCCTGCATCCTACAGCGATCATTCTGCCGTATATTTGTTGCACAGCTCCACCTAAGAAGACCGAAGTATTTCGTTAAACTTAGTGATGACTTTTCATCTGCACTTTCAGTAATAGAAGCCCACATCGGATTTTACACCTGTCACCCCTCCCTCGAAAACAACTCGCATCAAGCTTCTCGCGAAGATGAGATCCTGAATGCTCACTGTTTTCTCCCCCGCCGCCACACTGCACAGGCTAATGGGAATTTCACCCTATGTTCCACTGGCAGTAAACCAACCCAAACATTCCCCCGCATACGAATTGCTGGTAGGAGTTGAATATGGCATGGAGGCTCTATCCTAGCTTTTGCGTGCATCACTTTACTCCTAGTATTTAAAGCTGTAATGGGCATCAGCCGACTAGTAAGACTGTGCAAGTTAAGAGGCGCAGTAGTGAACTGGTGATGTAGAAGCAGTCCAATCGTTAAACTCCAGTGGCCCTCCTAGCCACACTTGGTAAACGTGCATGGACCCCGTGGTGGGAAAGGCCAGCCAGCTTGAAGCGGATCGATGACAGAAAGGCAGTTAGATTTTGTACAATTTGCAACCGAACGGTATATATTTGCAACGGAACGGCATATATCTGCTCCGCTATATCAGCACAGTCAAAATTTTGCTGCGTATCGCCGGCCCTAATGTGCCGTCTTCCCTTTTATGTCACCCGCAATATGCCAGGTTTCCTCGGCAGCGCCATTTCCATAGGTAAAGCGCGACTGTTTCACGCCGGGACAGTACCAGGGTCAGCCGAGTTGAGCACAGAGAGGAAGACACAATCCGTGCGGCTGATGCAGACGGTGGAGTGAACAAGGCCTTGGGGGAATATGGTGGACTCGCCGGCCCTGATGACATTGCTGATATTTCGGACGTCACCCAGCCCTTCAAAACGGAATGAATTCCGGAAGACGCCCTGCAATGCGTTAAATGTCTCGGTAGCCCTAGGGTGGTGGTGAGTCACGAAGGGCTGGCCCGCTTTGAGAGTGACGCGAACAAGGGTTGACTGCACGTCTTGCGCTCCGAGGGCCGGAAAATTGGTCAGGTCTGCGATGCTGACACGGAAATCAGGGGTGTTGACCTGGGCCCCCTCGCTGAAGCGAATGCGGAAATCTCCGTCACGGAGAGCAGCCCGTGCTCCTGCCGCAGTCTGTAGCCCGAAACTAGGAATGGAAGCGTGGGACATCCCGAATAGAGATATCAGGAAGAATGCTGTGAGAATGTTGCGGCGTTCCATGGTAGCAAAGCAATAAGAACAGGGGGTGAATCAGTTGAGAACAAAGACAGACTTTGCACTTCGGACAAGCGGAGCAATGGAAGGTTCAGTGCTGAGGGAGTTCTGTTGGGGCAAGTTGAGAATAACAGGGGTCAATGTTCGGCGGCACAAGTCGAGAACCATGCATTCTTATACTGTGACGAGTCAAACAAATCCTGCAGTCGTTTACCTACGGTGTGACGAAAGATAGCAGAGCAGTACAGACAGAGATGGTCACAAAAAGATTTCTCGTATTTGCCATCGCATGAAGAGAATAGTTGCTTGATCTTTCAGCTAAGGTCCTCTACAAACTCAAAAGCGCTGTGTTTATGTGTTTAGTCTGTTGAACAGCGTTGAACAGTGATGAACAGTGTTGAACAGACGAAACTCATAAACAGACCTATTGATAAAGGACCCCTTGCCAAGTGACTCTACTTTCAAAATATTAGACCCCAACTTTTCCCCAACAACTAATCTTTAGCCGCCATACAGTACACTGGGGATACGGTAATCTACAGTACCTCGGACGGATGGAGCTGTAAACGTAGAGATTTATCTTTACAGTCCATTGAGCTACACTCGTGGTGGTAAATCTTTATGGGTTGTACAATGTTGCACAGAAGCGTGCAGGGGGTATTCATAAATCAACTACGGATGCGGGCGGCGGGTTTTCACTGTACAGTATAGATATTAAAATAAAATACTGTACCGTAAAGCATTTTACGTGCCGTATAGTATTTTACTGTAAATATAAATAAATAAATAACTGTACTGTACTGTATACAGTACAGTAATTGTCCTCGATGAAGGAGCCTTTTGGAATCAGAGAGGACCACTGACGAATTTCTACCGTCCACAGCAGAAGTGATCCGAAATACATAGGGATCCCACGTGCAGCAATACCCTCCAATCGGTCAAACATTGTGCACAACACCCATCCCACAAGCCGATAAATGATAGGGGGACTTTGGTTCATGTAGCGCTGGTGGAGAGCTGGGTCGAGACCTCCGAACGTGCAGTCTAACGAGAACGAAAGTCCGTGTCCAGACAAATAAGGCGCTACGCGCTTTCGATCTAAGTTGTAGTTAGTCCGAAGTGTAGACCATTGTACACACGCCCATTTACGTATCCTGTCTATTAAGGATATGACACCTCTGCTGAGGCGAGAGGGCTGGCTAGATGGGTCAGGGACACTCTGTACGGAATGTGGTACTCAGTGGTGTGCGTGCAATGTACAATGAAGCCACATTCCATGCTTGACATGTCAATTTCAATTCGCAGAAACGTACCAGGTGCCAACGTTTGCACTAGGACGGAGGTACTCTAGGTTCTGATAAGCTTCAACGATGGCAATTCCAACGCCACGGATGATACGGGACCGCTGGCTCTGACACGAACATAAGCCTGACACAAAACTCACTTTGAACGCCTCTCTGAAACGAGATCAATCCTGATCGTGGTTAGCGGTTTGGGGCTTGGTTCAAATGGGTGCAAGACGACAGCAACCAGTTGATTCACTCGAAAATAGTCGGTTGTTCCTATTCACAATCAGTGCTCATTTAGAAGTTCTGTTTACGATGTTACGTCCCAGGTCAGTACAAGCGTTTAGACCGCCTCATGCCCTGCTTTGAAAACGAAGTCGTCATGGATCTCAGGGATCTGTAGCTGGCGTCGAAACTACTCGGCAGGCTCTCTGTGCTTTACACAACACTTTATCCCATGAATCTTGCTCGTCGGACATCCTCTGTCCTTGTAAAGTAGGGAGGGACGGGTAACAGCAAAGGACACAGCCAATCAGTGTCCGTGACGCACATTCACCGGTCCAGGTGATGAGGGCAGTAAAAAGTAGACAACCAAGTACAGATCATCTTGGTAGCAAACTGAAAGGGAGACACCAGGTGCCATCCAGGGGTAAGAGGTCGAATAAAATCAAGCTGCAGTAAATAACTTCACCTGTAAATGCTAGGAGAGGACCAGGGGCCCTTAATCAATGGTTTTCTAGATTTGTTGGGATTCATGTCATGCACATTAATATGAGCTGACATATCAAATTGCGCCTCCGCAGATGGCCCTGTTGCAATAGGGGGAAAGGTTTGGGTATTTTATTCTTGGAGGATATATTCGACTGTCACAATAGTGTAAGGGCTACTGTGGAAGGAATCAAACAGCTACCACCAATGCATTACCTCTTGGAACGGAAAGCCGTGGCACAATTGTCGGTACCACATATGAACCTCAAGCGATCTGTCGGTCATGCCTTACCAACACAACTCACTGCGGATGCATACAGAAGTATGGGGATCTTGCCGTTGTAGAAAAGAAGATGGAAGTTTCCGTTTCTCCACCGTACCATAACTGAAAACCACATTAATCTAGTGGAACCAGATCGTCTGGTCCTCGGATCACATCTGCATACTGCAGCTGCTTGACCCGCATTGGAAACAATAGGCGCTGACATGTAGTCACACAGAGCGAGCATCGACCTGGCGTCTATATAAGGGGAAACGTTTGGGTGTTTTACTGTTGGAAGATATTTCCGACCTATCCCATGGTTTTCCAGACAACCGCAATCGACTCAAAAGGGTATTAAATGAAGCAGCGACTCAACCAGTCCCATTCCCTGTGCTCTTTTCCCCATACTCGCGATTCACTCAAAGCAACCAAGCTACCCGATTCACTCCGCCCCCGAGCTCCCGACAAATGGTATTCTCACGCCTCCTCATCCTCTCTGTGCTCACTATTGCCATCTCAGCAATCGAAAACCCGTTCCCGAATTGCTCTGGCAACGCAACCTATGAGATCACATTCACCAACTTCCTCACCCCCAGTCGCTTTCGCGGCTTGATCCCGGGCACTGGCCTTGTGTTTTCCCCGCTCGCTGCTGTGTCACACTCCAACCGCGTATCATTCTTCACTATCCGCGGCTTCGCCAACCGACCCTCGAGATCCTGGCCGAAACTGGAGTCAACACCCGCTTCATCAATTTCGCTCGTCGCCTGAGGTCAGAGGACCGCGGGGTCCTTTCCGTCGTTGGTGCCGATGCCGTAACAATGCCTGGACAGTCAACCACCCTCGAGGTTGATGTCGATTGTGAGCACCCGTTTGTCACGATGCTCGGAATGATTGCACCCTCCCCAGACTGGATTGTGCAGATCAACAACCGCAATCTTTTCGATGTTGGGGCGGGCCGCTTTGTTCGCAACCAAAGGGGACACTGATTGCATACGATGCAGGCGTTGACGATGGCCGCGAATTCACCCCGCCATTGGATTTAAGCCTTGACTTGCCGACTGTGCCACAGAAGAACATTGCTCCGCTGGTGGAGGACGAAACTGACCGCTTTGAGGGGCGTGTAGTGGGAAGATTCGAGATCCGAAAAGTGTAGATGGTCGGTGAACCGCCGTTCTGGGAAAGCCATGGGGGGTTTGAAGGGCTGAAAACGATTTTATCGCCTTGCGCTTCAGCCATAGGTAGATTAGCCATTTCTATTATTCGATTCCTGTTACCTTCCATTCGTTTCGTTTAATTCTTCCCACCCGCAGCATTTAAAATACATTAATCTTACCTCTGCTTTCTGAATTACATACGGCGACAATCTGTACCCTGGCGAACCTCTTCCTTGTCTCGGCCAAATCATGTGTTTTGCTGAGACTCGGCGATGCAGAATGAGAGCTGCACATTTCCTGACTACATACCGTAAATCAAAGAGGTTAGTGTTGAATCATTGAATCACTTTTGTTCGGTCCGCTCCACTCCCATGCATGCGGCTGTTGTGTCAGCTGCTGCCTGTTCTTTGGACTCTTACAGAAAGCATGAGGGGGTCTAGCTGTCTATATCTATTCGTAGCTCGATTCCAATGCAGCATGAAATAACGATTGTAGATCGGGAGAAACTTTTGGGTAGTTCAATGTTTGGAAAGATTGTTTTGAAATCTGATTACCATGCGATACAATAAAATAAATCATTACATGTGATAGGGTAAAATGACGCCAACAGAAAAGAGATCCAGTAACCACTCGAGGTGAGAGCCGCTGCGAGCAACTAAAGTGCTACAGTAGACGTTGACGTGCGATGGAGAGGGGTGGGCATGAAAGCTGAGTGACTACTATAGTAACCTACCCTAAGGGGAAGACTCTAAAACCTCGCTTAGGCTAAGGAACTGACTGAAGGGCTTGGTTTGAAGCTGACTCCCAACTTGCTTTCCCTCTCACAGAAAAAATAATCTACTTAGCTAATATAGGCTTTTCCCCAAACTAAATCTTGATTAAAATAAAAGCTGCACCAGGAAAAGTAGGGAACCACTTCGTGTGGACGCAAAGAGTTTGAAAAAAGATACTTGAAAGAAACTAAATGAATCTACTCCTCAAAATCTCATCTTCTAGATCAGAACCTAGCACTTCCCCAGATACCATAAGTACCATGTAATTCCCGACATATACCCGTGGGTGGCCTTCAATTGTCCACCACTCCTTACAACGAATACAACTCACCTGAATCCCCTCCAACCGGGTCCATGGTCGGGACTACCCCGTCCCACCAGTTCATTCCTTCCTCTCCCATATGACCCGGTTCGATACCTCCTTCTCCATCCGCGGACTCCCCATCTTCCTCTCCTTCCTCCGCAGTCTCCACTTCTTACTCCTCCTCCCCTGACTCTTTCCCTGCCTCCTCTTCTTCCATGGCGCAGACCAGCTTAGGGGCACCACCTCCTCGAAGCACTCCCCTGCCTTACCATTCTCCTCCTCCGAGTACCCCCTACCGATTCCTGTCCTTCGAACTCCACTAGATGACGAGCAACGGGCTCCTCCAAACGTTTCCTGGTTTGACGACGGAGGTGGTCCTTACCTCGGTTACGCCCGAACAGAATGAAGGAGAGACTGATGGGTCGAGGGTGACGAGTTTTGGAAATAGGGCGAAAAGGGGTATTCTGTGGATGACGGCTGTCAAGAGGGGTGCGAATTGTCGATTTTTTGTCATTGTAGGGACATGGATAAATTTTAGGCGGCACCAGACGTTTTTAAATACAATGAGAGGTTCAGATTGAAAGCCCTAGTGAATCGAAAAAGTAGGTAGAAAATGGTCTCGTGGTGGGATTAAGTGAAATAGACCTTAAAAGTTTGGGTTGGCGAAAATCATGTGTAAAAATATTGATTATGGAAAATATATTCAGGGGTGAAGAACATCAAATAAACGGAGATGAATAAAAAATTGACATTATAGAACAGGTCAATCGCTCATCAAAAGAGAAATGACAAAAAGAAAAGAGTAAAAAGAAATGTAAGTTTCGTCGCGTGAAAAAATAAATTGGAGAAATAAACAAAGGAAAACGGAGTGAAGAGAGAAATGAAAAGGGAGGGAACTTCTGCGCTTAAAGATAATACCTCCAATTTCTCGCTTAGCAGTATGCAACTGGAAATTTAGGATAGACCGAATACATCCTCCAACAGTAAAAACACCCTAATTTTCCCTCGCTGGAAATCTGTGGGACGTGAAAAAAGCTGTACGCGATGCCAGTTGATTTTTTTGTTTCATTGCGGTGTATAGAAATACTGCGTCCTGGTAATTTCATGCAGACGCCCGGTCTGCTACGCACTGTAAAAGAACAGATATGCTCGAGTAATCCTCTTCAAAGTCGTAAGAACGTAGCAGTCAGTGACTTTTGACATCTCTTTGCTATTTTTCAAGTGACGGTATGTTCCGTGTGTATGTGTTCAAAAAAGAAAAGAGAGACTTCATTCTAGTACAAAATATAACCACTAGAACTCTTAAATTTGTGATTTTCTATACTTTCACCCTCAGTTGGGACTTGGTAACCAAGTATCTATCTACATTAAAATAAATAAATAATAAATAATTAGGATCTTTTGGATGTATGAGTGGGAAACGATTGGTACGCTGTGATAACTTAGACCCTAGTGGTATGATGGCTACTTTCGCATCTAGATCTCCTTAGAGGATATTTGCAGCACAATCAGAGATACGGGAGTGCGATTTATTGTCTCTGTAATGTTTTCATCGAATATGTTTCCACAACCTGCACAAAACGTTTTCTCTGTTCTATAAGACATGAGCACAGTTTGTAACTCTGCTCTCAGTAGAACATCCACGCGTTCTGTTAGGAACGATTTGGCGCAGGTGTTATTCATGTCATCTAATATACCCAGCGCATAGTTTTCAAGCGACAAAAGTGCTATTGCAGTATAGTGAGGAGGGGAAGGAAAAGTGAAAACGAGAACGGATAAGGGACCAACGGTCTGCAAGTATGGGTATCAAATCGAATGCTCTACTACCTTCTTGGATGCCTAAAGATAACTGAAGCGATGGTTATATCGAACGTATAGGTATCAAATCGTATGCTCTACTACCTTCTTGGATGTCTAAAGGTAACTGAAACGATGGCTATTTCGAACGTTGACTTTCAACCTCGTAGCTTCATGGAACTGACCTTGACGGTATTTCTTCCAAACTGCTTGACGTCGGCCCGAGGAAGGAATTTACGCAGTGTATATGGCGGTCTCTGGCGAGAGTACCTTTCTCCGTAGTACTGTACCGCAATAACTTTATGTGTCGATTGTTGTTGTCTGGAAATATTTTAGATGGAACAGAAAAATCATCCAAGAATAAAGCAACCAAGCGTTCACCCTCATCATATATGTGCTTCTCAGCTAGCCCTGAAATATAGATCAACAAACTGCGCACTATGAAAATCATTCCGGCCCGTTTGGTGGATGAGGGCGACTACCATGAGTTCAGTGGAAGACAATATGTATTTCTACTCTGCAAAATCATTTCACTCGTGGTCGGCGCCAACAGTTCCGCTAAGTTTTCCGTACCTACAATGTGGTCCCTCCAAACTCTCTCAAATGGTTCACGATGATGTATCGTTCCCTCCTACACTGCGATGCCTTCTACATAAAGGTATCCAGACATAGGTATGATGAAATCTGTTTCAGAAATATCTTTAAACTATTATGAAGATGCTTATTTATTGAGAGTGTTCCTCCGGCATTATTCTTGAGGGTAGATTATTTCCACTGTACCTATTGCGTCGTTTAGATTTTTCAGACGTTCTACGTTATTCTAAAGCGTAAACATTGCAAGGTTGCCAGAAACAGTTTTGTTTATGTTGACTCGAACTAAAGCGCATTTCACTGATCGACAACTGTTGAAACGTTTTTGTACTTGCAGTTATTTTAAGGTCTACTATCGCCATAAATAAAATTTGATCAAATTGCAGTTATTAAGTGATTCATTCGCGTCTTCGTTTAATCTAATATTATAATTCGAATTATTTCGTTAAAGGGCCCGTCGAATTTTCAATGTCCTATTCCCATCATACTTTGCCTACGCTACAGAAAAAATCAGATCGAGATACTCTTGATAACTTTTTTGTTTTAATTTCGGGGCCTACATTGCTGAAATGATTCTTCCTGCGCAAAGATTGAAAAAATAATAAATCGCTTAAAACGATAATGGTACATATCAAAATTCCTGAAAAGTCTTGGTATACTACAAGTTGCTACAATTACACCAAAATTAAGCATTCCCAAACTAACCTTACAAATTTTACCGAATTTAACTTTTCGTCAAGCAGTATTTTCAAGGACTGTCGGGGAACGTTATACAGACACTGATTTGTGGAACTACTTTTCATATATTTCGAAAGTGATTCATCCTAGTGCAAAACATTTCCGTCTGGGGCTTATTCCTCCAGTCTATAGGGGAGTGCACCATGCCCCAAAATTTGCAAAACTACCATACTACAATCAAGTTATAATACAGGACAAAAAAACCCGCAATGAATGTGATTCTTCAACATAATCTTTGTTAAACAGGGATTCGTCTGCGGTTAAATACGAAAGAACTATAAAAAGTGTACTGGATTATATCATCGAGATTGGAAAGATGTTTTAAGGAATTATGGATTTCGGTGTCTGCCAGTATCAGAACTACTCATGCAAAATCCCTTGCACAGGACATGAGTGTATGAAAAGTATATATTTGATTACAAATTACGGATAGAATGAGAAGGCGTACTCATTTTCAAGTTTTTCTGCCTGATTGTACTCCTCAAACACGGTGCTCAAATTCTGCGATCACTGTAAATACACAATAATTGATAGCAGAGTGTGGAAGAAAAAAATTTCAGGGGCAAACGTTTTCGTTGCGTTTTCATTTGATTTACATTCATGGAATCGAGAGGAAAGGAAAACGTAAGTCATGCATGAATTTTTTTTGTGAATTTGTCTTATTGAATATCGTTTCGCTAGCAAAAGTGGGAACGTATTGACTCTTTTCCGTGGATGAAATACTCCACCAGCTAGTGTGCTTTACCTTCGTACCAACGTAAGCTAGTAAATGGTCCTCTACGTTTTCGCACGAAATTTTGTCGGTCCAATGGATTCAATGTGTTTACCGAAAACCAAAATATGAAACGATTAAATTGAACTCAGGAACAGAATTTCCGATGATTTTTAAACTTGAAACGGTATGAACAACACATTCTAGAACCCTCTCTACTTTGCGAATAAGTCTTAATCAGTCATTTTCGTGTACTTTGGAAACTGAATTTCATGAGCTGACAGCCAGAACATGAGCGTTTGGGATCGGGGGCGTAAAGTTACATCTTTACTCATTTGACTTTTTGTAAGGGGCCTATTTTTCTCCTTCATTATTTTATACCCCTAGCGATTAAGTATTTAGTACTGTGGGCCTACTTGGAATTTGAGAGCAGAACAATCAACGGCATCAGCCATTATGAACTGAAACAATTGAATGTTTTCGATTTTTCGAGGAACCCGGTGGAACTACGCCAAAGGATACAGGTGTATACGTCTTACAATTCTAAATGTATTGTGAACGCCCGTCCCGATTCCAGTCAGTTGGTGAAAAACATAGCATCACTATTTCATACCCGGTAGACATTCAATCTAGCTTGAAGTTGCAACGATACTTTAAAAGAATTATTAAGGTAGGCGGAGGATATTCAGTGTAAGTAAAAGTTCATAAGAGTCACAATGAGCACAGTTTGACTCTTTACAGGAACTCGAACTGGTCCCTAGCTGTGAATGAGTTATTCTAGTCGAATTTTGGCTACTTTACCTCAATCATGATTGGTTGCAAAGGGAAAGCATGAAAAGATCTTTTAGAACATGAACAGGTAGTTTTCGTATTTACCGGTACACCACTTGGGCTAATTGTGGTTTCAAATTCCGTCATATTGCATTTTGGTAGTTTTCGATAAAATCGCAGACATCTAACTGACACAAGCCCTAAAACAAAAAATAATTATGCTCTGTGCTACCGTGAAACCATTAATTTCCGCAAATTCCTGCTCCCCTTATCCCGGAATCCATTTTTAACTCTTCTTTCTCAACCTTATCCCTACCTTTTTTTCAACGAAAAAACTCCCATAGTCATTTGTGAATCAAATTGGTAATTAGACTACATTTTTTATGTTTGAATATTGGACCTACGTTTTTAAAAATATATATATTTGGGTGGTGATCCGCCGTGTTCTCCGAATTCAGTTCCGATATATCATCGAGAAGTTTTTTATTATTTCCCTGAATGCATGCAAAATCAGGGCCAGGATACTGCGTCGAATTTTAATTTAGCGCAAGGCCGTGAAAATTTTCGAAGGCGTTACCCCATTTAAAGTTCGACATCCACGTCGTTGAAAAAATAACCCTTCCAAAAACCGCCCAATCCGATCAACCTCCCTTTTCCTCAACATGACCAGCCTCCCCCGTCCCTCATCATCACCCAGCATCCAGCGCCCGCCTTCCATCAGCGCCCTAGCCTTGACGGCCGATGCGACATCCGACGATGGACCAACCGACTATGACGATCACCATAGAAGGATGTACCCAGAAAATGTTCGGGAGTGAATCCGCCGTCATTCCTTCAAGGAAGCAGAATAGGTAGAGGAAGAGGTAGAAGGAGAAGACGTAGAATAGCTGGAGGAGATGAGGCGGATGTAGGGGAGTCGGACGATGAGGAGGATTGGGTAGGCCCATGGGATCCACTGGTGAACAATCGTCAGGGGGTTGCTGTGGAGGACAGAAGGGAGAGTGAGGAGTTATATTTGTTTAGGACTCCTCTGTTGGGAATGAGGTGGAGGTTGAGGGTCATGAGGAGGATGATCTTGATATGTCCGAGGAGGATATCTATCATTCTAGCCCGCTCGACGGAATGCCTAGGAACTGCACTGGCGCTATGGATATTTAGAGGATTTTTTTGGCCCTGATCTCGACGACGAAGATTTCGAAAAGGAATTCTATATATTAAATCTAATATTATAAACTGTTAGTCTTTCTCGTCCACACGATTTCCTTTAATCCATTTTATGGTATTTAGTATGTTTGTTTGAGACTTTAAGGTTGGCCAAAAAGTCAACGTAAGCTGAGCAAACTGCTTCGTTTAAAGGACGATAAGCAAGTTGAGAGACGACTTAAACTGCAGAATCAAGTAGTCCAGGGGTTGAAAGTCAACTTCCGTTCTATCGGATATTTCTTCAACCCTAGTCCCTGAACATAAGTGGTAGACCCTACCCCTTCAATATTCCTTCGTAATCTCAGCCCAAATCCTTGCTTATCTCTTCTCGTTTCCACAACCATACTTCTGCAGCAATCTTCTCGCTTGCAACACTTCCGTCTTTGGATAATTGGTTCTGAGATTACATCCTCTGGAGATTATCCCTAACATTCTGTTAGTTCAGCCGAGACGTTTGTTCTGCATCCCTCTGGCTGCAATAGGCACCACTTCCTGGCGGTTTTTCAGGTAGAAAATAGTTCTACCTTTGTCCTGATGAGACTGACTGCCTCTTTCCGAATGGCACCCTTGAATTACAGTTTTCGTGCTTCATTGTTAGCAGAAAATTCCAACATTTTGTCGTCGCTGAGTCTCATGGGTGACGACACTGTGCGCACGAAAAGTTAATGATGTTTTTAGTCTGTTAGTGTGATATCACGAGTTATTGGGAGAAAGCTGAGTTCCTAATCTGAGCAAACTTCCGTCCTACCGAGTTTCTGCCAGTTTACTGCAGCAAACCAGACGGAAAACAAGTAAAAGATGCGGGGCACACTCGTGTCGACATACTTGTCAACTACTTTATGTTGAGAAGCAATTGGAAAAGTCCAACATAGCACCTAAACCACTACTATACGACACCCAAGTATTCACTAGTTTCTGGGGCATCTATAAACTATATTGAAGCCCATCTAGGAGACGAATAGGCCTTTCATTCCACTATCTTAAATGAGCTTCCTCCTCCACTTTTCACCCTCAAAGACCAAACTGCTGCACTCTACATGGAAAGTGTACCATCCACAAACAATCAATTTACGCTGCCTTTTACTGTTTCCAATGCTAATTTATTTAAAATCGCGGGTGAAATGTCATCCCCGAAATGTCCGAAATGTCCGAAATTTCGGTTCAATTTCTGACATAAAGTTGACAAAGATAAGTTTTCAGCAGCTGAATCACTAGTTATCAATAAGTTTAGCAAACTTGGATCTTCTGTAACAGCTTAAAGATTTCTTCCTCCTTACTTCAATCCGACTGTTTTCTTCCTGTGAAATCACAGGAAAAAGGGAAAAGCATACTTGAACAAGTGTGCCAGTGATTTTCTTGTATTTGATAAATGTTTATAAGGAATCGCAACAGGAAATCTCTGTCTGCTTAAAATAACCCCTGAGTATTCATTTAAAGTCATTCCATTTATCTTTGTATCTTATTCATTTACCACTGATGAACACCATGTGAGTGGTGTTGTAATGAACTGTTTCTAAACAATATCTTGGCATGCTGCGCTGGATGAGCTGGCACTCCGCGCTGACTGGATACTATTTTGGCATGCTGTGCTGTCTGCGCTGGCATTGGATTGCAAGTTTTATTTTCGATTATTTTTAGAGGGATTCTTTGCATTGTACTGTAGCGGCGCAGAACTGAAAAAGCTACTGCGCAGGTGCTACAAATTTCGGCAGTTCGGAAGTGTATATAAGGAGGTGTACGAATGAAAGGTTAGGAGCACTTAGGGACCAGCAAGCCCTAGTGACGCTCACCAAACGAAGTCACACACAACAAAGAGTATAAAGCAAGTTGGCAGACAACTTTAGGTCCAGTCCCGAATAGTTAGGAAGTTGAGAGTCAACATCAGACCCAAGAGTTTTTCCTTTACACTAGTCGCAGGGCATAAATGGTAGAGCCCGACCGTTTAGAAATGGCTACTAGATTAGTCACTCACCTTTGATGTCCACTCCTCCCCACCGCCCGTTATCGTCTATCTTAGCACTTTAGTCGCTTGCAAAGACTCTGACCCCGGGTAGTTAGTGGTTCCTTTTCCCACGGCGCCTTTTTCACCCTAACAAGTAGTATAGAAGAGGGTAAACTCGGAAACAAAGCAATCGAGATGAGGAAACAGAATTACTGATGTACTTCTAGATACAGGTATCACAGAGAAGACTAACAGACGGTTAAAGGTGGTCATCGCCGTCTGCAGCAAAACAGAATTTTTCAAATTTCGACTTGACGGATGGATGCAGCGCCATACAGTGACATACTTGGATGAACCCCTCTAGATTCAGCAGAACAAGTTGGCGGATTCCATCTCGAAACGGCAACCCGCTGACCTTTTTCGTATGCTTGCTGTGATGGAAATGCTCGTAAACTAATATACCGTTAACATCTGAAACCCCTATCATCCGGGTTACATTGACGACGAGAGATTGAACATGGAGTTACACCTGCGCTCTAGCCCGATATACACATTAGTAAGCTTGCAACCACTCGACTCAGTCTCTACAGGAACATCTCGCTTCACTTTAGAAAATGACCTTACTTCCCTAATGTTAAACTACCCACTTTTTTCCTGATGCACACAAGCAGTACTTTTCACACAACCTTATGCTCGTTGTATATCTCCTGCATCCTACAGCGATCATTCTGCCGTATATTTGTTGAACAGCTCCACCTAAGAAGACCGAAGTATTTCGTTAAACTTAGTGATGACTTTTCATCTGCACTTTCAGTAATAGAAGCCCACATCGGATTTTACACCTGGCACCCCTCCCTCGAAAACAACTCGCATCAAGCTTCTCGCGAAGATGAGATCCTGAATGCTCACTGTTTTCTCCCCCGCCGCCACACTGCACAGGCTAATGGGAATTTCACCCTATGTTCCACTGGCAGTAAACCAACCCAAACATTCCCCGCATACGAATTGCTGGTAGGAGTTGAATATGGCATGGAGGCTCTATCCTAGCTTTTGCGTGCATCACTTTACTCCTAGTATTTAAAGCTGTAATGGGCATCAGCCGACTAGTAATGTGCAAGTTAAGAGGCGCAGTAGTGAACTGGTGATGTAGAAGCAGTCCAATCGTTAAACTCCAGTGGCCCTCCTAGCCACACTTGGTAAACGTGCATGGACCCCGTGGTGGGAAAGGCCAGCCAGCTTGAAGCGGATCGATGACAGAAAGGCAGTTAGATTTTGTACAATTTGCAACCGAACGGTATATATTTGCAACGGAACGGCATATATCTGCTCCGCTATATCAGCACAGTCAAAATTTTGCTGCGTATCGCCGGCCCTAATGTGCCGTCTTCCCTTTTATGTCACCCGCAATATGCCAGGTTTCCTCGGCAGCGCCATTTCCATAGGTAAAGCGCGACTGTTTCACGCCGGGACAGTACCAGGGTCAGCCGAGTTGAGCACAGAGAGGAAGACACAATCCGTGCGGCTGATGCAGACGGTGGAGTGAACAAGGCCTTGGGGGAATATGGTGGACTCGCCGGCCCTGATGACATTGCTGATATTTCGGACGTCACCCAGCCCTTCAAAACGGAATGAATTCCGGAAGACGCCCTGCAATGCGTTAAATGTCTCGGTAGCCCTAGGGTGGTGGTGAGTCACGAAGGGCTGGCCCGCTTTGAGAGTGACGCGAACAAGGGTTGACTGCACGTCTTGCGCTCCGAGGGCCGGAAAATTGGTCAGGTCTGCGATGCTGACACGGAAATCAGGGGTGTTGACCTGGGCCCCCGCTGAAGCGAATGCGGAAATCTCCGTCACGGAGAGCAGCCCGTGCTCCTGCCGCAGTCTGTAGCCCGAAACTAGGAATGGAAGCGTGGGACATCCCGAATAGAGATATCAGGAAGAATGCTGTGAGAATGTTGCGGCGTTCCATGGTAGCAAAGCAATAAGAACAGGGGTGAATCAGTTGAGAACAAAGACAGACTTTGCACTTCGGACAAGCGGAGCAATGGAAGGTTCAGTGCTGAGGGAGTTCTGTTGGGGCAAGTTGAGAATAACAGGGGTCAATGTTCGGCGGCACAAGTCGAGAACCATGCATTCTTATACTGTGACGAGTCAAACAAATCCTGCAGTCGTTTACCTACGGTGTGACGAAAGATAGCAGAGAGTACAGACAGAGATGGTCACAAAAAGATTTCTCGTATTTGCCATCGCATGAAGAGAATAGTTGCTTGATCTTTCAGCTAAGGTCCTCTACAAACTCAAAAGCGCTGTGTTTATGTGTTTAGTCTGTTGAACAGCGTTGAACAGTGATGAACAGTGTTGAACAGACGAAACTCATAAACAGACCTATTGATAAAGGACCCCTTGCCAAGTGACTCTACTTTCAAAATATTAGACCCCAACTTTTCCCCAACAACTAATCTTTAGCCGCCATACAGTACACTGGGGATACGGTAATCTACAGTACCTCGGACGGATGGAGCTGTAAACGTAGAGATTTATCTTTACAGTCCATTGAGCTACACTTGTGGTGGTAAATCTTTATGGGTTGTACAATGTTGCACAGAAGCGTGCAGGGGGTATTCATAAATCAACTACGGATGCGGGCGGCGGGTTTTCACTGTACAGTATAGATATTAAAATAAAATACTGTACCGTAAAGCATTTTACGTGCCGTATAGTATTTTACTGTAAATATAAATAAATAAATAACTGTACTGTACTGTATACAGTACAGTAATTGTCCTCGATGAAGGAGCCTTTTGGAATCAGAGAGGACCACTGACGAATTTCTACCGTCCACAGCAGAAGTGATCCGAAATACATAGGGATCCCACGTGCAGCAATACCCTCCAATCGGTCAAACATTGTGCACAACACCCATCCCACAAGCCGATAAATGATAGGGGGACTTTGGTTCATGTAGCGCTGGTGGAGAGCTGGGTCGAGACCTCCGAACGTGCAGTCTAACGAGAACGAAAGTCCGTGTCCAGACAAATAAGGCGCTACGCGCTTTCGATCTAAGTTGTAGTTAGTCCGAAGTGTAGACCATTGTACACACGCCCATTTACGTATCCTGTCTATTAAGGATATGACACCTCTGCTGAGGCGCGAGGGCTGGCTAGATGGGTCAGGGACACTCTGTACGGAATGTGGTACTCAGTGGTGTGCGTGCAATGTACAATGAAGCCACATTCCATGCTTGACATGTCAATTTCAATTCGCAGAAACGTACCAGGTGCCAACGTTTGCACTAGGACGGAGGTACTCTAGGTTCTGATAAGCTTCAACGATGGCAATTCCAACGCCACGGATGATACGGGACCGCTGGCTCTGACACGAACATAAGCCTGACACAAAACTACTTTGAACGCCTCTCTGAAACGAGATCAATCCTGATCGTGGTTAGCGGTTTGGGGCTTGGTTCAAATGGGTGCAAGACGACAGCAACCAGTTGATTCACTCGAAAATAGTCGGTTGTTCCTATTCACAATCAGTGCTCATTTAGAAGTTCTGTTTACGATGTTACGTCCCAGGTCAGTACAAGCGTTTAGACCGCCTCATGCCCTGCTTTGAAAACGAAGTCGTCATGGATCTCAGGGATCTGTAGCTGGCGTCGAAACTACTCGGCAGGCTCTACTGTGCTTTACACAACACTTTATCTCATGAATCTTGCTCGTCGGACATCCTCTGTCCTTGTAAAGTAGGGAGGGACGGGTAACAGCAAAGGACACAGCCAATCAGTGTCCGTGACACACATTCACCGGTCCAGGTGATGAGGGCAGTAAAAAGTAGACAACCAAGTACAGATCATCTTGGTAGCAAACTGAAAGGGAGACACCAGGTGCCATCCAGGGGTAAGAGGTCGAATAAAATCAAGCTGCAGTAAATAACTTCACCTGTAAATGCTAGGAGAGGACCAGGGGCCTTAATCAATGGTTTTCTAGATTTGTTGGGATTCATGTCATGCACATTAATATGAGCTGACATATCAAATTGCGCCTCCGCAGATGGCCCTTGTTGCAATAGGGGAAAGGTTTGGGTATTTTATTCTTGGAGGATATATTCGACTGTCACAATAGTGTAAGGGCTACTGTGGAAGGAATCAAACAGCTACCACCAATGCATTACCTCTTGGAACGGAAAGCCGTGGCACAACTCCCGCCTACCCTTTATATTGTAAGCCTTTACCATCACGACATCCCTTAGGGAACAGCTGACCATATTTTTCATGCATTAAAAACACCCAAATTTCCCCAATTGTCGGTACCACATATGAACCTCAAGCGATCTGTCGGTCATGCCTTACCAACACAACTCACTGCGGATGCATACAGAAGTATGGGGATCTTGCCGTTGTAGAAAAGAAGATGGAAGTTTCCGTTTCTCCACCGTACCATAACTGAAAACCACATTAATCTAGTGGAACCAGATCGTCTGGTCCTCGGATCACATCTGCATACTGCAGCTGCTTGACCCGCATTGGAAACAATAGGCGCTGACATGTAGTCACACAGAGCGAGCATCGACCTGGCGTCTATTATAAATGAAGCAGCGACTCAACCAGTCCCATTCCCTGTGCTCTTTTCCCCATACTCGCGATTCACTCAAAGCAACCAAGCTACCCGATTCACTCCGCCCCGAGCTCCCGACAAATGGTATTCTCACGCCTCCTCATCCTCTCTGTGCTCACTATTGCCATCTCAGCAATCGAAAACCCGTTCCCGAATTGCTCTGGCAACGCAACCTATGAGATCACATTCACCAACTTCCTCACCCCCAGTCGCTTTCGCGGCTTGATCCCGGGCACTGGCCTTGTGTTTTCCCGCTCGCTGCTGTGTCACACTCCAACCGCGTATCATTCTTCACTATCCGCGGCTTCGCCAACCGACCCGTCGAGATCCTGGCCGAAACTGGAGTCAACACCCGCTTCATCAATTTCGCTCGTCGCCTGAGGTCAGAGGACCGCGGGGTCCTTTCCGTCGTTGGTGCCGATGCCGTAACAATGCCTGGACAGTCAACCACCCTCGAGGTTGATGTCGATTGTGAGCACCCGTTTGTCACGATGCTCGGAATGATTGCACCCTCCCCAGACTGGATTGTGCAGATCAACAACCGCAATCTTTTCGATGTTGGGGCGGGCCGCTTTGTTCGCAACCAAAGGGGGACACTGATTGCATACGATGCAGGCGTTGACGATGGCCGCGAATTCACCCCGCCATTGGATTTAAGCCTTGACTTGCCGACTGTGCCACAGAAGAACATTGCTCCGCTGGTGGAGGACGAAACTGACCGCTTTGAGGGGCGTGTAGTGGGAAGATTCGAGATCCGAAAAGTGTAGATGGTCGGTGAACCGCCGTTCTGGGAAAGCCCATGGGGGGTTTGAAGGGCTGAAAACGATTTTATCGCCTTGCCGCTTCAGCCATAGGTAGATTAGCCATTTCTATTATTCGATTCCTGTCACCTTCCATTCGTTTCGTTTAATTCTTCCCACCGCAGCATTTAAAATACATTAATCTTACCTCTGCTTTCTGAATTACCATACGGCGACAATCTGTACCCTGGCGAACCTCTTCCTTGTCTCGGCCAAATCCATGTGTTTTGCTGAGACTCGGCGATGCCAGAATGAGAGCTGCACATTTCCTGACTACATACGTAAATCAAAGAGGTTAGTGTTGAATCATTGAATCACTTTTGTTCGTCCGCTCCACTCCCATGCATGCGGCTGTTGTGTCAGCTGCTGCCTGTTCTTTGGACTCTTACAGAAAGCATGAGGGGTCTAGCTGTCTATATCTATTCGTAGCTCGATTCCAATGCAGCATGAAATAACGATTGTAGATCGGGAGAAACTTTTGGGTAGTTCAATGTTTGGAAAGATTGTTTTGAAATCTGATTACCATGCGATACAATAAAATAAATCAATTACATGTGATAGGGTAAAATGACGCCAACAGAAAAGAGATCCAGTAACCACTCGAGGTGAGAGCCGCTGCGAGCAACTAAAGTGCTACAGTAGACGTTGACGTGCGATGGAGAGGGGTTGACGTGCGATGGAGAGGGGTGGGCATGAAAGCTGAGTGACTACAGTAACCTACCCTAAGGGGGAACTCTAAAACCTCGCTTAGACGCTAAGGAACTGACTGAAGGGCTTGGTTTGAAGCTGACTCCCAACTTGCTTTCCCTCTCACAGAAAAAATAATCTACTTAGCTAATATAGGCTTTTCCCCAAACTAAAATCTTGATTAAAATAAAAGCTGCACCAGGAAAAGTAGGGAACCACTTCGTGTGGACGCAAAGAGTTTGAAAAAAGATACTTGAAAGAAACTAAATGAATCTACTCCTCAAAATACTCCTCTTCTAGATCAGAACCTAGCACTTCCCTTCAGATACCATAAGTACCATGTAATTCCCGACATATACCCGTGGGTGGCCTTCAATTGTCCACCACTCCTTACAACGAATACAACTCACCTGAATCCCCTCCAACCGGGTCCATGGTCGGGACTACCCCGTCCCAGTTCATTCCTTCCTCTCCCATATGACCCGGTTCGATACCTCCTTCTCCATCCGCGGACTCCCCATCTTCCTCTCCTTCCTCCGCAGTCTCCACTTCTTACTCCTCCTCCCCTACTCTTTCCCTGCCTCCTCTTCTTCCATGGCGCAGACCAGCTTAGGGCACCACCTCCTCGAAGCACTCCCCTGCCTTACCATTCTCCTCCTCCGAGTACCCCCTACCGATTCCTGTCCTTCGAACTCCACTAGATGACGAGCAACGGGCTCCTCCAAACGTTTCCTGGTTTGACGACGGAGGTGGTCCTCTACCTCGGTTACGCCCGAACAGAATGAAGGAGAGACTGTGATGGGTCGAGGGTGACGAGTTTTGGAAATAGGGCGAAAAGGGGTATTCTGTGGATGACGGCTGTCAAGAGGGGTGCGAATTGTCGATTTTTTTGTCATTGTAGGGACATGGATAAATTTTAGGCGGCACCAGACGTTTTTAAATACAATGAGAGGTTCAGATTGAAAGCCCTAGTGAATCGAAAAAGTAGGTAGAAAATGGTCTCGTGGTGGGATTAAGTGAAATAGACCTTAAAAGTTTGGGTTATGGCGAAAATCATGTGTAAAAATATTGATTATGGAAAATATATTCAGGGGTGAAGAACATCAAATAAACGGAGATGAATAAAAAATTGACATTATAGAACAGGTCAATCGCTCATCAAAAGAGAAATGACAAAAAGAAAAGAGTAAAAAGAAATGTAAGTTTCGTCGCGTGAAAAAATAAATTGGAGAAATAAACAAAGGAAAACGGAGTGAAGAGAGAAATGAAAAGGGAGGGAACTTCTGCGCTTAAAGATAATACCTCCAATTTCTCGCTTAGCAGTATGCAACTGGAAATTTAGGATAGACCGAATACATCCTCCAACAGTAAAAACACCCTAATTTTCCCTCGCTGGAAATCTGTGGGACGTGAAAAAAGCTGTACGCGATGCCAGTTGATTTTTTTGTTTCATTGCGGTGTATAGAAATACTGCGTCCTGGTAATTTCATGCAGACGCCCGGTCTGCTACGCACTGTAAAAGAACAGATATGCTCGAGTAATCCTCTTCAAAGTCGTAAGAACGTAGCAGTCAGTGACTTTTGACATCTCTTTGCTATTTTCAAGTGACGGTATGTTCCGTGTGTATGTGTTCAAAAAAGAAAAGAGAGACTTCATTCTAGTACAAAATATAACCACTAGAACTCTTAAATTTGTGATTTTCTATACTTTCACCCTCAGTTGGGACTTGGTAACCAAGTATCTATCTACATTAAAATAAATAAATAATAAATAATTAGGATCTTTTGGATGTATGAGTGGGAAACGATTGGTACGCTGTGATAACTTAGACCCTAGTGGTATGATGGCTACTTTCGCATCTAGATCTCCTTAGAGGATATTTGCAGCACAATCAGAGATACGGGAGTGCGATTTATTGTCTCTGTAATGTTTTCATCGAATATGTTTCCACAACCTGCACAAAACGTTTTCTCTGTTCTATAAGACATGAGCACAGTTTGTAACTCTGCTCTCAGTAGAACATCCACGCGTTCTGTTAGGAACGATTTGGCGCAGGTGTTATTCATGTCATCTAATATACCCCAGCGCATAGTTTTCAAGCGACAAAAGTGCTATTGCAGTATAGTGAGGAGGGGAAGGAAAAGTGAAAACGAGAACGGATAAGGGACCAACGGTCTGCAAGTATGGGTATCAAATCGAATGCTCTACTACCTTCTTGGATGCCTAAAGATAACTGAAGCGATGGTTATATCGAACGTATAGGTATCAAATCGTATGCTCTACTACCTTCTTGGATGTCTAAAGGTAACTGAAACGATGGCTATTTCGAACGTTGACTTTCAACCTCGTAGCTTCATGGAACTGACCTTGACGGTATTTCTTCCAAACTGCTTGACGTCGGCCCGAGGAAGGAATTTACGCAGTGTATATGGCGGTCTCTGGCGAGAGTACCTTTCTCCGTAGTACTGTACCGCAATAACTTTATGTGTCGATTGTTGTTGTCTGGAAATATTTTAGATGGAACAGAAAAATCATCCAAGAATAAAGCAACCAAGCGTTCACCCTCATCATATATGTGCTTCTCAGCTAGCCCTGAAATATAGATCAACAAACTGCGCACTATGAAAATCATTCCGGCCCGTTTGGTGGATGAGGGCGACTACCATGAGTTCAGTGGAAGACAATATGTATTTCTACTCTGCAAAATCATTTCACTCGTGGTCGGCGCCAACAGTTCCGCTAAGTTTTCCGTACCTACAATGTGGTCCCTCCAAACTCTCTCAAATGGTTCACGATGATGTATCGTTCCCTCCTACACTGCGATGCCTTCTACATAAAGGTATCCAGACATAGGTATGATGAAATCTGTTTCAGAAATATCTTTAAACTATTATGAAGATGCTTATTTATTGAGAGTGTTCCTCCGGCATTATTCTTGAGGGTAGATTATTTCCACTGTACCTATTGCGTCGTTTAGATTTTTCAGACGTTCTACGTTATTCTAAAGCGTAAACATTGCAAGGTTGCCAGAAACAGTTTTGTTTATGTTGACTCGAACTAAAGCGCATTTCACTGATCGACAACTGTTGAAACGTTTTTGTACTTGCAGTTATTTTAAGGTCTACTATCGCCATAAATAAAATTTGATCAAATTGGCAGTTATTAAGTGATTCATTCGCGTCTTCGTTTAATCTAATATTATAATTCGAATTATTTCGTTAAAGGGCCCGTCGAATTTTCAATGTCCTATTCCCATCATACTTTGCCCACGCTACAGAAAAAATCAGATCGAGATACTCTTGATAACTTTTTGTTTTAATTTCGGGGCCTACATTGCTGAAATGATTCTTCCTGCGCAAAGATTGAAAAAATAATAATCGCTTAAAACGATAATGGTACATATCAAAATTCCTGAAAAGTCTTGGTATACTACAAGTTGCTACAATTACACCAAAATTAAGCATTCCCAAACTAACCTTACAAATTTTACCGAATTTAACTTTTCGTCAAGCAGTATTTTCAAGGACTGTCGGGGAACGTTATACAGACACTGATTTGTGGAACTACTTTTCATATATTTCGAAAGTGATTCATCCTAGTGCAAAACATTTCCGTCTGGGGCTTATTCCTCCAGTCTATAGGGGAGTGCACCATGCCCCAAAATTTGCAAAACTACCATACTACAATCAAGTTATAATACAGGACAAAAAAACCCGCAATGAATGTGATTCTTCAACATAATCTTTGTTAAACAGGGATTCGTCTGCGGTTAAATACGAAAGAACTATAAAAAGTGTACTGGATTATATCATCGAGATTGGAAAGATGTTTTAAGGAATTATGGATTTCGGTGTCTGCCAGTATCAGAACTACTCATGCAAAATCCCTTGCACAGGACATGAGTGTATGAAAAGTATATATTTGATTACAAATTACGGATAGAATGAGAAGGCGTACTCATTTTCAAGTTTTTCTGCCTGATTGTACTCCTCAAACACGGTGCTCAAATTCTGCGATCACTGTAAATACACAATAATTGATAGCAGAGTGTGGAAGAAAAAATTTCAGGGGCAAACGTTTTCGTTGCGTTTTCATTTGATTTACATTCATGGAATCGAGAGGAAAGGAAAACGTAAGTCATGCATGAATTTTTTTTGTGAATTTGTCTTATTGAATATCGTTTCGCTAGCAAAAGTGGGAACGTATTGACTCTTTTCCGTGGATGAAATACTCCACCAGCTAGTGTGCTTTACCTTCGTACCAACGTAAGCTAGTAAATGGTCCTCTACGTTTTCGCACGAAATTTTGTCGGTCCAATGGATTCAATGTGTTTACCGAAAACCAAAATATGAAACGATTAAATTGAACTCAGGAACAGAATTTCCGATGATTTTTAAACTTGAAACGGTATGAACAACACATTCTAGAACCCTCTCTACTTTGCGAATAAGTCTTAATCAGTCATTTCGTGTACTTTGGAAACTGAATTTCATGAGCTGACAGCCAGAACATGAGCGTTTGGGATCGGGGGCGTAAAGTTACATCTTTACTCATTTGACTTTTGTAAGGGGCCTATTTTTCTCCTTCATTATTTTATACCCTAGCGATTAAGTATTTAGTACTGTGGGCCTACTTGGAATTTGAGAGCAGAACAATCAACGGCATCAGCCATTATGAACTGAAACAATTGAATGTTTTCGATTTTTCGAGGAACCCGGTGGAACTACGCCAAAGGATACAGGTGTATACGTCTTACAATTCTAAATGTATTGTGAACGCCCGTCCCGATTCCAGTCAGTTGGTGAAAAACATAGCATCACTATTTCATACCCGGTAGACATTCAATCTAGCTTGAAGTTGCAACGATACTTTAAAAGAATTATTAAGGTAGGCGGAGGATATTCAGTGTAAGTAAAAGTTCATAAGAGTCACAATGAGCACAGTTTGACTCTTTACAGGAACTCGAACTGGTCCCTAGCTGTGAATGAGTTATTCTAGTCGAATTTTGGCTACTTTACCTCAATCATGATTGGTTGCAAAGGGAAAAGCATGAAAAGATCTTTTAGAACATGAACAGGTAGTTTTCGTATTTACCGGTACACCACTTGGGCTAATTGTGGTTTCAAATTCCGTCATATTGCATTTTGGTAGTTTTCGATAAAATCGCAGACATCTAACTGACACAAGCCCCTAAAACAAAAAAATAATTATGCTCTGTGCTACCGTGAAACCATTAATTTCCGCAAATTCCTGCTCCCCTTATCCCGGAATCCATTTTTAACTCTTCTTTCTCAACCTTATCCTCCTACCTTTTTTTCAACGAAAAACTCCCATAGTCATTTGTGAATACAAATTGGTAATTAGACTACATTTTTTTATGTTTGAATATTGGACCTACGTTTTTAAAAAATATATATATTTGGGTGTGATCCGCCGTGTTCTCCGAATTCAGTTCCGATATATCATCGAGAAGTTTTTTATTATTTCCCTGAATGCATGCAAAATCAGGGCCAGGATACTGCGTCGAATTTTAATTTAGCGCAAGGCCGTGAAAATTTTCGAAGGCGTTACCCCATTTAAAGTTCGACATCCACGTCGTTGAAAAAATAACCCTTCCAAAAACCGCCCAATCCGATCAACCTCCCTTTTCCTCAACATGACCAGCCTCCCCCCGTCCCTCATCATCACCCAGCATCCAGCGCCCGCCTTCCATCAGCGCCCTAGCCTTGACGGCCGATGCGACATCCGACGATGGACCAACCGACTATGACGATCACCATAGAAGGATGTACCCAGAAAATGTTCGGGAGTGAATCCGCCGTCATTCCTTCAAGGAAGCAGAATAGGTAGAGGAAGAGGTAGAAGGAGAAGACGTAGAATAGCTGGAGGAGATGAGGCGGATGTAGGGGAGTCGGACGATGAGGAGGATTGGGTAGGCCCATGGGATCCACTGGTGAACAATCGTCAGGGGGTTGCTGTGGAGGACAGAAGGGAGAGTGAGGGAGTTATATTTGTTTAGGACTCCTCTGTTGGGAATGAGGTGGAGGTTGAGGGTCATGAGGAGGATGATCTTGATATGTCCGAGGAGGATATCTATCATTCTAGCCCGCTCGACGGAATGCCTAGGAACTGCACTGGCGCTATGGATATTTAGAGGATTTTTTTGGCCCTGATCTCGACGACGAAGATTTCGAAAAGGAATTCTATATATTAAATCTAATATTATAAACTGTTAGTCTTTCTCGTCCACACGATTTCCTTTAATCCATTTTATGGTATTTAGTATGTTTGTTTGAGACTTTAAGGTTGGCCAAAAAGTCAACGTAAGCTGAGCAAACTGCTTCGTTTAAGGACGATAAGCAAGTTGAGAGACGACTTAAACTGCAGAATCAAGTAGTCCAGGGGTTGAAAGTCAACTTCCGTTCTATCGGATATTTCTTCAACCCTAGTCCCTGAACATAAGTGGTAGACCCTACCCCTTCAATATTCCTTCGTAATCTCAGCCCAAATCCTTGCTTATCTCTTCTCGTTTCCACAACCATACTTCTGCAGCAATCTTCTCGCTTGCAACACTTCCGTCTTTGGATAATTGGTTCTGAGATTACATCCTCTGGAGATTATCCCTAACATTCTGTTAGTTCAGCCGAGACGTTTGTTCTGCATCCCTCTGGCTGCAATAGGCACCACTTCCTGGCGGTTTTTCAGGTAGAAAATAGTTCTACCTTTGTCCTGATGAGACTGACTGCCTCTTTCCGAATGGCACCCTTGAATTACAGTTTTCGTGCTTCATTGTTAGCAGAAAATTCCAACATTTTGTCGTCGCTGAGTCTCATGGGTGACGACACTGTGCGCACGAAAAGTTAATGATGTTTTTAGTCTGTTGTGTGATATCACGAGTTATTGGGAGAAAGCTGAGTTCCTAACTGAGCAAACTTCCGTCCTACCGAGTTTCTGCCAGTTTACTGCAGCAAACCAGACGGAAAACAAGTAAAAGATGCGGGGCACACTCGTGTCGACATACTTGTCAACTACTTTATGTTGAGAAGCAATGGAAAAGTCCAACATAGCACCTAAACCACTACTATACGACACCCAAGTATTCACTAGTTTCTGGGGCATCTATAAACTATATTGAAGCCCATCTAGGAGACGAATAGGCCTTTCATTCCACTATCTTAAGAGCTTCCTCCTCCACTTTTCACCCTCAAAGACCAAACTGCTGCACTCTACATGGAAAGTGTACCACAAACAATCAATTTACGCTGCCTTTTACTGTTTCCAATGCTAATTTATTTAAAATCGCGGGTGAAATGTCATCCCCGAAATGTCCGAAATGTCCGAAATTTCGGTTCAATTTCTGACATAAAGTTGACAAAGATAAGTTTTCAACAGCTGAATCACTAGTTATCAATAAGTTTAGCAAACTTGGATCTTCTGTAACAGCTTAAAGATTTCTTCCTCCTTACTTCAATCCGACTGTTTTCTTCCTGTGAAATCACAGGAAAAAGGGAAAAGCATACTTGAACAAGTGTGCCAGTGATTTTCTTGTATTTGATAAATGTTTATAAGGAATCGCAACAGGAAATCTCTGTCTGCTTAAAATACCCCTGAGTATTCATTTAAAGTCATTCCATTTATCTTTGTATCTTATTCATTTACCACTGATGAACACCATGTGAGTATGTTGTAATGAACTGTTTCTAAACAATATCTTGGCATGCTGCGCTGGATGAGCTGGCACTCCGCGCTGACTGGATACTATTTTGGCATGCTGTGCTGTCTGCGCTGGCATTGGATTGCAAGTTTTATTTTCGATTATTTTTAGAGGGATTCTTTGCATTGTACTGTAGCGGCGCAGAACTGAAAAAGCTACTGCGCAGGTGCTACAAATTTCGGCAGTTCGGAAGTGTATATAAGGAGGTGTACGAATGAAAGGTTAGGAGCACTTAGGGACCAGCAAGCCCTAGTGACGCTCACCAAACGAAGTCACACACAACAAAGAGTATAAAGCAAGTTGGCAGACAACTTTAGGTCCAGTCCCGAATAGTTAGGAAGTTGAGAGTCAACATCAGACCCAAGAGTTTTTCCTTTACACTAGTCGCAGGGCATAAATGGTAGAGCCCGACCGTTTAGAAATGGCTACTAGATTAGTCACTCACCTTTGACGTCCACTCCTCCCCACCGCCCGTTATCGTCTATCTAGCACTTTAGTCGCTTGCAAAGACTCTGACCCCGGGTAGTTAGTGGTTCCTTTTCCCACGGCGCCTTTTTCACCCTAACAAGTAGTATAGAAGAGGGTAAACTCGGAAACAAAGCAATCGAGATGAGGAAACAGAATTACTGATGTACTTCTAGATACAAGACGTATCACAGAGAAGACTAACAGACGGTAAAGGTGGTCATCGCCGTCTGCAGCAAAACAGAATTTTTCAAATTTCGACTTGACGGATGGATGCAGCGCCATACAGTGACATACTTGGATGAACCCCTCTAGATTCAGCAGAACAAGTTGGCGGATTCCATCTCGAAACGGCAACCCGCTGACCTTTTTCGTATGCTTGCTGTGATGGAAATGCTCGTAAACTAATATACCGTTAACATCTGAAACCCCTATCATCCGGGTTACATTGACGAGGAGAGATTGAACATGGAGTTACACCTGCGCTTTAGCCCGATATACACATTAGTAAGCTTGCAACCACTCGGCTTAGTCTCTAAGGAACATCTCGCTTCACTTTAGAAAATGACCTTACTTCCCTAATGTTAAACTACCCACTTTTTTCCTGATGCACACAAAGCAGTACTTTCACACAACCTTATGCTCGTTGTATATCTCCTGCATCCTACAGCGATCATTCTGCCGTATATTTGTTGAACAGCTCCACCTAAGAAGACCGAAGTATTTCGTTAAACTTAGTGATGACTTTTCATCTGCACTTTCAGTAATAGAAGCCCACATCGGATTTTACACCTGGCACCCCTCCCTCGAAAACATCGCATCAAGCTTCTCGCGAAGATGAGATCCTGAATGCTCACTGTTTTCTCCCCCGCCGCCACACTGCACAGGCTAATGGGAATTTCACCCTATGTTCCACTCGCAGTAAACCAACCCAAACATTCCCCGCATACGAATTGCTGGTAGGAGTTGAATATGGCATGGAGGCTCTATCCTAGCTTTTGCGTGCATCACTTTACTCCTAGTATTTAAAGCTGTAATGGGCATCAGCCGACTAGTAAGACTGTGCAAGTTAAGAGGCGCAGTAGTGAACTGGTGATGTAGAAGCAGTCCAATCGTTAAACTCCAGTGGCCCTCCTAGCCACACTTGGTAAACGTGCATGGACCCCGTGGTGGAAAGGCCAGCCAGCTTGAAGCGGATCGATGACAGAAAGGCAGTTAGATTTTGTACAATTTGCAACCGAACGGTATATATTTGCAACGGAACGGCATATATCTGCTCCGCTATACAGCACAGTCAAAATTTTGCTGCGTATCGCCGGCCCTAATGTGCCGTCTTCCCTTTTATGTCACCCGCAATATGCCAGGTTTCCTCGGCAGCGCCATTTCCATAGGTAAAGCGCGACTGTTTCACGCCGGGACAGTACCAGGGTCAGCCGAGTTGAGCACAGAGAGGAAGACACAATCCGTGCGGCTGATGCAGACGGTGGAGTGAACAAGGCCTTGGGGGAATATGGTGGACTCGCCGGCCCTGATGACATTGCTGATATTTCGGACGTCACCCAGCCCTTCAAAACGGAATGAATTCCGGAAGACGCCCTGCAATGCGTTAAATGTCTCGGTAGCCCTAGGGTGGTGGTGAGTCACGAAGGGCTGGCCCGCTTTGAGAGTGACGCGAACAAGGGTTGACTGCACGTCTTGCGCTCCGAGGGCCGGAAAATTGGTCAGGTCTGCGATGCTGACACGGAAATCAGGGGTGTTGACCTGGGCCCCTCGCTGAAGCGAATGCGGAAATCTCCGTCACGGAGAGCAGCCCGTGCTCCTGCCGCAGTCTGTAGCCCGAAACTAGGAATGGAAGCGTGGGACATCCCGAATAGAGATATCAGGAAGAATGCTGTGAGAATGTTGCGGCGTTCCATGGTAGCAAAGCAATAAGAACAGGGGTGAATCAGTTGAGAACAAAGACAGACTTTGCACTTCGGACAAGCGGAGCAATGGAAGGTTCAGTGCTGAGGGAGTTCTGTTGGGGCAAGTTGAGAATAACAGGGGTCAATGTTCGGCGGCAAGTCGAGAACCATGCATTCTTATACTGTGCGAGTCAAACAAATCCTGCAGTCGTTTACCTACGGTGTGACGAAAGATAGCAGAGCAGTACAGACAGAGATGGTCACAAAAAGATTTCTCGTATTTGCCATCGCATGAAGAGAGTAGTTGCTTGATCTTTCAGCTAAGGTCCTCTGCAAACTCAAAAGCGCTGTGTTTATGTGTTTAGTCTGTTGAACAGCGTTGAACAGTGATGAACAGTGTTGAACAGACGAAACTCATAAACAGACCTATTGATAAAGGACCCCTTGCCAAGTGACTCTACTTTCAAAATATTAGACCCCAACTTTTCCCCAACAACTAATCTTTAGCCGCCATACAGTACACTGGGGATACGGTAATCTACAGTACCTCGGACGGATGGAGCTGTAAACGTAGAGATTTATCTTTACAGTCCATTGAGCTACACTTGTGGTGGTAAATCTTTATGGGTTGTACAATGTTGCACAGAAGCGTGCAGGGGGTATTCATAAATCAACTACGGATGCGGGCGGCGGGTTTTCACTGTACAGTATAGATATTAAAATAAAATACTGTACCGTAAAGCATTTTACGTGCCGTATAGTATTTTACTGTAAATATAAATAAATAAATAACTGTACTGTACTGTATACAGTACAGTAATTGTCCTCGATGAAGGAGCCTTTTGGAATCAGAGAGGACCACTGACGAATTTCTACCGTCCACAGCAGAAGTGATCCGAAATACATAGGGATCCCACGTGCAGCAATACCCTCCAATCGGTCAAACATTGTGCACAACACCCATCCCACAAGCCGATAAATGATAGGGGGACTTTGGTTCATGTAGCGCTGGTGGAGAGCTGGGTCGAGACCTCCGAACGTGCAGTCTAACGAGAACGAAAGTCCGTGTCCAGACAAATAAGGCGCTACGCGCTTTCGATCTAAGTTGTAGTTAGTCCGAAGTGTAGACCATTGTACACACGCCCATTTACGTATCCTGTCTATTAAGGATATGACACCTCTGCTGAGGCGAGAGGGCTGGCTAGATGGGTCAGGGACACTCTGTACGGAATGTGGTACTCAGTGGTGTGCGTGCAATGTACAATGAAGCCACATTCCATGCTTGACATGTCAATTTCAATTCGCAGAAACGTACCAGGTGCCAACGTTTGCACTAGGACGGAGGTACTCTAGGTTCTGATAAGCTTCAACGATGGCAATTCCAACGCCACGGATGATACGGGACCGCTGGCTCTGACACGAACATAAGCCTGACACAAAACTCACTTTGAACGCCTCTCTGAAACGAGATCAATCCTGATCGTGGTTAGCGGTTTGGGGCTTGGTTCAAATGGGTGCAAGACGACAGCAACCAGTTGATTCACTCGAAAATAGTCGGTTGTTCCTATTCACAATCAGTGCTCATTTAGAAGTTCTGTTTACGATGTTACGTCCCAGGTCAGTACAAGCGTTTAGACCGCCTCATGCCCTGCTTTGAAAACGAAGTCGTCATGGATCTCAGGGATCTGTAGCTGGCGTCGAAACTACTCGGCAGGCTCTACTGTGCTTTACACAACACTTTATCTCATGAATCTTGCTCGTCGGACATCCTCTGTCCTTGTAAAGTAGGGAGGGACGGGTAACAGCAAAGGACACAGCCAATCAGTGTCCGTGACGCACATTCACCGGTCCAGGTGATGAGGGCAGTAAAAAGTAGACAACCAAGTACAGATCATCTTGGTAGCAAACTGAAAGGGAGACACCAGGTGCCATCCAGGGGTAAGAGGTCGAATAAAATCAAGCTGCAGTAAATAACTTCACCTGTAAATGCTAGGAGAGGACCAGGGGCCCTTAATCAATGGTTTTCTAGATTTGTTGGGATTCATGTCATGCACATTAATATGAGCTGACATATCAAATTGCGCCTCCGCAGATGGCCCTTGTTGCAATAGGGGAAAGGTTTGGGTATTTTATTCTTGGAGGATATATTCGACTGTCACAATAGTGTAAGGGCTACTGTGGAAGGAATCAAAGCTACCACCAATGCATTACCTCTTGGAACGGAAAGCCGTGGCACAACTCCCGCCTACCCTTTATATTGTAAGCCTTTACCATCACGACATCCCTTAGGGAACAGCTGACCATATTTTTCATGCATTAAAAACACCCCAAATTTCCCCAATTGTCGGTACCACATATGAACTCAAGATCTGTCGGTCATGCCTTACCAACACAACTCACTGCGGATGCATACAGAAGTATGGGGATCTTGCCGTTGTAGAAAAGAAGATGGAAGTTTCCGTTTCTCCACCGTACCATAACTGAAACCACATTAATCTAGTGGAACCAGATCGTCTGGTCCTCGGATCACATCTGCATACTGCAGCTGCTTGACCCGCATTGGAAACAATAGGCGCTGACATGTAGTCACACAGAGCGAGCATCGAACTGGCATCTATTATAAATGAAGCAGCGACTCAACCAGTCCCATTCCCTGTGCTCTTTTCCCCATACTCGCGATTCACTCAAAGCAACCAAGCTACCCGATTCACTCCGCCCCGAGCTCCCGACAAATGGTATTCTCACGCCTCCTCATCCTCTCTGTGCTCACTATTGCCATCTCAGCAATCGAAAACCCGTTCCGAATTGCTCTGGCAACGCAACCTATGAGATCACATTCACCAACTTCCTCACCCCCAGTCGCTTTCGCGGCTTGATCCCGGGCACTGGCCTTGTGTTTTCCCCGCTCGCTGCTGTGTCACACTCCAACCGCGTATCATTCTTCACTATCCGCGGCTTCGCCAACCGACCCGTCGAGATCCTGGCCGAAACTGGAGTCAACACCCGCTTCATCAATTTCGCTCGTCGCCTGAGGTCAGAGGACCGCGGGGTCCTTTCCGTCGTTGGTGCCGATGCCGTAACAATGCCTGGACAGTCAACCACCCTCGAGGTTGATGTCGATTGTGAGCACCCGTTTGTCACGATGCTCGGAATGATTGCACCCTCCCAGACTGGATTGTGCAGATCAACAACCGCAATCTTTTCGATGTTGGGGCGGGCCGCTTTGTTCGCAACCAAAGGGGGACACTGATTGCATACGATGCAGGCGTTGACGATGGCCGCGAATTCACCCCGCCATTGGATTTAAGCCTTGACTTGCCGACTGTGCCACAGAAGAACATTGCTCCGCTGGTGGAGGACGAAACTGACCGCTTTGAGGGGCGTGTAGTGGGAAGATTCGAGATCCGAAAAGTGTAGATGGTCGGTGAACCGCCGTTCTGGGAAAGCCATGGGGGGTTTGAAGGGCTGAAAACGATTTTATCGCCTTGCCGCTTCAGCCATAGGTAGATTAGCCATTTCTATTATTCGATTCCTGTACCTTCCATTCGTTTCGTTTAATTCTTCCCACCGCAGCATTTAAAATACATTAATCTTACCTCTGCTTTCTGAATTACATACGGCGACAATCTGTACCCTGGCGAACCTCTTCCTTGTCTCGGCCAAATCAATGTGTTTTGCTGAGACTCGGCGATGCAGAATGAGAGCTGCACATTTCCTGACTACATACCATAAATCAAAGAGGTTAGTGTTGAATCATTGAATCACTTTTGTTCGGTCCGCTCCACTCCCATGCATGCGGCTGTTGTGTCAGCTGGTGCCTGTTCTTTGGACCCTTACAGAAAGCATGAGGGGGTCTAGCTGTCTATATCTATTCGTAGCTCGATTCCAATGCAGCATGAAATAACGATTGTAGATCGGGAGAAACTTTTGGGTAGTTCAATGTTTGGAAAGATTGTTTTGAAATCTGATTACCATGCGATACAATAAAATAAATCATTCATGTGATAGGGTAAAATGACGCCAACAGAAAAGAGATCCAGTAACTACTCGAGGTGAGAGCCGCTGCGGCAACTAAAGTGCTACAGTAGACGTTGACGTGCGATGGAGAGGGGTTGACGTGCGATGGAGAGGGGTGGGCATGAAAGCTGAGTGACTACTATAGTAACCTACCCTAAGGGGGACTCTAAAACCTCGCTTAGACGCTAAGGAACTGACTGAAGGGCTTGGTTTGAAGTGACTCCCAACTTGCTTTCCCTCTCACAGAAAAAATAATCTACTTAGCTAATATAGGCTTTTCCCCAAACTAAATCTTGACAAAATAAAGCTGCACCAGGAAAAGTAGGGAACCACTTCGTGTGGACGCAAAGAGTTTGAAAAAATACTTGAAAGAAACTAAATGAATCTACTCCTCAAAATACTCCTTTAGATCAGAACCTAGCACTTCCCTTCAGATACCATAAGTACCATGTAATTCCCGACATATACCCGTGGGTGGCCTTCAATTGTCCACCACTCCTTACAACGAATACAACTCACCTGAATCCCCTCCAACCGGGTCCATGGTCGGGACTACCCCGTCCCACCAGTTCATTCCTTCCTCTCCCATACGACCCGGTTCATACCCCTTCTCCATCCGCGGACTCCCCATCTTCCTCTCCTTCCTCCGCAGTCTCCACTTCTTACTCCTCCTCCGCTGACTCTTTCCCTGCCTCCTCTTCTTCCATGGCGCAGACCAGCTTAGGGGCACCACCTCCTCGAAGCACTCCCCTGCCTTACCATTCTCCTCCTCCGAGTACCCCTACCGATTCCTGTCCTTCGAACTCCACTAGATGACGAGCAACGGGCTCCTCCAAACGTTTCCTGGTTTGACGACGGAGGTGGTCCTCTACCTCGGTTACACCCGAACAGAATGAAGGAGAGACAGTGATGGGTCGAGGGTGACGAGTTTTGGAAATAGGGCGAAAAGGGTATTCTGTGGATGACGGCTGTCAAGAGGGGTGCGAATTGTCGATTTTTTGTCATTGTAGGGACATGGATAAATTTTAGCGGCGCCAGACGTTTTTAAATACAAGTGAGAGGTTCAGATTGAAAGGCTAGTGAATCGAAAAAGTAGTTAGAAAATGGTCTCGTGGTGGATTAAGTGAAATACCTTAAAAGTTTGGGTTATGGCGAAAATCATGTGTAAAAATATTGATTATGGAAAATATATTCAGGGGTGAAGAACATCAAATAAACGGAGATGAATAAAAAATTGACATTATAGAACAGGTCAATCGCTCATCAAAAGAGAAATGACAAAAGAAAAGAGTAAAAAGAAATGTAAGGTTTGTCGCGTAAAATAAATTGGAGAAATAAACAAAGGAAAACGGAGTGAAGAGAGAAATGAAAAGGGAGGGAACTTCTGCGCTAAAGATAATACCTTCAATTTCTCGCTTAGCACTATGCAACTGGAAATTTAGGATAGACCGAATACATCCTCCAACAGTAAAAACACCCTAATTTTCCCTCGCTGGAAATCTGTGGGACGTGAAAAAAGCTGTACGCGATGCTAGTTGATTTTTTTGTTTCATTGCGGTGTATAGAAATACTGCGTCCTGGTAATTTCATGCAGACGCCCGGTCTGCTACGCACTGTAAAAGAACAGATATGTTCGAGTAATCCTCTTCAAAGTCGTAAGAACGTAGCAGTCAGTGACTTTTGACATCTGTTTGCTATTTTTAAGTGACGGTATGTTCCGTGTGCATGTGTTCAAAAAGAAAAGAGAGACTTCATTCTAGTACAAAATATACCACAGAACTCTTAATTTGTGTTTTTCTATACTTTCACCCTCAGTTGGGACTTGGTAACCAAGTAATCTATCTACATTAAAATAAATAAATAATAAATAATTAGGATCTTTTGGATGTATGAGTGGGAAACGATTGGTACGCTGTGATAACTTAGACCCTAGTGGTATGATGGCTACTTTCGCATCTAGATCTCTTAGAGGATATTTGCAGCACAATCAGAGATACGGGAGTGCGATTTATTGTCTCTGTAATGTTTTCATCGAATATGTTTCCACAACCTGCACAAAACGTTTTCTCTGTTCTATAAGACATGAGCACAGTTTGTAACTCTGCTCTCAGTAGAACATCCACGCGTTCTGTTAGGAACGATTTGGGCAGGTGTTATTCATGTCATCTAATATACCCAGCGCATAGTTTTCAAGCGACAAAAGTGCTATTGCAGTATAGTGAGGAGGGGAAGGAAAAGTGAAAACGAGAACGGATAAGGGACCAACGGTCTGCAAGTATGGGTATCAAATCGAATGCTCTACTACCTTCTTGGATGCCTAAAGATAACTGAAGCGATGGTTATATCGAACGTATAGGTATCAAATCGTATGCTCTACTACCTTCTTGGATGTCTAAAGGTAACTGAACGATGGCTATTTCGAAGCGTTGACTTTCAACTCGTAGCTTCATGGAACTGACCTTGACGGTATTTCTTCCAAACTGCTTGACGTTCGGCCCGAGGAAGGAATTTACGCAGTGTATATGGGGTCTCTGGAGAGTACCTTTCTCCGTAGTACTGTACCGCATAACTTTATGTGTCAGATTGTTGTTGTCTGGAAATATTTTAG